>BPTQ01000004.1:65040295-65074214 GCA_019973895.1 Chrysanthemum seticuspe | reverse complement strand
AAATTGGTTGACCCTACCAAATACCGAAGTATTATTGGGTCTCTCATGTATCTAACAGCTAGCAGACCTGATATTGTCTTTGCTGTTTATCTATGCTCCCGTTATCAGTCGCGACCAACTGAAACCCACCTCTCTGAGGCTAAAAGAATCCTCCGATACATCAAGGGAACCATTAATTTGGGGATCTGGTATCCGAAGGATTCTGGTTTTGAACTAATCGCTTTTTCAGACGCTGATCACGCAGGATGCCTAGACTCAAGGAAAAGTACTTCAGGAGCACTACAATTTCTCGGTGATAAACTGGTGTCTTGGCAATCAAAGAAGCAGGATTGTACATCGTTGTCATCAACTGAAGCAGAATATGTAGCCATGTCCGCGTGTTGTGCTCAAGTCATTTGGATGAGAACACAACTCAAAGACTATGGTTATGTATTTGACAGAATCCCGATGTACTGCGACAATCGGAGTGCCATTGCAATCTCGTGCAACTCAGTTCAGCACTCGAAATCAAAGCACATCGATCTACGCTATCATTTCATCAAGGACCATGTGGAACAGGGTACCGTTGAATTATACTTTGTGGGTACTGAATACCAATTGGCAGATCTGCTCACCAAAGCCTTGCCTCCCGCCAGGTTTAATGAGTTGGTCCATCGAATTGGTATGAGGTGTTTGACTCAAGAGGAATTGGATGACCTCTTAAAACAGTCTTAAAAACCTGTCAAACACCAAAACATCTTTTGTAAATAAATTTTTCAAAAACAAAATACAAAAATATAAAATCAGATAAAACAACAAAAATATTCTCCCAATCTATATTTCTTTCAACATGGCAAGTACATTTCTTCCGTCAACACTTTTATCTTTCAAAATTCAGTATTTTTCCGATCAAGTGTTGGGGGGAGAAAATAATCTATTAACTGTTTCAAAACATCTGTGTACTTGCATGTTATCACATCTCGGTTGATTCTTTTACAAATGGTGGTACATTTCATGGTTCAAAGACACTCCTCGGACGTTAATTAATAACCTTTCATTATTTTCTCAAGTCAAGAGGGAGTGTCGTCAAATTTCTTTCCAAAAAATCTTCATTTGGTAACAAATAATGGAAGTTAAAATGCTTTGGATGAAAATGGAAAAGGTGGAGGGACCAAAACTGTCAAAATGGTAAAGTCTATTTTAATATAACTCTCCACCTAACTCTTATCCATCACATTTAATACACCAAACCTAACAAGATCCTACGCATAGAATTCGTTCATCATATCCGTGAATTTGATCATCATTCTGTAAGTAGATTAATGTTTCTAACGTGTTTTCAAACATGGGTCTTGAATTTTAAATGAATCCAACGGTCAAATCTATGGATATGAGTGATCTTGTGTTCTTCGCTTATGCGTAAGAACACTTGATCATGTGTTTGGTGTTTGTGGCTTAAATGTTAATGTCAAAATGCTTTAAAAACAGCCTTGATATGTTTTCTATCACCAAAACAAACCCAGAAACACTATTTGATGAATATTGCGAATTAGGGTTTATGTGTCAAATTGGGCATTTTTGAATGTGATGTGTCTTGGTTAAAAAGATTGTTGTTTTATGCTCTTGAGTTATTAAATTGATGATTTCCAAAGTCTATAGCCACCCAGAAACACGAATTGATCATCAATTCGAAACTAGGGTTTAAAGCTCATAAACTTTGGGTATTTTTGATTCTCAACGAATTGAGTGTTACAACTTGGCTTACATACTCACAACATATCTTTGAACTACCAGAAAAAGTCTAGTGCATAATCTATGGCTAGAATACATACGCGTAGATTTAGGGTTTAGACTACGCGTATGCAATTCTACGCATAACTGTGTAACATATGTTATTGCCATGATCTGTTGTTAAAATGTATCTATGTGTTAATGTTGATAATTTGATGGATTTATTTCAGGCCTTTGCTACACGTAATATTCAGAATCAAGGTGGTTACTAATCTACGCATAAGGATCACCTTACGCGTAGCTTGTTATGCGTAAGACTAGTCTTACACGTAGCGTCTACGCATAAGGTTCTACAATGGACTACGCGTATCCTGTGAAGGATATGCGTAAACAGTAAACCCTACGCTTAAGGTCAACTCTTACGAGTAGCCTTACGCGTAAGGTTAATATATGCCTACGCATAAGCTCTACGCATAAGGTCTCCTTTTCCTACGCGTAACATTTCTTACGCGTAAGTTAGGATTCTACGCGTAAGCCTACGCCTAAGCATATATCATACCTGTCTACGCGTATCTTTGCCAAAACTACGCTTAACCCTGGATTGACCTTCATGATGAATTGTTACTTGTACAAACTTGCAAATAAACTAATCATATCATCACGAATCCAAAAATGTCACTAATAAACTTAAATCGTCTGATATGTTGTGATGCAATAAGTGATAAAATAAACTTTAAAACTTAAAGTTAACTAACTCACGAAACATTTCACGGCATCATTGAACTATTGAACATACAAGTGACTTAGGAATCGTAACAATCATTGACACTGTACATTCAATAACTAGACAATAAGACCTTCTGTTGACTAACATTATGTCTTTCGATATGTTGGTTCTTTTGGCTAATGTTATTTCAGATCACGACATGGCTGAACAAATGAATGTGGATGCACCTGAAGTTCTCTCCATTGCTGATATCTATCCTCATGGCTATCCAATGAAGATAGGAAAGAATAACCTCCGTGTTGACTTTGACACCCTCACTTGCTCTGAATCTTCATGTCTTATTGCTATCGATATTCTGAGGACTCATCCGTATCAGAACATGCTTACTCACTCTGCAACTATTCCTGAGATCTACATCCAACAGTTCTGGAACACTATGGAAAGGGTCAAAGGAAGGACTGCTGTGACGGTGACTCTGAACCACAAACAAGTCACCATTACACCTGCAGACTTAAGGGCTGCTCTCCTTATTCCTGAAGTCAATCCAACCAAACTTTATGCCACACTTGCTGAAGAGCTAACTCTCCAATTCTTAATCAATATCGGTTATGATGATGCTACAGGAGTAATCACCAAGCACTCTCACGTAGAGCTTAAGAGTATTCCTCAACCATGGAGAACACTCTACATGATCATCACCAAGTCTGTTTCTGGTCGTGACAGCGGCTATGAGCATCCTAAGCTCATAGAACTGCAAATATTTTGGGCATTGGTCAACATGAAACACATTGCTATTGAAGCTCTGATTTGGGATGACATGATGTCATTTCTCAACAAACTTGGCTCAAAGATTCCCTACATCAGATATACTAAACTGTTGATACAAAGAGCACTTGGACTTCATCCTGATATTCCCAAGAGGCTCAATGACCCTGACAATCACGACATGTTGACGGAACCTATTCTATCTGTCAGAATCAAGGAAACGTCCACAAAGAAACAAGGTGCTGTATTGCCAGATTTCCTTCTAACTGAAGATGTCAGAAAGCTCGAAACGTACAAGAGATATCTGGAAGCAGTTAGACAAGGCAAAGTTGGTCATCTTGACGAAAAATCTTCTGGAACACCTGTCAGGAGAACCAGAAGAGGAAGTGCAGGAAGCACAACAAGTTCTGTGAGTCAAAGGAAGGTTCCTAAAAGGAAAGCTCCTTCTATAAGGATTGTTCCCGTAAAGGAAGCCGAACCTATTCCCACACTTGAACCTCAAAGACAACTTAGGGATGAGAGCTCTGAAGATACTGAGACAGATGAAGAGGTTCATTACTCTGCAACTGCTACCGAAACACCTGCCTCAGTGACAAAACCTCCAAGTCCTCCAGCTGTCCTAGAAAAAGGGAAGACTCCAGCTATTGTACCTTATGATGAGAGCTCTGAAGAAGAAGAAGAAGAGCAATTGGATAAATCATACAGGAAAAAGTTTCACAACGTCCGACACATTCAAAAGGCCGCTGAATTTGCTAAAGATCAAATGGGTAGCCCCGGAGGATCAAGTGGTGCTGCCCACTCCTCTCCAGATCCTGATGCGGTTAATCAACCCGATAAGGGATCTGGTGCCACCACTCTTCTGCAACAACAACCGCCTGTTGAAGACACCATTGTGTATGATTTTGAGAAACAGGAAACTGAGAAAGAAAAGTCTAAGGATGACGAGGATGATTATACAAAGTTTCTTCTAGACAGTTCAACACACTCAAAGGAGAAAACCTCTGAAACTCCTAAGGACATGAAGTCTCCTCATGTCTCCTCATCATCGGATTCTTCGTCTCACTCATCTCAACCACCATCAACAAAGTCAACCAGATCATCATCCAAATCCGTGAAGAAACCACCTAAATCTTGGATTTCTCAAACACATGCAAGAATTGTGAAAGCTGTCAAACAAGTTAGAAAGAAGGACATGCTCCACAGAAAACTTAATTGGTATGCTGAACAAATGCAGTACTTACATGATGAGAATGACAAGATGAGGAAAGATAGGAAAGCTATTCAGGAATTCATGAGAAGGCACCGTCAGGAGGAACTGAATGAAATGATTGAAGGTTACACTCAAAAGTATCTTCAGGATATCGTTCCTAAAGTCCAAAAGGAACTGGAAAAGTCAGCTAGAGATCAAACCCACAAGTTTCTTCTCGACAATGTCCCCAGTGTGACAAAAGAAGTATTTTCCAGACAACTCACCCCTAACATCGTAGCATTGGTTAAACATACAATGGCAAAAGAAGCTGATCTCTCTGAATCTGAGTTAATTGCTAAACTTGTGATGCAAATGTCAAAGAGATCTAGAACGTTTACTTCAGATGAAGCTAAATTTTTCGAAATTCTACTTGACTATCAACTCAGATCATCATGCAAGGAGTCAGCCGATCAATCCAAACGACCAAGAGATGACGATGATAAGGATAAGGACTCTGCACCTAAACGTCAGAAGCAGTCTGGTCAATCTACATCTATGCCACCTCCTCCACATCGGACTTCTTCTCAACATAAGTCTCCATCACCTCGGTCTTCTACTGATCAACCTCGGGACGATTCCGAGTTACCACCCCTGACTCATAAAACAGGTGACTACTTTGAGTACACGGGTGGTGACGATGAAGAGGTCCTTGAGCCCCGACAACAACCCACCTCACCTAAACAAGTGCAGAAACCAAAATCATCATCAAAACCTTCAAAACAGAAGAAGAAAACGACTCTGAATGACGTCGTATCATGGCTTGATGACGATAAAAGTGCAGAATTTGATTGGTTTGCTACTCTTGTTAACGACACTCCCTACCCTGAAGAAGGTCAAGAATTGGTAGACGGTAGTACCCTGGAGCATGAAAAAATCTTGCAAGAAAGATTCCATGTGAAGAAGATGACGAAATCCGAGTTGAAGCGCATCAAGAATGACGCATTCCTTCTTTTGAAAAACAGCTCGGAAAGTGCAATCGAGGTTGAATATCACCTTGAAAACATTGCTCGAGCCATGTCTAACAACATGGATTGGCTCAACCCAGAAGCAAACATCGACTTCACTAAACGGAACAACCCTCCATATTACACTGACTGGACCAAACCTCTACCAACAATCGGCCAACCAGATGAACCAAGGATTCCCTTCAGATATTTCTTCAACAAAGACCTGGAATTTCTTCTCCATGGTGGCGATGGTTCACAAAAATACGCTACATCATTGACTCTTCCATTCCCAGCGGCTATTTACTCAAACTGCATAGCTATCGAGGAACGTGCAAATCACTTGTTTTCTGACAACATGCAAGCATACGACCAAGATGCATTGTATGGGATTCATCATTGGCCTGAACGCCGAAGAATCTACTACAGAAGCTGCCTGGTTCAGAAGTCTCAACATGAAGTGTATTGCTCAAAGGACATCGTGGCCATCAAACACATTGATCTCAAGTCTAAGTGGGACTACACATTCTTGAAGAATATCATAGTCAAACGACAAGATGAACAGGACTATGAATACACTTAGACTTGGGAATCCTAAGCGCTGGAACTCTCAGGAAAGGAGGGATGTGAGAAGGATCATCACCATGATTGATGAACGGTTGTTCAGAAGGGATCAGTTCCGACGCTTGGAGAGCTATGTTGGTGGTCGACCCAGGAGAAACATCACCGGCTTTCAACGCCCTGTGCGCACTCCTGGGAACATCACTGCACTTCCTGGTACCCCTTGAATTGTTTCCTTCATAAAATTTTGGATGCATGATTTTATATGTGAATGGCTTGTGCACACATAACAGTGTACAACCCGTAAGTGTCAAGAAAGGACCCTGTGGTACGCCTCAGTGCCACAATCCTTATAAAAGGAGCGAAAGCTTCTTATTTTTGAGTAAAACCTATCAAACCTTTCATTTTTCAAGGTTTTGCTCAAAAAGACAAGTACTTCCCCATATGATTTTAAAACCTCAACCGTTTATATCACTAGTTGAGGGGGAGTATTTGAATTAAAACTTTGTTCACAAATTGTTCACACTGGTCACTCTTCCCGCAACACTCAAAATGGTCATATTTATTCTCAAACCGTTCAAAAATAACAATTTTATATGCCATTTTTGAGGGGGAGAAAATTGTGTGATAAGAAATATGTTGTGCAAAATGCAAATGAATCTGTGTACCTCAGACTTAACCAACGAATTGACGGTACTAAACTGTTTGTAACTCGAAAAGACTTGTCCTGGACGGGTAATAATTTCAAGCTAGTTCGCTAGTGATGTAAACGTGTCTCGCAAAGGACTAGTCTGAGTAGAATGTACCATTCGTGAAACTCTTGATAGACATGAACTCTGACGGGTTTGACAACCTTCCAAGGTTTGTCTACACCTTCAAGGTAGTTATTAGAGTTAGTTGTCACCTAAAAGCTGACAATGCAACTCTTTAACTATTCAACGTAACCGTGTCTCGCGGGAGATTGTCTATCTTTAGTGGATCAATTCAAAAAGTGTGCGCTCCTTCCTCACTGTGCATTTAACCATTAAAACTATTAAGCACATGTGGAGGGGGAGTATTTATGCAAAAACTTATCTCTCACTGTGGTTCAAACATGTCTTTCATTCACAAACCCTTTGAGAGATACTTTTCACATACAGTGGTTTAAATGGCAAACGTAGGTTAGTCATGGAGTTATAAGGTGACTAAGGTTAGGAATAACCGTCCTATGATCCGCCAGAGCCGGAGGGATCTACCCAAGGACACTACCATTAGTTAGTGTTAGAAGTCCTTAGGAATGATTATAAAAGGGAGAAAATGAGAATCGGAGAAAGAAGGAGTTGAAGAATCAAAAAGAAATGTAAAGTAAAGGGTGAAAAGAAATAGCCCTCCAGATTATTCAACTTAGGGCAGACACCGGGTTCAATTCATATGCTACTGGTTGTCACTTAGTGACACCGGTATTGAATATTAAAAGTCGTCATGGACCCAGTGACGCATGGACTAAACCTTCTTAGCCACTCAAGTTTCTCTCAACAGAAACCTGTTTCATTCTCACAGGGAACCCTACATTATCTATTGGCTTTCTCTTAGAGATCGCTGGTATTGAAGAAGGAGACCCTCTCCCTAGTCTCCGCTCAGGAAAACCAAAACGCACTGTTGAGTCTAGAGCCACGAGATTCATCAAAAGATCTCTTAGGAACACTTGACATTTAATCACTTGTTGATCAACAAATAAGATCTTCAGTGATTCAGTGGTTCATATCGAGTCCTTCACAGATCTTAGCAATCTGTCGAGAACATTTATGAGAGGTTCACATCTGTGATCCTCAGTGATTGAATGGAAACTCCTGCCAGGGTCAACATCAAACAGCCCTGACAGCAGGTCACTTCGGTAACTCCCCGTGGATTATGCGGAGTGTGTCTCAAACGATCTACAGTCGTGAGGTGATGCTTCGGTGTACCTCAGCGACTCATCTGAACTGTAGATGTACTTCGGTACATCGCGTTATCTCACTTGTGGGACTCCAGTTCAGGAACGGCCTTTGTAAGAATTAGAGTTGTGTTTTCACACTATGCTGTTAACACTCTCGAAGTTCAAACTTGTAAGTGTCGGAAACCGCTTATTACTAACCGTTTGAAATGTTTTCTTCTTATGGAAGCTCAGGAGCGGGATGATCGTGCTGATTCTTCTCATCTTCACACCAACATCATCACTAATGGAAGTTCTATTCAAAAGCAACACAACCGTCAGAATGATTCTTCGTCAAACCAAAGAATCTACAATGATAAAGATTTAAAGAACTTCATCAGTATTGAATTCCAACGTCATAGAGCGTGTGAGCATGTTGAAGAATGACGTGGAGACACTGGAGCAGCGAAGCAGACCTGAGGCAGACTGATGCAGACAACAACATACTATCACTTTCACCACAAAGAACAATGATCAAAGAACAAAGTCAAAGATGACGTCAAAGCATAACTGTTTAAAGATAACGATCTCTCTACACTGGGGAGATTGTTCGAATCAAGGCAATTCCTCTTACAAGAAAGAAGAATGTCAGAAGACGTCACAGCTACTATTACATCAACGCCTTCACCGTTTACATTCATATATACTTGAGGGGGAGATTGTTGGAATCACTCCTAAACAGTATTTCAAGTATTTATATTTCATATGTAATAGGTAGCTTTATTATGGCCTTTATGTTTGTTTAAGGTCCAGCTTATGTAGAAGGCCCATAAGCTGAGGCCCAAGCCCACATAAGAAAGGATGGGAACTAGGAGTGTTGCCCTAGGTTCCCTCCTATAAATAATCTTGTAAACCCTCATTTGAGGGTTGGTTGTTAAAGTTACTCTTTCACATACATCTACGCCTAACCCTTCCTCATTTATACGTGTGTGTGTGTTTGGTATTTGTTCAATCGCCTTTATCTCTTTCTTTATAAGCTTGTGTTGTAAAACTAGTGACCTAACACGAGGTTTGTCCACACCTTCAAGGTAGTTATTAGAGCTAGTTGTCACCTAAAAGCTGACAATGTACCTCTTTAACTATGCAACGTAACCGTGTCCCTCGGGGAATTATCTATCTTGAGTCGATCAATTCAAAAGTGCGAGCTCTTTCCTCACTGTGCAGATTTCTGTTAAAACTCTTAAGCACATGTGGAGGGGGAGTATTTATGAAAATCTAAAACTCTTGAAGTGTTCAAACATGTTTTTCATTCACAAACGCTTTGAGAGATTTTCATGAAAAATGGTTTTATGGCAATAGAGTTATAAGGTGATTAAGGTTAGGAATAACCGTCCTATGATCCGCCAGAGCCGGAGGGATCTACCCAAGGACAATACCAATAGTTAGAATTAGAAGTCCTTAGGTATGATTATAAAAAGGAGAAAATGAGAATCGGAGAAAGAAGGAGTTGAAGAATTAAAAAGAAATGCAAAGAAAAGGGTGAAAAGAAATAGTCCTCCAAATTATTCAACTTAGGGCAGACACCGGGTTCAATTCATATGCTACTGGTTGTCACTTAGTGACGCCGGTATTGAAGATTAAAAGTCGTCATGGACCCAGTGACGCATGCACTAAACCTTCTTAGCCACTCAAGTTTCTCTCAAAAGAAGCTTGTTTCATTCTCACAGGGAACCCTACATAATCTATCGGCTTTCTCTTAGAGATAGATGGTACTGAAGAAGGAGACCCTCTCCCTATTCTCCGCTCAGGAAAACCAAAACGCACTATTGAGTCTAGAGCCACGAGATTCATCAAAAGATCTCTTAGGTACACTTGACAAATCATCACTTGATGTTCAACAATAAGAACATCAGTGGTACGTTATCGAGTCCTTCACAGATCTTAGCAATCTGTCGAGAACATTTATGAGAGGTTCACAACTGTGATCCTCAGTGATTGAATGGAAACTCTTGCCAGGGTCAACATCAAACAGCCCTGACAGTAGGTCACTTCGGTAACTCCCCGTGGATTACGCTTAGTGTGTCTCAAACGGTCTACAGTCATTAGGTGATGCTTCGGTGTACCTCAGCGACTCATCTGAACTGTAGATGTACTTCGGTACATCGCGTTATCTCACTTGTGGGACTCCAGTTCAGGAACGGCCTTTGTGAGAATTAGAGTTGTGTTTTCACACTATGTTGTTAACACTCTCGAAGTTCAAACTTGTAAGTGCCGGAATCCGCTTATTACTAACCGTTTTCATGTTTTCTTCTTATGGAAGCTCTGGAGCGGAATGATCGTGTAGATTCTTCACATGCTCATGCCAACATCATCACTAATGGAAGTTCTATCTAAAAGCAACACAAAAGTCAGAATGATCCTTCGTCAAGCCAAAGAATCTACAAAGTTAAAGACTTAAAGAACTTCATCAGTACTGAAATCCAACGTCAAAGAGTTGTGAGTATGTTGAAGAATGATGTAGAGACACTGGAGCAACGAAGCAGACCTGAGGCAGACTTGATGCAGACAACAACAACATACTATCACTACCATCACAATGAACAATGATCAAAGAACAAAGTTAAAGATGACGTCAAAGCAAAACTGTTTAAAGAAAACAATTTCTCTACACTGGGGAGATTGTTCAAATCAAGGCAATTCTTCTCACAAGAAAGAAGAATGTCAGAAGACGTCAAAGCTACTATTACATCAGTACCTTCACCGTTTACATTCATTCATTACCAACACTTAGGGGGAGATTGTTGGAATCACTCCTAAACCTATATCAAGTGTTAGTGATTCATATGTAATAGTTAGCTTAATTATGGCCTTTATGTTTGTTATTAGCTTAAGCTTATGTAGAAGGCCCATGAGCTTAGGCTCATGTCCACTAAGGAAAGGAAGGGAGTAGTTGTGTTGCCCTAGCTCCCCTTCCTATAAATACCTTGTAATAACCCTCACTTGAGGGTTGGTTATTCAATTTACTTTCTTTCACATACTCTACGCATAACCGGTCAAGTATTAACGTGTGTGTGTTTGTTTATTGTTCATCCGATCCTCTTTCTTCTCTATCTCTATCTATTGTGCTTGTGTTGTAAAACTAGTGACCTAACATGTTCATCGTTCATTAAACTTTTAACCTTTATCTCTTTGTTTTCTTATCGCATGCAAATTTATCTTCATTGATGATTTCATTTTATGACGACATCAACATCATCTTTTTATCGTAACATAACACACCTATATATACTCTTCCATGTTACACCCGAAACCTGTTTTCAAATGGGTATGACCCTGGACGACTTTAAGCGGGTCTAAATGTGTTTGACTAAAGATAAATGCTCATTTGGGTAAGTGCAGACATGTTCCAGATCCAATAGGGCGTACTGGAATATTTGAATATGGCGTATAGAAAATGAGCCTAGATACGGCATATCCAGGATAACGAATACGGGGTATCAGTGGGTCGGCATGGATACATCGTATCCATGAAGATCAATACGGCGTATCGGCCCTAACAAACAGAAAGATTATTATACCCTTTTTGCTGAGTCACCACTTGGATAGATATATCTTAACTCTCGATAATTCCATATTTATCAAGTGTGTGTTATGGTGTGACGACCCAAAAAAGAAAAGAAAAGAAAGAGGAGAAGCTTGAAGTGATTATTGTATAGGATTAAGGATTACAATTCTATGGAATAATCCATAGCAATGATTGTTGCAGGGTGTTATAAGGAAGGTAGCGATGATTATGGATGCTTGGTAACTTAGCTTGGATGCTAAGGTAAGTGACTATGATTTATATTTGTTCTCATATTATGTGTTAATGAAATGAGGTTGAAGGATTAAAACCTTGGATTAGTAAGCATGGATTAATAGGATGCTTACCTAGTGAGATTACACTAGTGTTAGCATATGATTATGAAATGATTAAGGTATGACTTATGATTTCTATGTGTTTAAGGTTAATATGGTTTTATGTGTTTGAATGGTTTTAAGTGTTCATGATGCTTATATGTGAATTAAAGTATTAACATGTTTAATCTGGTTACTTACTAAGGGTGTGTTTGTTTTTTTAAAAAAAGTCTTACTAGCCCTCTTACTCTTACCAGTAAGAGGTGGGCAGACGTTTTGATTGTTTGTTTTTTTCTTGTGAGTAAGACCCAGTTAGACATATAACATCTTACTCAGTAAGAGGTGGGGGACTTGTCTTACTACCTCTTACTCGTTTTGTAAACTTTATATACTATATTTGATTGTTTATTAACTATGTTATATTTATGATAAAAAGTCTTGTTTCATATTTACATAAGTTACTTATTATCGTATTACGTTGGTTTAATAAATAAATTGCAAAAATGAGCACTTAAAATCATTCGGACACTCATACAAAAAACAAACAACATTATTTCTTTCAGATTTAGACTTTCTAGCCACCTCTTACTAGTAAGATGCGGTAGTCAGATTCAGACCCAAAACATCTTAATGAAACAAACACACCCTAAGTGAAAGCTTACTGTTATAGATGATAATGTTTTGTAGGTTCCCGTGAGGAAGATAAAGGCTTGGTTGATGCTTAAGGTTTGGAAGTGCGAATTGGAGGATAATGGTTAAGTTCTAGAGCTTAATACTAGATACCAAGATCGAATCAAAGTTGGACCCCCAATTGTCATAGGTCATTCGTAAAGGATGTTTTTAAGTGTCAAAGCTTATGTTATGTGTAGTCAAGTAATTATGTGTCTAATGGTATGTTACGAATAAGGTTTAAGGTGTTATTGTAATGGATGAAAGGGGTGTTTGGATTAGAGTCCAATTGTACCCATTTTGGGGTCAAACGGGTCAATTGCCATGTGACAAGTTATGGTATGATTGTTTTAGTTGGAATGGTAAATGAATGGTGTTAGCACAGGTTATGGTTTTAGAAAGGAGTCAAAATGGTTAGAGTTTAAGTGTGGGTTTGGTGCAGGGTTTCTGCACTGTTTTGTAACATGTATTAAATACGGCATATCCAAGTCTTGGATACGGCGTATCAAAGCTGAGGAGTAATACGGCGTATTCCCTTTGGGAATACGGCGTATCGAGTTTAGTAGGCAATACAGCGTATTGCTCTATCATATAAGAAGTGTTGTCAATTGTATAATTTTGTGGGTTTTGGCCGTACAATAGCAACGTACTTTTCCAAGTGTACCGATCTAGTACGCGTACTTTTTTTTGTTCCACTTAATGTAACGAACTTTCTGTTTTTGTACCAATCTACCCCATGAAACTTGTTTAACCGGCGCCAAAAAAAATTTTGCCCATTTTTGCACGTTTTTGTCCGTTATGAACGTTTTTATCCGTTTTTACACATTTTCGTCAGTTTTTAAATGTTTTTGCACGTTTTCGCACGTTTTCATCCGTTTTTGCCCGTTTTCGTTCGTTTTCGCACGTTTTCGTCTGTTTTCGCATGTTTTTGAACGTTTTTGCCCCTTTTTGCATGTTTCATCCGTTTTTGCCCGTTTTCGTTCGTTTTCGCACGTTTTCGTCTGTTTTCGCATGTTTTACAACTTTTTTGCCCCCTTTTGCATGTTTCATCCGTTTTTGCCCGTTTTCGTCCGTTTTTGCACATTTTCACACGTTTTGCATGATTTCATCCGTTCTTACACGTTTTTGTTCGTTTTTACATGTTTTCACCTGTGTTTGCACACTTTTCATCCGATTTTGCACGTTTTCGTTTTCATCTATTTTTGCACGTTTTCATCCGTTTTTACACGTTTTTGTCTGTTTTTGCATGTTTTTGTCCATTTTGCCCGTTTTCATCTGTTTTTGCACAAACGGACAAACATGTGCAAAAACAGGCGAAAACATGTAAAAATGAATAAAATGCGTAAAAACGAACAAAAACGTGTAAAAACGGGCGAAAAATGGACGATAACATGCAAAAACGTTCAAACGTGCGAAAACATCTGAAAATGTGCGAAAACATGCAAAAATAGACGAAAACGGACGAAAACATGCAAAAAAGCAGGCAAAAACGTTCAAAAACGTGCGATAACAGACGAAAACCAGCGAAAACGTGCAAAAACATGCAAAAACGGATGAAAACGTGCAAAAATGGACGAAAATGTGCAAAAACAAGCGTAAGCATGTAAAAACGAATGAAAATGTGTAAAAACGATCAAAAACGTGTGAGAACGGATGAAAAACATGCTAAAACGTGTGAAAATGTGCAAAAACGGACGAAAATGGGCAAAAACGGACAAAAGCGTGTGAAAATGAAAGTACGTTATATTAAGTGGGATAAAAAATAGTACGCGTACTAGATCGGTACATTTGAAAAAGTACGTTGCTATTATACAGCCAAAACCTTTAATAAAAAATGTCAGGTATGATGCATAGCCGGTTTCCAAACTTTTTTCCCGGTAGCCGGTCATCTTTGGGTAGAATGGAACAAAAACAGAAAGTTCGTTACATTAAGTGGAACAAAAAAAAGTACGCGTACTAGATCGGTACACTTGGCAAAGTACGTTGCTATTGTACGGCCAAAACCCTAATTTTGTAGGAAATGTTTTAAAGGTTTTCGAGTATACGTTCTTGTAAGCATTTTAAATGGGTTAAAATGTTATGGCTTTATGTCGTTTATATAAGTCTTAAAGTGTGTTCGTTATAGTCAAAGCGTTTCCGCATAAAAAGTTTTTTAAATTTTAGTCAAATCAGCCACAGGGTGTAACAGCTTGGTATCAGAGCTTCAGTTTAAGTGAATTAGGTTGCCACTATATGTTGCCTAAACTTAGTCCAGTCATATATGTGTTGGACGTAAGTATAAGTAATGCGAAAAGGTAACTGCTAAAGTTATAATATGGATTGTATGATATAAGTCCATGGTGGACTAGATGTATCTAATATAAGATCATTTGTGCACCTCGTTAGTGTCGGTGATCGTTACGAACTATGTGAATGATAGGTTCATGGAATCTAAAAGATGTCTAAATTTATGTGAATGCATATTATAGTAATTATAGCAAGAAGTGAATAGATACAATGAGTTATATGATGGCTTATAGAAAAGCATGATTAGAAAATGGTTTTGACGATGTTATTAGTAGATAATGTAATGAATGTGTATGACTTTTTTATGGTATTAATGACCAACATATGGTCTCATTAGTACTTCGTGTCTAGTGATTGACCGTTAATGTGGTATTAGAGATTGGTTATGGTAAGTAAAGTATTTAATGTAAAAGCATGAAATGCAGTAATGATGAGCGAGTCATAGTAAAATGTGATGAAGGCAAAATATTAAAATTTGACGCATAGTTTGTCATGTGTCGAAGGATATAAAAAAATATATGAATGCATAAAGCATGGTAAAGGTTTAAAGAATGAAGTAGAACGATGTAGCTTGAGTGCTAATAGTTAAAATGAAACAAGTATGTCTAAGGATATGATGATAGTGCCATGAAACTATTATATCACGGTTAATGTGCCCCATTGATGATATCAAATAACAACATATTTTTAGTATCATTTATCCTATATATATCGCTTGTTTTATATTACTTTGTGTGAGAATTGATATTTAATCGTTTACTTTTGTATTTCTCAGTTGAAAACAAACATTTGGTGAAAGTTAGCTATTTTGGACGCAAATTGGAGCAAAATAGATCAAGTTAGAAAAGTTTATTGAACTGAAGGTAGATACGATGTATCATTCTAGACAGATACGCCGTACATCAAGACTTAGACGAATATGAAGACCATTGTCATAGGCAACCCATACACCGTATATGAAACCTTGGTCAATGATTGTACAATAAATCGTACGACCAGGTCTTGCAATGGTAATCGAAGGGTATGAGGGTGTTGTGCTTGCGCCAAGATTGTAGCCAATCTGCAATAACAAATAAAGAAACAATTCGTTAAGTGATTGCGCAGGGGTTGGACCCTGCGAACCACTTCCGGCGTGCGAATAAGTATGTGTTATAGGATGTAGTTAAGTTTGAAGTAATAAATATAGTGTTAAGTGAACATACCATCAGTAATGACTCATCAAATCTATTTATATGGAAGAAAATAGGCTTGGAGAGTGTTTGCACATGTTTCGGAGATCATGGGGGCGTCCCATGGTTTGTGGTAACCGCTAAGGCTTAATGTCCCACTCTTCCTGTCTTGGCGGGGAAGCTAAGGAGAAAGAGGGACGTGGGTTGGATCAAGTCTTAGCCTTCTTCGTCTTAGTATTCTTAAGGTCATACCCTGAAGGGCTTAAGCCTTCGATTGGTGAATTCTCAATTGGTAACCATATCAGTGATGAATGGTTTGACGCCAATGATGACTTCATAAGATCGGAGGGTATGTCATCAATCCCCCCAATTGAAAGTGATATATATGAACGAGGGTATATTGCTTACGACTCAAAAATGCACATACAAAAACCCCATGTGTCACAAATTTGTACAGAAGGTGTTAGTTGCGTTTATATTAAGTGCGCATTAAATGCGTGTACTTATAACTAAATGACCCATATCTCGGTAAATGCAAAACGTCTTTTCAAAATTTGAAAGTATTTTGAAGTCCGGATAAGTGGCGATCCAAATGACATGTGTATGGCTGAGATACGAAGTGAAAAAGGGTATAAAAGATTTTATACTGTGAACCCTAAATCGCTTTTACCTTCCGCCCAAAATTTACACACACACACACACATCATTGTGCTTTTGTTCATCCGTATGATCATAAGATAACGTATTCCATCCTCCGATCTTCTATTTTCTTAACTTGTTTGCGTATTTCCCCTATGGGTGGCAACGTAAAATTCATAATTAGGCAACAAACATGTACTCTGTCTAAGGAAGAGCTACACACTTTCCTCATAGATTATCCTATACCCAAATAGTTTAAGGTGATGTTACCCACCAAAAGCCAATGTATTTATGATGCACCCCATTTAGTTTAAAACTATTAGCAAAAAATGGAGAGCATGATGTACCCCATTTGATCAATAGGCCCTTTACCAATATCAGAAATTGGAAAGGCAAGTTTTTCTACATTCAGAATACCATTGTACCCCCACAGTACCCTGCTTTGTTGAACGAAGAGTTCCAGTATGATGAGAAACGGTTTAATGATCAACTGCCATATACAGTAAGAAGAGATCCTATGTACCAGCGTCTTGTCATCACCCAACTGACTGTCAAACCTTTCCTCAACCTATCTTGTTTATAGCTGGCCTTGCTGATAGTTTGGAGGGCTCCCCTTTGCTTCCTAAAATTATTTGTTATGGAGAAAGTATGTACATTTCTATTTAATTTAAAACTAGAAACTATCTGCTGATATTTATCTTTTGCCTCTCTTGTTGTAGGGATGGCCTTCCAAAACTTTGCTGTAGCTGGAGGTGCAAAAGAAGTGAGTTTCATCCCGAAATAAGCCAAAGATGTGAGTTATGGCGTTGGTTCCCCGTCTGTTAACAACAATGATGTTGATGCCTAAAGGATTGAGCATGTTTCCTCTGCACAGCCTTCCAAAGAAAAGACCCTGATGAAACCACCCAGCTTGTTAAGGCTCATATCTTTCATTTAATCCACAAGATCAAGGGTGGTATGAGAGACCCCACATATTTTGGAATCCATCTATTATTCTAAAACTAAAATGAAAAACAAACAATATATTTATTGTTGATTACTCTAATCCCATTCTAATTACTATAAACAAACGGGCCCTAAGTATTATAGTCAGCCCTAATCTTCTAAATTAGGTTACACTATTATCAAGAAGAAATGCATCGACATATACAAGTAAGACACTTCAAGATGAATCAGACGAGGATCTTGTATATGAAGATGATATAGTGGATCTCGAAACGATGGGGAAATAAGAAACAAGAACTTAGAAGTTTATTCCAAATAAAAATAGTATGCTTAAGGCTTTAAATATTTGAAAAACTTCTCTCTTTTGGTCTCTTTCTCTATCAAAAATGAAAATTTTGAGATAATTATGTTTTTATTTAATCATTGTTTTCATATTAGACACTATCTATGCTACTTTATATAGGCTTTAGGATTTTCTAAATAAAGAAGTCTTAGGGCCCGTTTGGTTTGAGAGGGTAGGGTTAGGATTTAGGGATGGTGGAAAAATATGTTGCTTGGTATGTTTTCGTGGGGCTCGCAAATGAGATTGAGTCCCATATATGTGGGTGTGTGCAAAAGGTACTACATTAGCCTACTTTTTGAAATACTTTCATTTTATTTTAGCCCAAGTATTATATCAACCACTCATTTTCTATTTTATTTTTATTTTACAATAATAACATACTTAAAATAATACATTATTCGTTTATATCATATATAATATATTACTTTATTATATTTTTCTCTCTCTTCATTTAATTCAAAACCTATATTAAATCTATATCCAAATCCAAATCCTAATCCTAATCATAATCCAAATCCAAATCTTAATCTTAAACCCATCTACAAACCAAACGGGCCCTTAAAAATTTTAAGACCAAAATTATTTCTTTAGTAGGAATTTAATAAGCCATCAGTCAATGTTATTCACCATATAGCTTCCATAACAATTTTCATAAAAAAAATAACATCCCTTCATACACTTTGTAACAGCCTTCAAATATTTATACATTCCATTAGTACAGTCAAATATTTATATAATCCATTAAGTGTCGACTTGTAATAGCCCAAACCTCAATCGTATATAAGCCAACCTAAAAACTCAAACAACCAACAACCAACAGTAACATCAAATATCTAAAACCTCACATCACTCCCCATCGCTCAAACAATCGAAACTCAACCGATTAGAGGGTAAACAATTAAATTTAAATTGAAAGATTCCAAAAGAAAGAAATAGAAAATGCCAGTCGGGTCGTTTGATGACTCCCAAATATTTGATCCAACCCCATATAATACCTTCATCTTCTTTCCCACGAGTTTCTCATATAATACGTATTGGTTATTCGTAAAAGGTCTTTGTCTTCGTGAGTGTTGTGATTAGGTGTTTGGAACTTCAAAACCGACGTATGTTTGAGGGTTCGATTGTTTATTGAAACAAGGAGGATAGATGGAAAAGTTTTGGTTATTGGCTAAGTTATAAGAAAGAAAGATTAGGACAAAAAAAATTTGTTCTTGTGGATGCGTACGGTTGAAAGAAAAGTGATGAGAAGGGGGTGGATATTTTGAGAGTTTAGGGTTACAAATGACTAAATATTAGGGTTCATGTTACTTATAGGGCTAATGCTTAAAAAGAAGTACTATACTTGCCACACTTTCCTCTTCAGGGTAGCGAACAAAAAATTTTAATTTTGAAGACAATTTATTACTGCATATAGTCTTTTGTGGGTAAGTTTTACCCATCTCAACCGGTTACCGGTAACATGTGTTGATAACACTTGCCACATAGATTTCCCGCTTTCTTCATCCTTCCCAAAACACACGCCCAGATTTCCCGCTACCAACTCTACCTAAAATATGTACCTTTTAATATTATCCAAGTACTTTACTTTTTGATTATATAACCCACACCACACTCAGTGAAAAGTCATTTTCAGATCCAAAAAAAGGTTCTCGAACCCTAATTTGTCCCCCACATTGCATGCTTCAAATTGATTGTTGTTTTCCATAATTTTTAATGTGAAAAGGTAATTTCTGTCATTTAATTATTGTTTTATTACCCCATTTGTATTAATTTATTGAAATATTGATTTATTAAATTTTTAGGGTTTCAAAAAATTTGGGTTTTCCTTATTTCAAGTTTTTGTTTGTTTGTATAGGTCTGATGGACAGACACGAAGACGTTGTCTTCAAAATACACCATGGTGGTGTATTTTTGTATGATCCTCTCAGGTATGAACAAGACCAAATAACTATCATGATATCTTGCTCAACAAATAGGGTGATGTTTAACGAATTGTGCAACATTTTAGTTGCTAAGTTTAATGATAAAATTTGGGCTTTGTTTTGTTGCCTTCCTGAGTTAGACATAGACAGTGGAGGTTTGAAAATAATTGAAAGGGATTCAGATCTACAAGTAGTTTATGAACTAGCAGAAATGCATGAGAAAGTAGAGTTGTATGTAGCCCATGAACCACAAAACTTAGCTGAGTACTACTATAATAACTTATGTTTAGAAGGTTCAGATGAAGAAGTAACTTCTGCTAGGAAAGAACATGAAATAAGAAAGAAACATGCTGGTAATATGTCTGTTGAGGAGCTCATTTCATGGGCCGAGGAAGAAGCAAAATCTCCTTATTTAAGGTCTCACTCTAAGAAGTCTAGACCACTAAGAAATGTTTGTAAGGGCAAGGTTTTGTTCACTGGTACCTATGATGAGTATGATACAGGATTAGATTATGGCGTAATGTTAGCTGACAATGAGGTAGGTCAGGAAGATCTTGTAGCTAAGTCCAATGAGTTGGATAACGACGGTCAGTCTTTGCCTAAGGACAATGTAGTACTTGATAAGGTTGATAATAGGTCTAGTAATGTGGATAATGTAGTTGATACAGTTGTTGATAATATTGTTGAGAATGTGGTTGAAGAGCCTAGTAATGGTCAGAATGTGGTCTTACAGCCTAGTATTGATGATGAAGTTCTTGTGAGACAAAAGAAACTAGACAAAGGTAAAGGTGTCATGACAAAAGAAGATATAGTTAAGAATAAGAAACGAAAGAGTGTCCCTAGGGGTAATGGTATCTCAATTAGAGAAAATGAAGGGCCTTTATCTTCAGACAATGACAGTGATGAGTTTGAAAATTGTGTTGATTATGGCCAATATTCTTCAGAAAGTGAGGGTTATGAGACAGAAAAGTCTTTTGATTATCTAAGTGATGTTGAGGATGAAGTAATTGATCTTAGAAAAAGAAAGATTGAGTCTAAAAATAGGGGTGAAGATCATGAGGATACTGAACTAGATGTTTATGCTGACATGGCACCCTTACTTGATCATATTGGTGACACTTTTGGTGAGACAGTTAGAGAGCATGAACATTATATGGAATCTTTAATGCGTAAAATGAAAGGTAATGGAGGGGGAATCTCAGACCCTTTTGTCATGGTGGAGAAACAAGATGAAAAATATCCAATACATGATGATCAAACACATTGGAGACTCAAGAAACCAGTGGTAATGAATTCACTTATTTCTTAATGCTTTCTGTCTAATTATTATTAACTGCTATATTTGTTAATGAATTCACTTGTTTTCTTCACAACTTGGAGAAAAGTATGTTAATCATGAGCAGTTTAGAGAAGCTCTTACCTATTATGCATTGGCAAATGGGTTTTCATTGTGGTTTGAGAAGAGTACCACAAAAATGGTTATCGATAGGTGTGGTAGAAGGAAAGAGGTTTTAAAGGATCCAAGTAAGGGAAAACAAAAGTACCCAACTGGTCAACAGGTGAATGAATGCAAGTGGAGATGCTATGGGAAGACGTTGAAAGGTCAGGGTACTTTTCAGGTTATTTCATTGATAGATGAGCATACATGTGTACGAGACTTCAATTATGGAAGGCTTGTAAGTTTCAAATGGATTGGAAGAAACTTTGGGGATAAAATCAGGATGAACCCAAATATTACAATAGCTGCAATACAAGAATTGGTTATGAAGAAATACACATGCAAAGTTAGTGCTACTCAGTGTTTGAATGCAAAGAAGTATGCCTTGAGTGAAGGTGAAGCTGCTATTCAAGATCATTATGGATTGTTGAGGTCATACGCAAAGGCAATTTCAGAATCAAATGTGGGTTCAACTGTCAAAGTAGGTGTCACAGTTAACCCATATGACAAGACCTACTTTGACAGGTTCTATGTATGTTTCCATGGGCTCAAAGAGGGTTGGAAAAAGGGTTGTAGAAAGATACTTGCATTGGATGGGTGTTTTTTGAAAAAACCAAACTGTGGTGAAATCTTGACAGCTGTCGGGAGAGACGGAAACAACCACATATTCCCTGTGGCTTGGGCTATGGTGACAGTTGAAAACAAAGACAATTGGAGTTGGTTTCTTCAATTGTTAGCTGATGATTTGATGATACCACTTGGTTGTGATGTGACATTGATGTCTGATCAGCATAAGGTTAGAATTGTTTTTCAGTTTTAAAATTTGCATATTTTGTTTCACATTGCTATTTCTAAATGTCTTCATTTTTTTGTAAGGGTCTCATTGAAGCTGTTAAAGAAGTAATGCCTCAAGCAGAGCATCGACAGTGTGCACGCCATATTTATGAAGGCTTCAGAAAGCAATTCAGTGGAGTTGAGTTTCGCGGACTCTTCTGGGCTGCATCCAAAGCTTCATACCCACAGCTCTTTAAGAAAATTATGTTGAAGATCAAGGCTGCTAATCCTAGAGCACATGAGTACTTGGAGAAAAAAGACCCAAAGACTTGGTCAAGAGCTTTTTTTAAAGAAGGTGTTTGTTGCGAGGCTATTGAAAATGGTTTCAGCGAATGCTTTAACTCAGTTTTGTGTACTGTGAGGGATAAACCAATCATAACTTTGTTAGAGTCAATAAGAGTAACAGTCATGGAAAGGATGAACACTATGAGAATGCTATGTCAAAAATGGACTGGTGACATTTGTCCAAACATCCAAAAGGTCTTAGAACTTTCCAAGGATAGCCAAAGGTACTTTCTAACCTCATAATACTAAACTGTTTGGGATTATGGCCATATTATCATTAACATTATAATTTTTGTAACTACTTACCAGGTTCTGGTATGTCATTCCATGTGGTGGGAATCAATTTGAAGTCTGAAAGGGATATGATGCTTTTAAAGTAGATGAACCAAAGAGGACATGTTCTTGTAGGATGTGGCAAATTTCAGGTTTGCCATGTTCACATGCAATTGCTTGTATATTTAAACTTGGTAAGATGCTTGAGGATTATGTGCCTGATTACTTTAGAAAGGATAGGTATATGCAAGCCTATAGTGAGTACATTAAACCTGTTGATGGCATACACTTCTGGCCTGACTGTAGTAACTTATCTAGGATATTGGGTCCCTTACCAAAGAAAATGCCTGGTAGGCCTAAGAAAAAAAGGGTTAGGGCCTCACATGAACCAAAGTCAGGTAATAAGATTTCTAGAGCAGGGGTTGTTATGACTTGCCATAACTGTGGGGAACTTGGCCATAATAAGAAGGGGTGTAAGAAAGAACCGATACCAAAACCACCTAAAGAGAAAGGGAAAATAGGCAGACCAAAAAAGGTGATACCCACAGAACAACCCTTGGTTGATGAAAGTGATATGCATGTATTTGTAAACAATAGCATTGATGAATTTGAAATGGGTGAAACAAATAGAAATTCTGTGTTCACATTTTCGGATGGGAGGAGAGTTCAGCTAGGCAGAAACTATGAAACTAGGAAGAAAGGTACTCTTGGATATGTTAAGATGAGAGGTGGCAAGAGCAAGTCTGGTGGACTATTACCCACACAGAGAATAGGTAGGATGGGAGCATGGTTAGGAATGAATTCTCAAACTTCTGACACAATTGAGTCATGTGAACCTCTTCATGCAGCGCACACATCAGGTACCATAACATCCCTTGTTTTAACACCTCTTTACATGCTGCAAAAAAACTTACATGATTATTATGCAGGGTCAAAGAATAGATCAAACCAAGGTGAAAACATTCCTGTGACACAGCAATCACAAGTTGTTGGGACATCCCATGAAGCTGCAGCAAGACTTGGAAGAGGTGGAACATCATCCACAAGAGGTAGAATGAAAAGAAGAAGCTTCACACAGTCAAGATTTGGTGAACCAAAAGAAAGAGAAGAAAGAAGAAGGGTTGCATCTGCTGAGCCACAACTAAGGCAAGAAAGGGCAAGACCACAACATGAACCTCTTCCTCTAAGAATGAAGAGTCAAAGAATTCTCCATAGGAAACTTTCTGGTCCAGTTACCGGTCCAGGATCAAGTTTGGAGAATGAAATAGTCTTGGATTAAATTCCAAGACTTTGGTAGCACATCTCTGGTGAAATCTGTATATTGTGCTAAAACTTCTAACTAGTATGGTCTGAATTAGGTTTGTAAGTAGTAAGAAACTGATATAGTGCTGCACTTTATGCCACTATGGTACCCTATTTTGTCCACTGAAGGGCCTAGGTTAGTTAACGTAAACACTTGGTAGGAACCTGATATGGTGCTGCACTTGATGCCACTATATATGCTTGCCTATTTTGTCTATGGAAAAGGCATATACAGGTTGTAGTGTTCTGCTTGTAACAATGTAATGTGCTTATGCAGAAACAATTGTTATGAAAGAACACTTGTAGTTCAATGAAGCTTCTTCTTTTATCAATGTTATACTTTGTAACTGTAGTGTCAATTGAAGTGATGTACAGATGTGTTAATGCAGGTAGTATAACATTACTTGGTACCACATATTACTTGTTAAATGGCAGCACTAAATAAAACCAAATTGAAGACATATATGAGAACATATATTACATGTTAAATGGCACCACAATATACAACCAAATTTCATGCTTTCATTACTAAAAGAAAGTTAAAGGTACACAACATTTCTGATTACATTACATAACTGATGAGTGTCTAAATACTCATCATTTTTATACTGTTAGAATGCCAAAAACATCTGAAAACACTCAGAAATGCTTCAAAATGATAAAAATATCACAAACAAGTGTTTTATATGTTTTAAATGCAAAAACATCAAAATCTGATGAAAAACGTATCAAGTTTGCATAATTGGCAGTTTTAGTCCCTCAAGTTTGAAAATTTGTCAAAAACAGTCCCTGGTCATTCCAAAACTTGTAAAATATCATTTTAGGTCCTTGGGATTCACAAGTTGTTCAAAATAATCCTTTGAAGTTTAAAAATCACAAAATTACAACTTTGGTCCCTCAACTTTGCAAAAGTGTCAAAAATAGTCCTTAAGGTTTTAAAATTGGAAATTGATCAAAATAAACCTTTTACTATTAATAAATGACAATATTGGTCCTTATGATAAACTTTTGGAAATTTACAACTTAAGTCCCTCAAAAATCCAAAAATACATTTAAGGTCCTTAAAGTTTTTAAATACAATAATTATATATTTTTGGTCCTTGTGTTTATATTATTGGCAGGTTTGGCCCCTTAAAAGAAGTTTGGAATGTTGACAGGATCAGTCCATCAAGAATGGCAGAATTACATTATTGGTCCTTGTGTTTACTAGCTATACCAATTGGACCCTTTATGTTATTATTCCAAATCCAATATTAAACCCAGCTACTGGCCCAACAAACCAACCCGGTCCAAAAATTTAAAAACAAAATACCGCCTGTACTGTAGCTCCATCTCTCCCACTTCTGAAATCCAAAACCAGAGGTGGTTTTAACCACCTTTCCACCTCTTCACCTTTACACCTCATCCCTTACACCTGTTACTAACTTCCCTCCACCTCCACATCAATCCAAACCCCATTAATTGAGTTAACCTGCTTCTAAGACTTTCCCGCCAAAACTGACATTTGGCAATTTTGATGACCTGGAATGATCCAAGGGCTGCAAACAAGTGGGATTTCATCAGAGGTCGACAAGGAATTAAATGGAATCATTATAAAGAAGAATGAAAGCAGAAGTAGCACTGGTCGACTGTTTTTAGACCATTTTGTAGTGTAAACTCTTAATTTCTGTTGTAAACCTTTAAATTCAGTTTTATTTTCAAGTTGTATTATGTTTTATGGTTAATGAAAGTTCTTTGCAGTTTCAATTTCAGTTATTGTGTACAAATTCAGTTTTATGCAAATTTCCATGTTCAAATTCTCAAAAATCTCAAAGGTTGTTATTAGTTGTTGTTCTTGCTTCTTAAGCTCCTATAAGCTCTTGACAAAGCTTATAAGCTTTTAGGAACCTTTAAATTCCAGTTTTATTCAACAAAACAGAAAAACAAGAAAAATAAAGAAAAATTAGTTAAAAATAAAAAATCTATGGGAGATGATCAAGAAGATGGTTCAGAGCTGTTCTTTGGAATGATTACTGGTATAGAGCTTCTTGGGAAGCATTAGGATTAATCTCAGTCCTTGGTTCTGTGTTTTCAATTGGAAATTCTCTTGTAAGCCTTTAATTCAATTTCTGCATTTTACTGTATAAGTAAGTTTATTGTTTAAATCTTTGTATTTCTATGTTCCTCAGTTATAGTTAAGTTTAATTAAACAATAAGATCAGTTGTTTGTTCTCTTTAAATTTTAGTTAGCAAAAACTTTATTTTCACAGTCATAATAGCTTAATCATCATTCTTCTGTTCTATGTTGTTAATGTTGTTTTTATATGTTTCTTTAGTCTTAATAAATGATAATATAAGTTTTGTAATCACTAGCATAGCCTAAATCAGTGTTTTGCTGTAAAAAGCTTCATAACAGCTTCCTAAAGGAGTGTTTGGTTTCACTAGTTAATCTGTGTTAATGAGTGTGCAGACCTGTGCTTGTGGTTGTTTTGTGTCAAACTTGGTCTAAAGAACTCAGTTCATCAAGAAAAACCAGTCCTTAGTTGCTAAAAAGTCAAAATTAGTTTGTATGCTTAATTTACAGTCCACTGTTAGGAGTTTTAGATACAAAGTTCATCAAAATAGCTTGTAACTTATCTCTATAATTTAATCTCATCTCATTACAGCTTATAACAACATAATAAGTCATTAGAATAGATCCTAAGTTCAATAAAGTCAAATTTGCAGTTTAAATAAAAAGTCAATCAGTGCCCTGTGCACAGATTTGGGACAATTTTCATAAGCTTCTAAAAAGCTCACTTGTTGTCTATAACTTATGATTTTTGGTTCTTTGGTAAGCCAACCAAGCCATCTTGATGACCCAAGTTTAGATTTTCATTATCTGGCTTATTAGATAGGGCTGCAATAAGGATTTAGTTTGTCCCATTTTTATCAGTACACTGAGTCATCCTCAGTGGTTTATTTTCAAATTTTTCATAAGCTCACTATAAGCTTATCAGTGAACTTACCTGTGATAGCTTTAGCTTTTTGTAAAGCTTATCTGGTCATCTTGATAATCCAAGCATTTGTTTTCAATTTCTAGCTTATTACAGTGCTTATAATTAAGCTCAAAGGTACCTAGTAGAAACCAAAGTGTCCTGTGAATAAAAGCTTAACTGTGGGCTTATTTTTAATTATTCAGTGCTTATTTCTTTATAATTAGCTTATTTAGTTTCTAATTTAGCCTAGATACAGCTCCTAGCTTATTTCCAGTTTTCACTTTGCTTATTTTCTAGCTTAAAAGCCATTTTAGCTTAAAATCCTTTGCTTATTTTCTTTCTTAGCCACTGTTAAGATAAATAAGCTCTCACAGAGCTTATTGGTCATTTTTAGAAAAAGGCACAGTTGAATAAATTGCTTATCTTGATGTGCTTAAAAAGTTTGTAAAAGAAAATTTTCAAAAATAAAATGTTTGTGTAAAAAGGGAGAGGCAGGGGTCGAACCTGAGACCTCTCCCTTATGGGAATGATAGTGGGGATACCTGTAACCATTGCGCCCTTGGGTCTTTCTCGTTAAAACCTTGCACTATCTATCTCTTATATACGTTTTATTCATTTTAGCTTAATCGAGATTTTTGCTTATTTGTAGCTTATTTATAATACCTTTTTCAACTTTTGCAATTTTCTTGTCTTTATATTAGTATAAAGTATTTTTACAAAAAGTTTCAGATTTTTCCAATAAGTTTTAGTATTTTTAAACATTTAATTAGTGTTTTATAGTAATTAATTCATAATAAAAAATATAAAAGTCTAAAAAATACAAATCTTTTTTCTAAAATTTTCTTTTGTCATATAGTACGTAAGAAAATTAGTTTTACATTCGTAGGCCTTTTATTTCATAAATTTTACGTTTTTGCTTGCGCTCCAGCGTAATTTTTAAACGTAACGCTCGTTTTCATTTTAAACCACGTTTTTAGATAATTTGAGTTTACGTTTTAGTTAAAATAGTTTATTTAAGATATTTTATTTCATAAAATCACAAAAACATCATTGTAAAAATAGTGATAGCGTTTATTTAATAGATTTTAACTTTTTAATTTTCTTAATTTGCATTTAAGTCGCTGTAATTTGTAGATCTTTTCTTTAGGTAATTATCCATCAAAACCCATACTGATCACTATCCTTAGTGATCATTCTATCATTTGATCAAGTGTTTATACACCAATTCATCCTCCGTGGGACTTAACGACCCAGGAATTCCCTATATTCCTCTGATCTTAATTGCATTAGTGTTTGAACTGTTTTAAGTCTGTTACGGTTAGCCATTCACAAGTGGTTAGCTTGTGTGATAAGACTTGACTGTTTAGCACCAATCAAATTTTGGCGCCGCTGCCGGGGAGGCTGTAAGCGTGTTTTAAGCATTTCCAGATCCATACTTGCACATAACCCACCCTTTTGTAAACAGTTTTTAAAAAAAAAAATCAAAAAGTTCATTAACACTTTT
The DNA here is from genome assembly GCA_019973895.1 of Chrysanthemum seticuspe. Lineage (NCBI taxonomy): Eukaryota > Viridiplantae > Streptophyta > Magnoliopsida > Asterales > Asteraceae > Chrysanthemum > Chrysanthemum seticuspe. Next base: position 65,045,904 of record BPTQ01000004.1, on the reverse strand, counting down.
CCTGAAGTGTTAACAAACCCAAAAATATTTTCATTCTTTGTTTTTACAAAATATTTATCTAAAAATCCAAAAATATTCATCTTTACCCTCTTACCCTTTTTGATTCTTTATTCCTTTACCCTCTATCCATTTGATTCTAAACTTCTTCTATTCTCATGGAATCTCTCGACTACGACGAAATCTGGAACGAAGTTGAAAAACTTCCTATTTTATCACAAATGTCAAGAATTCGTGTTGTTCGTGATGATCCATTGATTCTGCGTAGGGAAATAGAACGAGAAACCGGGGTGACAAAGGACCAGGTACTTCCTTTTGATAATGGAGGTGCTAAATACGTCCAACCTACGGTTATCCAAAGATCTAATCCCTCGATTGCTCCTAAGCCGTCTAAAATTGATCCTACACTTTCACGATTTACGGTTAAAAGCAAACATGCAGAAATCAGACCGGTGACTAGCAAGAATGACTTGCCTAATCTTCACATTTCTCAAGAACCAGAACCGGAGTCCATAACGGAAGTGATGGAAATTGCTAGCTCTCAGAGCACACCACTTGTCCCACCTCTGGATTTTTCAAAATGTTCTTCGAGTCTTAATAGTCATTCAGATCACCATGTTGGTTTTGTTGATTCTTTGAATGAACTGATTCCTTCTCATAACTCTCAAATGGAATCGTTTATTCCTTGTGTCGGTTGTGGTGAGCCTCTTTTTGGTTCACCCTGTAGCTGGTGTACGTGTGTACAGTGTGGTAATGATATTCGGAACGGGAGTTGTTTGTTTTGTGGTTCGAGGAATTCATTTGATTATGATCCTAATCCGAACTCATTTAACGACCCCTCAAATTTTTCTAATTACCCACCACAGCCCGACTTATCTTCATATAATCAACAATATTGCTGTGAATTTTGTGGAGGTCCTCACCAAGGATTTGAGTGTCAACCCAGAAACACGATTGTCTATGAACAGTTTTCCGGTGATGCTCAAAACTTTGGTTATGACCAATATCCATATGATTCACCAATCCAGGCTCAACAGTTTTACTGTTGTGAGAACTGTGGAGGTCCCCATTTCAGCTCTGATTGTCAAACAGGGAATCCATTTCCTTGTAACAATTATGACTATCCATATCACAACCAACCTCCACAGTGCCAAATGACTCAAACTCCTCAGCAAACCCAAAAAGACACTTATCTAGAGCTTCTGGAGTCAGTGAAAAGAACTGAGGAGTTGAGTAAGACAGCATTTCATAATGTTCCCAGTTTTTCTTGTGTATATTGTGGAGGTCCTCATGATGATTATCAATGTCAACCTTCTGGTTTGGACAAATCTCCACTCCCACAATGTCCCGTCATTCAAAATTCACATGAGAAATCCATGGAAGAATTGCTAGCTGAAGAGCAGGCTGTTAAGATAAATTCCCAAATTGCTTTTGAAAAGTCTATTAGGGAATTAATTGCACAAGAAAAAGCAGCCAGATCTAGCTCTCAATTTCGTTTTATTCCTGATGACAGTGATGATGAGGATACACTTGAAGATTCATCAAGTTCATCAGTTGATATTCCAGCAGTTGAGATTCATTCTCAGACAACTGCTATCACACCAGAGGTTCACACTCACTCTCTGAACATGGGGGACGAGCATCTTGACACTGTTCCTAAAAAGGAATCGGACGAATTCATAAAGTCTAGTGTTGAGGACCTTGTCCCAATCCCGAGAGAGTCACAGGGAATTTCTGACCATATGTGTGATATCCCTTCCCCTCTTGAGTGTTCAAAAGATCATTTTGAGACTTTCTCCGATTTTAGCGATGATTGTAAATCTTATGGAGACATTGAGAATGTTGAGGCATCACTTTCACATTGTGATGTTGATCCTCTTTTTGAGGAGTTTACTGATGAACTCACTCACATCATTCCACTTTCATCGGAAAGTGATGATGATCTCTTTGATTTCAAAGCCAACTTAGGAGAAATTGAAAGTCTCCTTTATAATGATCGTTCACTCACTTCTCACCCTAACAATCCAATAGAGAATGTTAATCACCTTGTTCCCGAAGCATTCAAAGCTACTTTCACCAATCCTCTATTTGAATTCGAATCTGAATTCACTTGGATTTCTAACAATCCAATCTTTGACAAGGATAGTGATGAGTCTACAGTGGAACAAGAGTTCACAGATTTACATCACGTGAATGATTCTCTTTACGAGGAGTTCTCCTTTGAACTCAATCATATCATATCTCTACCGGAGTATGATAACTTCCATTTTGATCTAGACATAAATGATTTTTGTGTTCCGGAGGGAAATGTTCTCAACCATGAGAACTTGCTTGATATCAAAATCCCATCCCTCCCGCCCAGAATATGTCTTGATCAAATGAGCTTAAATGATGAGATTCATGATCCAGAAATCATGAATTCTTCTTCGGATGAAGATGAGTTAGTCATGATTTTCATCATGATTTTCTTTCTTTTCTTCACCTATCCCGTGGCATCTCCTATTCTTCACTCCTTTGGGAATGAAGACATTATCTTTGACCCCGGCATTTTCATTTATCGTTTGTAAGCCGGTTCTATGCATATCTCATCGGTGTGGAACTTTCACGTACTTCAATGTTTATAAAAACATCTTCAATGAAAGTCCGATGGAGATTGTCTCTTCCACTTACTTCCCCATGAACAAATTAATTCGGGGTCGAGTCAAGCTAGCGACTCGGAAATCAAAAACCGTAGCTAAACATGGGTTTTCACCCGTGTGTACCACCTAAGTGTGGGGGAGATGCCCCACATGTTGTATATAGACCTTAAAAATGAATGAAAATTGTAAATATTAAAAAAGAGAATAATTGTTGTGTTTCTACACTTAGTTAATAATGTTATCTTTTTACGTTCTAAGTTTCGGCATAACAGCCGGTACTTTGAATATTGAGGGCAATATTCATTTCTAAGTGTGGGGGGGAAATTCTGGCGAATTTGATCATAAATGTACCCTTTTAGTCCCTTTTTCCCCCAAAATGGCCAAATTTTAAAAATTTTATTTAGTGGAAGTACTATGTACTAAACACAACAAATGGTAATCAATCCACCATGTCTAACCCACATAAGGATTGGCTAATCCAGGAGCAAACGGCTCTTGGTAAAGAATCTCAAATCCGTTTATGGCTTGCAATTTGCCCAAAATTGTATGGTGTTCAACTCACCATATCCTAAAAAGTGAAGAGTTGGCTAGCCCGCAAGTTTATGGCTTGTGGTAAAGGCAGTTGGAAATCCATAATTGGTAATCAGCTCACCAAAGATAATATTGATAATTTATCTAAGAGTTGGCTAGTCCAGAAGCAAACGGCTTCTGGTAAAGACAAATCAAATCCGTTGACAGCTTATGATTTGCTCAAAATCATTTGGTTATCATTGTACCAAGGTTCTTACTTGAACTAAAACAATTGGCTACTCCAGAAGTAATGGCTTTTGGTAAAGAGATTAAAATCCATTAAGTTTTCATAAATCATTGCTAGGGACTAGCAATATCTTAGTGTGGGGGATTGATGAGTGTCTAAATACTCATCATTTTTATACTGTTAGAATGCCAAAAACATCTGAAAACACTCAGAAATGCTTCAAAATGATAAAAATATCACAAACAAGTGTTTTATATGTTTTAAATGCAAAAACATCAAAATCTGATGAAAAACGTATCAAGTTTGCATAATTGGCAGTTTTAGTCCCTCAAGTTTGAAAATTTGTCAAAAACAGTCCCTGGTCATTCCAAAACTTGTAAAATATCATTTTAGGTCCTTGGGATTCACAAGTTGTTCAAAATAATCCTTTGAAGTTTAAAAATCACAAAATTACAACTTTGGTCCCTCAACTTTGCAAAAGTGTCAAAAATAGTCCTTAAGGTTTTAAAATTGGAAATTGATCAAAATAAACCTTGTACTATTAATAAATGACAATATTGGTCCTTATGATAAACTTTTGGAAATTTACAACTTAAGTCCCTCAAAAATCCAAAAATACATTTAAGGTCCTTAAAGTTTTTAAATACAATAATTATATATTTTTGGTCCTTGTGTTTATATTATTGGCAGGTTTGGCCCCTTAAAAGAAGTTTGGAATGTTGACAGGATCAGTCCATCAAGAATGGCAGAATTACATTATTGGTCCTTGTGTTTACTAGCTATACCAATTGGACCCTTTATGTTATTATTCCAAATCCAATATTAAACCCAGCTACTGGCCCAACAAACCAACCCGGCCCAAAAATTTAAAAACAAAATACCGCCTGTACTGTAGCTCCATCTCTCCCACTTCTGAAATCCAAAACCAGAGGTGGTTTTAACCACCTTTCCACCTCTTCACCTTTACACCTCATCCCTTACACCTGTTACTAACTTCCCTCCACCTCCACATCAATCCAAACCCCATTAATTGAGTTAACGTGAGTAATTGTGTCTAATTGATCACTTTGGTTTGTGAGGAAATCCTTCGACAATACTTCGAAAAATGTCGTTTTGTGACTAAATCCGATACGATCACTAATGTTTTGAATATAATAGTAAATAATTCTGATTTCTTTGTATATTTTTGTTGTAATTGTTGTATCTTGTCTTCTTACTACTAATTCGATAATACTGACACTTTTATTTCAAAAACGATTGATTTTAAATTTCTCTTGTTTGTTGACTAGAATAACAAATTAATTTGAATTGATATTGACTCCTTGTATCTTTATGTTTCTAAATTTGTTATTTGAATGAATATGTCATTTTACGTCTTTAACTTAATTTCCGAATGTTCTCTTAAAGGTTAACTTTTGTGTCTTGGTTCCTGACTCTAATTAGGATTACGAAGGGTTCTTCGAGATATGGTCATTAGTAAGGTTTCTTGTCGAGACTTGGTAGAAGAACTAGTAGAGGGTATCTAAAAAATAAAAATTGATTAAAAAGAAATAAAAAGAACAAAAAGACAAAACAACTTATTTTGACCTTAAATTTCCAAGGATTTTCGAATATTCGAAACAGTTCTCGAATATCCTCGAATTCTTCGTTCTTGTTGTTGATTATTGTTGGAAACTCTAAAAACTCTTAAACTTGTACCTTTAAACGTATTTTGACTTAAACATGTGTTATTGACTTTAACTTTGACGTTTCTTGAAAGTAATTGGTATTTTGTATTATGTTGAACTTTTATTTTGACTTAAATTTCCAAATGTTGTCTTTAATTCTCAAATGTGATGTTTTACCAGATTTTTGTCAGCTGGTCACGATGAAGACGAAAGTAAGAAGAAATATTACTAAGGTAAATTAAGGAACAGCTGGAGACTACTTTAGGGTGAACAAACGTCGGGAACCTAGTAAGGTCCAGTAGTTTTAACGGTTTACAGTCAAAACCGCCCTTTCAGAATCTTCGTCCAATTGAGTTAATTACCCCAAACCTAACTACACCTCCACCTCCCTTCAATCATTGTCCACATTCCCTACTCCACATTTCCACTTCTCCACCTTTCCACCAATTTTGGTGGAGACCAAAACCTAAAGTCTTCACCCTCTCTACCTCGATGTCATGTCCGCCATAAAACAAAAATTTAAAAACCCGGCCCAACCAAACAACCCGG
>BPTQ01000004.1:64585201-65040285 GCA_019973895.1 Chrysanthemum seticuspe | reverse complement strand
AATGATAATATAAGTTTTGTAATCACTAGCATAGCCTAAATCAGTGTTTTGCTGTAAAAAGCTTCATAACAGCTTCCTAAAGGAGTGTTTGGTTTCACTAGTTAATCTGTGTTAATGAGTGTGCAGACCTGTGCTTGTGGTTGTTTTGTGTCAAACTTGGTCTAAAGAACTCAGTTCATCAAGAAAAACCAGTCCTTAGTTGCTAAAAAGTCAAAATTAGTTTGTATGCTTAATTTACAGTCCACTGTTAGGAGTTTTAGATACAAAGTTCATCAAAATAGCTTGTAACTTATCTCTATAATTTAATCTCATCTCATTACAGCTTATAACAACATAATAAGTCATTAGAATAGATCCTAAGTTCAATAAAGTCAAATTTGCAGTTTAAATAAAAAGTCAATCAGTGCCCTGTGCACAGATTTGGGACAATTTTCATAAGCTTCTAAAAAGCTCACTTGTTGTCTATAACTTATGATTTTTGGTTCTTTGGTAAGCCAACCAAGCCATCTTGATGACCCAAGTTTAGATTTTCATTATCTGGCTTATTAGATAGGGCTGCAATAAGGATTTAGTTTGTCCCATTTTTATCAGTACACTGAGTCATCCTCAGTGGTTTATTTTCAAATTTTTCATAAGCTCACTATAAGCTTATCAGTGAACTTACCTGTGATAGCTTTAGCTTTTTGTAAAGCTTATCTGGTCATCTTGATAATCCAAGCATTTGTTTTCAATTTCTAGCTTATTACAGTGCTTATAATTAAGCTCAAAGGTACCTAGTAGAAACCAAAGTGTCCTGTGAATAAAAGCTTAACTGTGGGCTTATTTTTAATTATTCAGTGCTTATTTCTTTATAATTAGCTTATTTAGTTTCTAATTTAGCCTAGATACAGCTCCTAGCTTATTTCCAGTTTTCACTTTGCTTATTTTCTAGCTTAAAAGCCATTTTAGCTTAAAATCCTTTGCTTATTTTCTTTCTTAGCCACTGTTAAGATAAATAAGCTCTCACAGAGCTTATTGGTCATTTTTAGAAAAAGGCACAGTTGAATAAATTGCTTATCTTGATGTGCTTAAAAAGTTTGTAAAAGAAAATTTTCAAAAATAAAATGTTTGTGTAAAAAGGGAGAGGCAGGGGTCGAACCTGAGACCTCTCCCTTATGGGAATGATAGTGGGGTACCTGTAACCATTGCGCCCTTGGGTCTTTCTCGTTAAAACCTTGCACTATCTATCTCTTATATACGTTTTATTCATTTTAGCTTAATCGAGATTTTTGCTTATTTGTAGCTTATTTATAATACCTTTTTCAACTTTTGCAATTTTCTTGTCTTTATATTAGTATAAAGTATTTTTACAAAAAGTTTCAGATTTTTCCAATAAGTTTTAGTATTTTTAAACATTTAATTAGTGTTTTATAGTAATTAATTCATAATAAAAAATATAAAAGTCTAAAAAATACAAATCTTTTTTCTAAAATTTTCTTTTGTCATATAGTACGTAAGAAAATTAGTTTTACATTCGTAGGCCTTTTATTTCATAAATTTTACGTTTTTGCTTGCGCTCCAGCGTAATTTTTAAACGTAACGCTCGTTTTCATTTTAAACCACGTTTTTAGATAATTTGAGTTTACGTTTTAGTTAAAATAGTTTATTTAAGATATTTTATTTCATAAAATCACAAAAACATCATTGTAAAAATAGTGATAGCGTTTATTTAATAGATTTTAACTTTTTAATTTTCTTAATTTGCATTTAAGTCGCTGTAATTTGTAGATCTTTTCTTTAGGTAATTATCCATCAAAACCCTTACTGATCACTATCCTTAGTGATCATTCTATCATCTGATCAAGTGTTTATACACCAATTCATCCTCCGTGGGACTTAACGACCCAGGAATTCCCTATATTCCTCTGATCTTAATTGCATTAGTGTTTGAACTGTTTTAAGTCTGTTACGGTTAGCCATTCACAAGTGGTTAGCTTGTGTGATAAGACTTGACTGTTTAGCACCAATCAATAACCCACATACATCCTGATGAACACAACATACAACAAAATAACCTATTTCAAACCTTCTACACTTACTTTTTTAAGGATACAACAATGAGGGATACAATCAACATAATTATCAAAGCAAATACAACCAACAACATACTGTCATACAGTTTTGCCTTGGACTTGAAACCATTCAATTCTTGGTAAATTAGTTCCAATGAAACACCTTCAGTAGCCCTATTAACTGTCATAGGATTAGCAGCTTGCTTGGATACTAGCACCTCCAATTGTTTGTTCTCCTCATGTAGATTGTATAATAGGTCTTTGTAGTACTGAGAAGGTAAATCTTCATCAAGAAAACCATACACCTCACATTTCTAAAGACCAATAACACAAAAACAATTAGAAAACAAAAACTTAACAAATTTTTATAAAGATTGTTAATATTAACTTACCCGAGTGGGGCAACCCTTGAATCTTCGACCCGGATTCGTGGGGGTCCATGAAACTTGGTCATAAATTGGAATCTTACAATTACAATGAGTTTTAAGACGGATTTCTTCTGGAGTATAATATCTTCGTTTGGAACGGATTGAAGAACTTGATGAATGCATAATTGAACAAAGGAGGATTTCTGCTATGGGACTTTATGGATTTAGGGTTTATGTTAATTGGGGTTTTCTGCTATGGGACTTGATGGATTTAGGGTTTTTGTTAATTGGGATTTCTGCAATGGGACTTGGGATGGGGGAAACTTGTACACCGAATTTAGGGTTCATTGATAATAAAAGGGGGAGAGAGAACCGATTTTATATTTATTAAAAATAGTGTATTATGTGGCATGATGAGTGTGTATGTTAACTTGTACACGTGGACAAAACCGGTTGAGATGGGTAAAACTTACCCACAAAAGACTACATGCAGTAATAAATTGTCCTCAAAAATAAAAAAATTTGTTCGCTACCCTGAAGAGGAAAATGTGGCAAATATAGTACTTTTTTTAAGCATTAGCCCTTACTTATATCTCATGTTAAGGATCAAGTTAAAAAAACATAATGGGTTGTATTGTCTTTGCCGCACCTTGGACCAAGTATATTATTTAAGAGTGTCGGATGAGAGTATTCGCATAACAAAAAGAGAATTGGGGCCAAAACATGTTACTATAAATGTGCATATTTAATGTTTAAAGATGCGTATTAAGTGGGTAAATATTTTATTTAATACAAGCAAGGTACCCACGCAATGCGGCGGTGAACACCCGGTAACTAATTTTATAGCGAGCAAATGTTTTTCATATATACATTTTTTTTAACAGTGACTTTACGAATGAATAGTGACTTTATGAATGAATAATTACTTTACAAATGAATGACAATTTTTAATTAAAATAACTATAAGCAATAACAATGCAAACTATTTTTAATTCAAATAAGCAATAGAATGACGAACTTTTATTTGGATATGAAATAGTTTGCATTGATATTGCTTATAGCTATTTTAGTTAAAAGTTATCATTAATTCGTAAAGGTACTGTTAGAAAAACTGTATAAATGAAAAACATTTGTTCGCCACAAAATTAGGCACCGGGTGCCCGCCGCCGCATTGCGCGCAGTACCCTGCTAGTCATTTGCACAAAGGGTAAAAAGTTCACTCAAGCGCGCACTTTTTGTCGCTTCTCGCCTTAGAGAAGGCATGTAGCTTTGAGGTCGCTTTCGCCTTTAACTACATCGGAGAACACGCATCAATTGCAAACTAGACTCAAGATCCACATGCCTCAAATTGAGCTGTAACTAGAAGCAATCTGGGGCAATGTTTACATGTACAAAAGAACATGAAGATTCAATATACACATTGATCTTTACTTCAATGCTGAGTGAAGAAGTTGGGGTTTGGAAACGACAGCATAATTTACAGCTCAGCATTTCAGTTCGACAAAATGTCAGCACAAAGTTAAAAATAGCATACTACATAGAAACAAATCAGAAACTGTGGCAACATAAGCAAACCTAGCAGACAAGGCAATTTATGACCGAGGAGCTGCCATTTGTTGCTTCTTTATTCTCTCATCATTTTTCACCATGCTGCAAGGAAACCAACAAATTGAAAATAGAAGGCAATAACATCTTGTGCTACTATTTAAATTGTGGATACGATGAGGTTCTTTGCCCAATTCGTTTGGTGGCTTATTACTTAACTAAAGAATTTATGGTGAAAAGCTCGGACAATTTATTACTTCAACAAAAATATACATAAAAAAAAGGAACTTATAGGATATGTGATTACCTTATATCATGAGGTGTAATGAAAATCCATTGGGAGCCTTGTGCCAGAGCAAAATCCACAATCGTGTCCAAGCTGATTTTCCGACTGACAGCATCCTGGAAATCAAATTGCAATAAAAAAAATCAACAAAACAGCTCACATTTTTGGAAAAATCTTGTGATACTTTCAGCAAATAGTAACTACCATAAACACATCAAACTCGTCCATGGCCCGGAATGGCGCTTCTGTCATCTCGTGAAGAGCTAGTGCAAAGCATAGTGTTGAGAATGATCGTTCTCCTCCTGATCAACCATCACAAAGATAGAATGTTTATATAAGTGACAATGTGACATGCATCAAGAAAAGAATGAACATCGATGAACATGGTTTAGTTTGTTTCGCCTAATCCTATGAAATATCCCAATAAACCAGACATGGCACATTGAGGTGTTCATAAGTAAATGGTTATCCTAAAACCCTATTACAACCTCTAATAAACAATGACACATTTAGTTAAATAAAATTGTTAAAAATAGAAACATAAACCTGAAAGTCCTCTAGTGTCACGAACATTGCTGCTAGACGCATCTTGTGGCATCTTAACCTGAAATAAAGAAAATTAGGAGTATAATTTATGTAGACATGATAATTCGCAGTGACCTGTCTGCTTCTTTAGAACCTCGTACAGTTTGTAAAGTATTTGCAAAAAAAAGTAAGTTACTTGCCTCTATCGAGAGCTTCTGATCCTCATAGCTGACTTTGATCTGTCCACTGATTCCCTTCTTCCTAAGATGGCCATTGAATCTACAACAAGTATTAAAATGAAATTAGTTGTGTGTTGTAGAAGGCAAGTCAAAGATTAGATATTGACAAAAGGGGGAAAAGGTCATACTGCCACGTCAGTTGTCTCTTTAAAAGAGTTGCATTCCTCTGAAACTTGCTCCATCGTTTGTCAAGAGCAGTATGAATTGCCTGAAGATCGGTTTGAAAACAATAAAGTCATAGACCGTCTCAAACCATATTTACTTAATAACAAAGAATGATACGATGGATGCTAAGATTTTACTTGAAGCAACCAGGCATGATTTATATATCTAGAAGTGGCACGAGAGGAGGGCTGGGCTGATTTGGTAACACGTCTAAATGGGTCAGGGTAAAAAGGTCGAAATATGTCAGGTCAAGCTGACATGAAACATTTTTTGTTGCAAACTTTAACTAGTGTCATGTTTGGTTAGAAAAACTATATAACTTTTTAAATAAGATGACATAAGACGTTTCATGTATAACTACATATTTGTCCCTTTTGGCTAAGTTTTTCATTGACCTGTTTGATCTGATAGAAATATGAAGCGGACAAACTTAAACAGGTCAGAACTGTCACCTCTGATATAGTAAGAGTGTAATTGACAATACAGCCATAAACAAAGGACAAAGATGTAAAAAGTTGTTTTAACCATTTAAAACACACTTAACCACAAACTTCAACTCTACAAAATATTAAAATAAATTTAAGATACCAACATTACAATGAAATATAAAAGAGTGTAGTGATTCATATAAAAGAGTGTAGTGACTCACAGAAAGTTTCTCTCTAAAAGCTTTGTAAGTTTGCTGCTGTTTTAGAATCTTGCGCTCTTTCTTGTCGTATATCATCCGCAGTTCATCAATAGAATCCTGGTGCCTGCATGGTAAGCATTTGAAAGAACCCGAGTAATATATCAGTGCTTTTACTAACTAATCCTACATGAAGTCTCTTTACATTCTACATAACCTCTGGCTTTCAATATTAAGCTAAAAAAAATGTTTTAAGAAGTTTTAATCACATTACCTCTGGCTTTCTTGCTGATGTCGCAGTTTTAGCCTTTTAAGGTGGGCTTGAAGTTGTTCAGAAGTAGTATCACCGCATCCTCCTAAAGCTTCAATCTCACTCTCAGGACATATAATTGAAGCCTTGTCATAATTTACCTGCAGGTCCAAAAATTAGTTCAATAAAAATAGACATGTATAAAGAGTATGTAATGATATTTATAAGCAACAAGGTACCCACCTTTCGCTCATTTTCAAAACCGTGAAGACGTTCTTTTGCAGATTCAATTCCCATATGAACCTTCTCTTGCATAGCTTTTTCGTAATGACGCTTTTCCTACACAAGAAATTGGGTAGTAAATTTAGTAGTTACAGATAATAAACGATGAGAAACTACTGAAAACATCACAACAAACTAATATGTGATAAGCAGAAGAGAGGAATTACAGCATCTGCAGAGCTTAGATCCTCCTCGATCTGTGTCAACTCATGTGTTGCTTTTTCCAAAGCATTGAAGTCTCCTTTAGCCAGTTCTGTATGTGTAAAGGGTAGAAAGAAAAGACATCGGCAATAAATATGTATTCCGTAGAGTCTGTACACATCCAAGATGATACATATTATGGATAAAGTAAACTTACCACATAGCTCTGCGAACATGGCTTTATATTCGTTTAGCTTAGCCTCAGCTTCGTTGAATTTCTCCTGGATCTTCTCACGCAAAATCTCACTTTCATTTATATCGCTTCGTAATTTCTGGATATATAACAAATGAGTTCATTTTAAGGACAAACATAATACGATTAACTATATAGGCAAAATGGGTAAGCTGAGTAACGGGTCGAATTGGGGGCAAGTTAAGACTGGTTGTGTTGGGTTTAGTATTTATCTTTCAAAGAGAATTAATGTATTAATTCTGATTACAAGAACAATATTTTTCCGAAATCTGAATCTTTGAATAAAAATGAATAAAGAGGTTTATGATATGAATACAAGACTGCAGAGACCTGCAAGCTGTTTGACCAGTTCCACATTTACTAGATAACTTGGTTTGGACAACTGACCCGTTTGAGAGGAAGAAAAAAAAAACAGCCCAAATCCACCCATTTAAAAGTAAATGAGTTGACAACACAACCTCTATCGAAGGGAAAGAGAAAAAAAATTCATAAGAAGTGTAGAAAAACAAACTGAAATTTCGTGTTGAAGATCATCAACATTAGACTCAGATGAAGCTATGGCTTCTGCCGCTCGAGAATTATTTAAGTCTTTAAGCTTAATATTCTTGGACGATGCTTGCTTCTCTACAGCCACGCGTTGTTTCTAAGTAAACAAAAAGAAAAGTAAGAAATTGGATCTTGAAGAAAAAAACAGATGATATATTTTTGCCTTTTGTAAAAATATATCAACTGGAAACTGTTCTTATATAAACACCGATTCAGCTCAAAATTACCTTTGCCTTTTGTAGTTCATCATTAAGACCCTGAACCTGTTCCTCGAAACTCCTTTTCTTTCCCCGAATTTCTCGAGCTTGTTCTTGAAATTGTAGTGTCTCTCTTTCAAGAATTTTTATTTGATCATCATATGAACCACAAAGACGCCCGGTCCTTGAGTTCTTATTTGCGGGAAGAATCGTCTGTGCTGAACCACGAGTGAACCTAGAAAGAGAAAGATTTTTACAAAAAAAAATCAGTGTATATGCATATAGATACCTCCATATCTGTAAACTATTTTCTCTATTCCATTTTAGAAAACCTTTCAGGAAAATACTCACTAGACAAAAATGAACATGTATCTTGGTGCAATGATAATGCAAATATATTATATTGGCAACTAACATTTCTTAAAAGGTATTCTGAATTGATATGATCATCTATAAAGCTTTTTTGGTAAAAGGCTAATATAGACGATCTAGACACACATATCTTATGAATCTTTCTCTCGTAACAGAATATATTTGTATTTGATTATTTACTTGAAATCAATTGCTTACTATTTAGTGGTAACTGAAACAGTCCACATTGATTAATTATATAAAGCAAATAAAACAAAAGAATGTGATGGAATGGAAACAGATATGAGATGTCTTATCTTACATCCTATGACCCTCTAGGGTGTAAACCTCCAACAGATTTTGAATTCTTTGATCAAAAGCAACCGCCTTTCCCATCTCATAGTCTTTTACAAGCACTTGTCTCTCAGCATGGCCCTAAAAAAATAAATCAGAATTTTACACCGAAAGTTACCAGTCAATGAAAGAAGATTCAAAGTCACTAGTAACTAGTAAGAGAGCCAAATGACTCATCTGAAGGACTAATATTATTTTCACTTGCTCGACATATGTGTCTTTTGTAGGAGTTTGTATCCATCATGCATAATAAATAAGAAACAATCACAACAGAAAATTAATTGTTATAGTTTAGAACTTTAGATGTAGATACTAATACAAAATTTTATCTACTACTATATTAAATAAACAAAATTTGTAAGACCTTAAACAACAGAATGTTGCAACTTCAAGCAACAGAAGCATATCCAACTACTATCTCCTACAGCACGTGTTACTACATCAATATCAGATGATGGTTTCAGATTGCATATCTGATACACCTAGGGTGTAATGAGGTGGGTTTTCAGATCTTTTAAAAAGGCATGGAATACATTATGCTGGAAAAAGAATCAAAAACAGTAATCCTATAAAGCAACTAGTAGAAATAACTATAACTTCAAGTTAAATATGTTATCTATTACCTGATCCACCAAGACATTCAGTACTGTGGGACTATCAGATTGTATAACTGATAGCGTTGTTGGGTGATTTGTATGGGGAAGCTTTTGACTTTCAATTTGAAACCTAGATGAAATGCATAATAACCGTCAGATATTAAGAACTTCTAAACAATTATGATATGAATCTGCATACCTTGGTATAGAAAAATCAAATATAATGATCTTAAGGTTGTGATAATTTGCTTCTCGAGCGCATGATCTCAGTAACAAAAAATCTTTATGATCTGTCACTATGAAAGAATTAAACAGCTTCCCGATCGCATGTTCGACTGCAACAGCCCATTTGTCACCATGAGTCAATGCCTGTAATTATAGATTCGCAAATAAAGATATTTAGTTTAATGCATAAGAAAGATTACAAAGATCCTCCTGGAGAGCATAAAAGTTTTGAGAGGACATATGAAACAATAAATGTATTACGGTCTAACTGGATTCTGAAAGAAATAAAGTACTCTTAGAAAAGTACACAAAGAATTCCAGAAAAAACTTTTTAACTACTGACCAAGTGTGATCCTATAGGGCCAATAGGGGGTTTTCTGAATCTGCGGTGGTTTCTCTCAATAACCTGCAGAAGATTGGGAACTCCACGTCCTCCAAATGCTGTGACCTGCATAAACAAAAATAAACCAAAAATGGACAAATTATTATATAAAACGAGTATGATCATAAAAATGGAAAAAATAATAATAAAAAAAAAATTACAGTTTCATTCAAACACCAAAATTAGTTACATAGTTCCTTTCTTACTCCATAGTCCATACCCAGATGAAGATTTATAGTATCTCCCAAACCTTTTAGTATACTGTATTTCATTATCAAAGTTATCGTCTTAGTAATTAGATATATAAATTAAAAGACTTGATATGTTAGTGGTCAAGCCAAGACAACCCAACCCGGCCCATTTTGACCCATACTAGGAAATCACCCATTTCAATCAGAGCACGTTTGACCGGTTACCAAACCCACCATGCCATCTCTACATACAGTCTGTGTGTGATTGACAAGATTACAGGTGAAATATCAATTCCAGAAAATAGGAAACTGTCAAACCTTGTGTGTCTGATTTAGACGCAGGGTCCGAATGCGCCCCTGACTCTCATTGGCCTTATTCTCAAGATCATTTAGCTGTAAGAGAGGGAAAAAGAATCATTCAAGCAAATTAGAAAGAAGATTCATTTGCAATTAAAATGAACAATGCTAGAAAAGGAAAAGAAAAAAGATATCAGTAAATCAGAACAAGAACTAAAAAAATTTAGATGCTCAAATCTATCAGAAGAAAAGAAAAAAAAAAAATATAAGGTGGCAAAACACCTATTATGAACCTAGTCAGAATTCAACTAATCAAGAGAAAAATGAATAATTAGCCAATTTATTACCTTGTAAGATGCCTATAAGAAATAACATAAACTAACATATACAAGCATGAATCAGCATGCACCAGTTGCATTTATAAAGTTTAGCATTATCTAAGCTATGTGACAGTCTTCTAACAGTGTACCCAAGTACACGCACCATTCTCATGTTTCTTCCAAGTTGCCCCAGTATTTGATAAGTAACACACTAAAAAGAAAAATACATTGCAGAGCACTTCTTTAATTACTGTACAATTGCAAATAAATTATTACTTTTTATATTTGCAACAAAAACTTACCGTTTAAGCCCTTGATCAGTATATGTTGATAGCTTGAGCAATAACTGCAACTAGCTTATACTTTGTATATAACACAATAGTTGCGATACAAATTATTTCAACAAGAAAATAAAAATTCTCAGCTTAACTTTGGTTAAAATTTTTGGGTCATTTCCATATTTACCCAAAAGATGCATTAACTACATTGTACATCATGCACTGAAAACTTGTATTTTGGGTATATATGACATTTTGATATTTTGATTGGGTATATATGGAATTATCCCTAAATTTTTTTGTTACAAGTATGCTTAATTCTCATACACACTTAACAATACTTAGTACTTAGCAGAATAAGATATCTGGAAGATACAAGCAACTGAAGTAAAAATTTAATCACCTGAAAATAAATAAATTAAAAAAAAAATAAATTAAAAAAAAAAAAGGTAGTAAAACGTGTGAATTACTGAGGTTTAGTAAACTAGAAAACAGTTTCATACCTCGGAAATTATATTTTTAAGATCATCCCTCGCTGCTCCCAGCCTTTCTGATAAATCCTCTTCGATGTTCTTCAGCCTGAAGATTGGCAATTAACAAATACAGAATACGCCTTAAATTTGGTTAACCAGAAACCTACATTATTGACAGTAGACTAATCATATTGTACACAAAACTCATGAAACAGATATAACACCTCTGACATTCTGATTCAGCATCCCTTATCTCATCTTGAAGGTCCTTTATTTTGTTCTCCATTTCAAATTCTTCAGCCTACAGCATCCCGAAATGAAATTATAAATCCTCTTTGTTATATGAAATGCATAACCCAATATAAATCAGAGACTTTAAATACCAAATATACAAAATCCTACAACCAGAGTGACAAGGACTAGACGAGTTGAGCTACAAGATAGGAACCCCATATGAGCTTACTCGAAACTGGCCACATTAAGTAGTTATTTTGATTCAAAGAAAGCCGATAACTTTGAAAATATTTAGTCATTTACTAAAACCCACATTATATCCCCTTTCAACAGCCCATCTTAGGACTTCTAACTTAAGGGTTATCAGATTATACCAGTATTTGCAATATATACTAACAAAGCATTATAGTCACATCCTAAAACACAATGTCCATCAAAGGGTGTGAGCTCCCCTGGAAAAGGTTCAGCAATAGACAGCCCATATGCAACATTTGGCCATGTAAAACTCTATATCCAGATTAATATGATTAATCACTGTTCTGTGCATGTTTTTACTTTGTACATATATGATATTAGCATTTACTACAGAGATGCCACTTTGACTTAAGTAGCGCAAATTACTCTAAAACATGCTGACTAGTTTGAAAGCTCCAACAATATGATCTGACTGAAGTATAAGCATTGAAAGGTTCTCATTCACAGTGAAAAGACCCACAGACCAGTGGCTTTAGTTCGTTTAGCAATAACTATTCTAGCAATGTAGCATATACATGTTAGATTATGAGAATTATGGCATGATCATAGAATAATTAGATTTGGAACATGTATATACATATGTGTGCAGAAAGCAAGAGGTCAATCATATGTGAAGATGAGATAGACATAAAACCTGTGTGTCTTTAATTTGTTGCTCATTTGCATCGTTGATTTGTTGCTGAAGTGACTTTATCTGTCTTTCCATCTTAGCAATGTTGTTACTTCTGCGATCATATTCTTGGTGCAGCTCAATTTTCTCCCTTTTCGCCTTGTAAATCAGTATTTGTTTTAGTAAATCAACAGTCAACACTTGTATAAATGACAGAAAAGAACTACGAATTCAACATAATCGCAGCGTACATAAATTCAAAAATCAAACTTTAGTGGTGATCCTACTCTGGTTTATTTAATGAGATCAAGATTGCCCTATGATTACATATTCAGTCTTTGTAACATACCTTAGAAACTTTTTGTTCCAGTTCGCTCTGCCTTTTTTTGGCCTTCGAAGTACTTTCCATCAAGACAGCACTTTGAGCTTTCTTTTTGTTAAGAGAATCCTGCAAGTCTGCAACTTTTGCCTGCCAAATAGACCAAGAGTATTCCCTTTAGAAGCAGAAAAGCTATTTATATCTTCATAAAATATATAAAGGAAATCTGATTCTCAAGCTACTTTCACACAGCAATAAGTCCCTCCATAGACATTAATAAAATATCAGACTAACAAAGTTGACGTAAAACCAATTCTTTAATGTAAAGAACTTTCAATTCATTCTATTTTGGGCAACACATAAAGTTGATGCAAGTAATTAGTAACTAACCATGGACATAGACACGGCCACTTTCGGAAATATTGTCGGCCAAAAAAGAACAAGACAAAAAGCTAGTTACGTTAAAACAGAAAACACTGAAAGTTGGTACCCAAACTGAACTATCTGTGACCATCTACAAGCAACCTCTTATAGCACAATAGCTGCAAGTACTTTTTAGTTTATTTTTATAAGCACTTCGATTGCAAAAGTGAAATACTTTGTAGTGCATCACTATAAAACTTTAAGATGTTAATATAGCTCAAAAATGTCACAGCAATTGCAATTGCACTTGCTTGTTCTCTATCAAATTGGTTAGCAAACTCGAGTCTGGAGAGCACTGGCTCAGCCGCTTAGGTACTTGAAAAGTACAAACAAATAAATAAAATCACAAGTGGAACATAGACACTCTTACTTACAATTTGTTGATCAATTTTAGCTTGACATTGAGGTATCCGACCTTCCAGTTTTTTAATCCTTATAGTATCTTCTTGGATTTTTTTGTCTATGTCATATACCATTGACCATGCACATTTCTTTCTTAACAGCTGAATCTGCTGAGAAATTTCTTCTATATGCTCCATGCTTTTAATTTTTCCTCGCAATTCATCTAGTTCCTTCTCTATAGGTGCTATTGACCTTTCCAACTCAACAACCTCGCCATTAGCCTTGTCAAGATTGTCCCTGACACTTTTGAGCAGATCATCTACCTGACTTAAAAGTGTGGCCTTGAAAAAGAACTGAGCAATAACATGTCAAAAAAAGGAGTCATAAGCATGTTTAATCTTTGACAAGTCAAACCGGTAAAATCAACAACAAAAGTTGTCCCCCGAAGTGTATTTTAGATATTATCCAAAATATTATAAATTATATTAGTATTGATTTTAAATAGTTTTTGTAATATATTTTTCACACCACTAATTAGTTATAGATGTCTTACTGCTCAACCTAAACCGAACCGGCAGGTTCAGACCCACACCAAAAGAACGTATTTTGAACTGTTACTCAACCCCCTAATCCACCCACTTTTACATCCAAAATTATACGTCACTAAGAGGCAATGTTGCGAAAAGAAAGCTACTAATGGTTTAACTTCATACCTTAAACTTATCTTTGTCATTTCCTGAATGCAAAAACTCTCTGCTCTTGTCCTGGCTCATTACTACACAAGGATTTTCAACATCAATCTGGACATGGAAATGCCAGATGTTTATAAAGTTATAAAAGTATAATGAAGCTTATGCAAGTCCCACATAACATTTATGTAAGGGTAGTTATATAACAAAGGTAACATGTATAGGCAGATACCCACATTAAAATGTTCCACAAGCTCACGGATATCTTCTCTTCGGGTAGCTACTTTTTTTCCTGTCACATATATACTTATAGAGTGAGAACAGGATACAAACATATGCAAAGTTAGAAAGAACAAGCCGTTGTGCAAGTATAAAAACATCATCCGGTGACCATCCAGCATATAATACATATGATCGCTTGAGCTTAGCATCAAAAAACCTAAGGCATCTCAGTTCTAATGATTTGTCATAATAAGAGAGCTGAGTTCTTTCATTCAGTAATCTAATAATCCATCTAGTTGACTACACCAAATGTAGCATGCTTTCACATTTTTCCGTGCTATACACCTAAAATTTACTTTTAAGCATTGTAGGTAACATACTTACATTACAAATTTGGGAGCAAAAAAACGTATTGATAACCAAAGTACCATGAACAAGTAATAAAGAAATAAGCTACCTCAACTAACCTACCCCGAATTCCTACTGTTATCAAAACTTACTAATTAAATTCCTACTCAGTTGATCACTAACTCGCCTAGACTTATATACAATCTGAAGAATACAAAAGAGCAATCATTGATGAGTGACATGTCATGACATATTTCAATCAACATATACAAATGGATACAAAATTTGAAAATCTAATGAGAAAAAACCAATAAACCTTGTTGATCTTTAAGAACACTAGTACTGCTGGATTCTGTGATCCTTCGCTCTACGATTATGACATCTCCAAACACATCATGCTTAAAAGCATCCTCCCCCCGATTCGTAATTTCCACATGTACAAGGGAGTAGCTGAAACAAGTAAAAGGTATTAAACCCATTAAGAATAAGCTCGACAAGATCAGCCTTTACAAAGCATATCATCTCTCGGTTTCACAAACATATCTGGGGTGCTTTGCATTGTGTTTTAATATAGTGAAACTGGTTCTGGTTATCTGACAATTTATTAAATAAAAACTTTCGAATTAATTGCACCAAAATTTGTACAAGAATTTAATTATTAATGGGAAAATTGCTAACAAAGGTAACATGCAATACCAAGTTGAATTTCATAGCTGTTTTAGTGAATTAAATTAGACAAAACTATTTAACTTTCACTGCTTATTTGTAAAAGTTAAACTTCAGTCCCGTTATGACCCCACATTAGCCAATTTGATACTATACATCACCCCTGTTAGCAATTACCCTTATTTAAATGTCATGTTACATGTGCACCACCAAATGGCCTAGTGGTAAGTCACCGAACCTCGTCACAAGAGGTCTAGGGTTCAAACCTCACTAGGTACACATTTGGGGTGGCCAGAAAAAGGATTGTAAATGGTCACGAGCCGGGTAACCTGAACAGAGAAATTTGCCGTCATATGTAGCATGGAATACAAAATTTGCCAATATGAGGTATCAAGTACTTTCTCGCTCACAAAAGAACAATGGAATCCAATTTGTCAGACTTGAAGATTTTTTAAGGAAAAAAGAAAAGTCGGTCCTTAAAGCTGTTAAACTTGTATCTACTAAACTTCCATGATTTTCAAAAATTGACCTATTGGTCTTGTTATGAACATAAAAGTACCCAATACCCCCCCACAACAACAACAAACCCAGTCCCGTCGAGGTAAAATGTAGACAGATCATACCCCTATCCCAGGGTAGACCCGGGAGTAGAGAGATGCTTCCAACGAGACCTCCGGCAAGTGCAGGTGTGCGGGTGAGAAATAAAAGAGAGGTGAGAGCAAATTTAGGGGGTGTTTGTTTAACCTTATATGTGGGCTTACGAGCTTATTTGATTTCGGCTTATATTTCATAAGCCTTAATTTTTTGGCTTATTTTGAGACTTATGGGCTTATATATAAACTCATATAAGCCCACAAGTCTCAAAATAATTGGGGCTTAAGCCGAAAAACACCCCCTTAGTATTTTGAATTAAAAGTGTTATGAATTTCCTTAACCAATTCGCAATAATTCCATATCGCGAGACCTAAACCCCAAAACAAAATACTCACCTACAACCAGTCTTAATAAACTCCTTCAACGTAGTGGCCCTATCCGTACTCTTGGCTCTACATCCAAACGCAATACACAACGCCGTAAGGATCGCACTCTTTCCACCTACCATACATAACCAAAAAAAACACATAACTAAATTTCCGAAAAAAAAGGAATAATATATACAAAGACAATTACGTACTGCCGTTTTGTCCAGTGATGAAATTAACATGATCAGCGAGATTAATTTCCATATGACTATGACACATGAAGTTTTCTACTCGGATTTTGCTGATTATGCCTGCTAATAAACCCTTACTAGGGTTTGACATCTTTTTTAGGGTTTCTTTTGTGAAGTGTTTGGATGATGATGATTTGTTTAATTAGTTAATAATTGGTGTTCTTGTTATGATTTGGGAGGAGTGATTTTTGTGGATTGTGTGTGATTTGGGGGAGAATTTGGCGGGAAGGTAGTGAGTGCTGATAATAATTGAGTTGAGTTTTTTACTGTGAGATGTGTAATCGTGGTGGTTGTTGTTGAGGGTGGTTGTTTGAGGTTTGGGCTTTATGGGCCTTCATAAGCCCATCTACATTTTACATTCTATTCCAAAGTAACGGTTTCTGATTCCGAGTTGCAATTATCTATATAATAAAATATATCTTTCTCATCAATCTTAATTTTAAAACTTACAAGTATTAAAGCTTAATGTATAAAATATAAAGCACTATTAATGTGGTCAAAATATTTAATGTAGTTAATTAATTAACTGATCAATAAATACAAATAATGCAGTTATTAAAACACCCCTTACACAAGAAATACAACTTATCAAGCATATTATACAACCAACTTAAACATAATTCCTGCATTAAAATGTCACTAATACAAATAATAAAGAACATTATACAAATATTTAAGCCTCAACGGGCAACGGTCCAAATGGGCTCGAGCCCGAACGGGTACGATCCAAACGGGCACGGGCCAAACGGGGTCGAGCCCGAGTGGGCACGGACCAAACGGGCATGAGCTAAATGAAATTCTTGAAATCCGTAAATTTATTATCAAAAAGAACATAATAAACTAAAATACATTATTCACCGGAAAATTTTATTTCAGGGTATCCGCCGCCGCAACGCGCGGGAACACTCCATTAAATGTCACTAATACAAATAATAAAACACATTATACAGATATTCAAGTCCGAACGTCAACGGGCAAAATGGGCTTAAGCCCGAACTGGTGCGGGCCAAACGGGCTCGAACCCGAACGGGCATAGGCCAAATAGGCACGGGCCAACAGGCTCGAGCCCGAACGTGCACGTGCTAAAGGAAATTCTTGATATCCGTAAATTTATTGTCAAGAAGAACATAATAAACTAAAATACATGATTCACCGGAAAAATTTATTCAGGGTACCCGTCGCCGGAACGCGCGAATACCCTGCTAGTATTAATTAAAACTAGAAGGGTACGTCGCAATGCGACGGCGGGTACCCGGTGCATAAATTTACGGCAAGCAAATATTTTTTATTTATATGTTTTTTCTAACAGTAACTTTACGAATAAATGACAACTTTTAATTAAAATAACTATAATCAATAACAATACAAACTATTTCATATTTAAATAAAAGTTGTCATTTTATTGCTATAATCGGAGAAGCAAATCTTATTTATTTCTACTATAGGTAACCGAACACCAAGATGAGAGTAAATTTATGGAATTTTGTGTGTCTTTTTATCGATGCACCGAAAAAAAAGAGAAAGTGTGTTTCGTATTGGTGTTTGTGTTTTTAGGTTGGCTTATATACTATTGAGTTTTGAGCTGTTACAAGTGGACACTGAATGAAGTGTATAAATATTTGACCATATTAATGGATTGTATAAATATTTGAAATGATGTTATTTTTTATTTATGAAAATTGTCATGGAAGCTATATGGTAAATAACATTAACTAATGGCTTGTTAATTTCATATTAAATAAATGTTTTTGATCTTAAAAATTTTAAAACTTCTTTATTTAGAAAGTCCCAAACACTTTATAAATTAGCATAGACTAGAAAGGCGGTGGCCGGCCGTGTTGCGGCCTCGTGGGTTTTCTTTTTTTTTTTTTTTTTTTGTCGAGTGATTTATGGTAACATTGCTTTTTTTAATGGTAACGGTAGGGCTGAGCATGGAATGTTCAAAACTGAACCGGACCGATAAAACCGACCGAACCGACAAAAACCGAACCAAACCGACAACCTTTCGGTTCCGTTTCGGTTTTGGTTTTTCATGATTTTCGGTTTCGGTTCGGTCCGGTCCGACCCAAAACCGACAAAAACATGCGCAAACACACGTAAACCGAACCGAACCGACGGACCCGACATTAAACCGAACCGACCCGACCATATTCGGTTCGGTTTCGGTTTAGGTTTTTTATGGTCTTCGGTTTTGTCAGTTCGGGTCGGTTCGGTTTGGTTTTGGATCGACGCTCAGCCCTAGGTAACTGTTTAAGTAAAAGGTATTATTTGATGTTACATTTGTTTTGCTTTTGTACAATTTATATTTGTTTTGGTTTTGTATAACAGTTTTTTTGTATCCAGTATATACTTTTTTTTGTTAAACAATATATACCAGTTTTTTCTATGCAATATAAGTATGTTTTTGTTTTGCTAAACCATATACATTACACGTGATAGTACTATAAAACACCTAGGGGGTGTTTGTTTGCTTCTTAATAGGTTAATTCAGAGCCCACCGCTGATTCGGTCAAAGGCATTCTTGTTTGATAGAAAATTTAATGCATCTGAATTGTATCATTTGCTACTGTATGATTTTGCATCATAAGGTCCTTAAATCATACAGCATATAATATTTTATTGTTTTACCCTTTCTATTTTTTTTAAAAGTCACGCTCACTTACAAGAGTACCATTTGCTACTGTATGATTTTGCATCACAAAGTACTACTACCTCTGTCCCAAATTATAAGTCCATTTTGACTATTTCAAAGTCTTTTTATTTCAACTTTGACTTTAAATATTTTTTTTTCGTGTTATATAATACTTGATGCAAAATACATAAATGGATTTGTGTTCTAAATGCGTTTTTATTGGTATATTTTTCATCAAGTATTATATAACACGAAAAAAATTATTTAAGGTCAAAGTTGAAGTAAAAAGACTTTGAAAAAGTCAAAATGGACTTATAATTTGGGACGAAAGGAGTATGTCTCAGGTATTTTTAATTTAATATTATATGGTCATCATTATGATTTGACTTTTTTAGTTATAATTTTCATCTTATTGTTACTTATTGTTGACAAATGTTTACAACTTTACAAGTAATAGTTACATTTTTTTGATGAAATGGGTACTAATTATTTTTGGTCAATCAAAGTTTTGAATTTTGAACATGATCCAAGTTTTGTTACTCATAAGCGTACGTGTTATTGTTGTTAGGAAAAGTAAAAATGAAATAGTTGGATAAAAAAGCTTATGTGTGAAGATTATATAAAAATTAAATTTATGTTTGAGTTAATATTTGTGTTTATATCGGAATTTTATTAGATTAAAGAATATACGTGGTAATAATAATTTATGAATTCAGTTTGTAAGGTTTTTCCCAAAAAAATATAATAAAAACTAATCATGTACGACACAAGGTTAAATATGTAATTTTGCATCGTTCAAATAATTAGTCACAACACGTATCAAACATTCATTTTCATTCAGAACCAAAGTCACACAGAGCCTTTGTATTATTCAGAGTTAAAATCATTCAGCACTAATACATGATTTTTGTTCCTTTGTGTGGTTCCTTGATATTCTACGTTTTCTTATGTTATCTTACGTAACAAAACGTAAGATAATATAAGAAAACGGATGAAAACGTAAAATAAACAGACGAAAATATAAAATACGAAATAAAAAGTAAAACGGAAGAAAACGTAAAAAACAGACGAAAACGTAAAAAAACAGACAAAAACGTAAAAAATGAATGAAAACGTAAAAAAGCGGACGAAAACGTAAAAACATACGAAAATGGACAAAAAAATCGACGGAAACATAAAAAATGGACGAAAACGTAAAAAATAGGCGAAAATATAAAAATGGGCGAAAACGTAAGGAAACGGACGAAAACGTAAAAATACGGTTGAAAACTTAAAAAAAAGTAGGTGAAAATGCAAGAAAACGGACAAAAACGTAAGAAAATGGACGAAAAGTAAAAAAACAAATGAAAACGTAAAAAAATGGACGAAAACGTAAAAAAACGGATGAATACGTAAAAAATATACGAAAACGTAAAAAAACGGACGAAAACATAAAAAACCGAACGTAAACGTAATAAAGCGGACGACAACTTAAGTAAACGGATGAAAATGTAAGAAAACGGCCGAAAACGTAAAAAACCGGACAAAAACGTAAAAACAGGCGAAAACTAAAAAATTGACGAAAACGTAAAAAAACACACGAAAACGTAAAAAAAACAGACGAAACGTAAAAGATATGTAAGATATTAAGAAAGAGATGTAGGTTTTGTGAAAGATAATGTTTGAAACTTAGAAGATAAAATAAGTGAAAAGAAGCATTTGTGTCTGAAAAAAAACAAACAGAAACCTATGCACTTTTGCAGATAAAAAAATAAAAAGAGAAAAAAAAATGTTTATTGAGAAAAAGCAAACGACACCTTGGAGAAATGGTTTTTTGGAGTAATATATTTACCGGGGAAACCCTTTACCAAAAATATATATATATATATATATATATATATATATATATATATATATATATATATATATATATATATATATATATATATATAGAGTTAGGATCAAATAAGAAGAATAATAAAAATAAGAAGGATAGGAAGTAACCACAACCACTCATTCTAGATGCACCTACAAAATGGATGCATCTTCATTCAAATTTTTCCTCCCATATTAAAATGTGTGGCTAGAATTACTTCTTACCCTTCTCATTTTAATTATTACACCGGAGGCAATTTTGTTTTCAAGTCCTAATTTCAGTAAAAAAATAATAATAATAAACGCCCGGTAACAATCCGTGTTTTTAGTTATTGCTTATTTTCAATAAGTGAAAACAAATTACTATTTAAATAGGTTGACATGTTAACATGTTTGTTAATTTTTTAAAACGTCAGTAATAGAATTTATAATTCATTGACATGCCAACCTAATTAGCATGTTTAACTCGTAAACTCATTTAGATAACCAGGTTAAATGGGTCGTGCACAGGTTACGCGTGAACATATTAGGGTCAGAAAACCTGACCCAATTACTTAAACAATTCATGTTCAGGTAAAAGATTTTTTACTCGTCAACCCGAACCCAACATAAATTACCAAACCTGGTGATAGAGTGTTTATGCAGGTAAATGGATGATAGATCACTTTTAAATTACTTTGGACTCAAGCTTTTAAACTATTATGTACGCATACTAATCCATATAATGATTGTTTTTGGATTTTGACCTAATTGTCACAGGAAATTTAACCAATGATGTTTGAAACATGTCTTCTTCTAATACTTTGGATCACCTTACCACTAGGTTATTTGAAAATGTTTGACATGATGACTAATTTATATGTTTATCTCAATGACATTGTGCGGAAGTTCTCGCCTATAAAAAGTGTCCACCCGCTTCGGAAAAGCATTATAAAAAAGTTGTATTCTCCATAATCAATTTAGTTATGTGCCTGAAGCTTTGCGGTTAAGTTTATTTTGCTTATTAAGTTGTTTTATTGGTGAGTTAGAGTTGCGAGTTTGAATGTTGTAATATACAAGGTTTGATTTAATTTTATTTGAACTCTTGAAAATCAAATTCATATTATAAGTTACGTAAACATAGATATAAGTATGATCTCTCTCGCATTGTGTTGAAATGGGATCCGTTTTTCTTTAATATTCAACTTTAAATGATTCTCGTAAATGGGCTTTTACAAAGATTGTCTTTTGATGAAGTAGTCAACAATGGTGTGTTTGGTAGACAACGTTTAAAAGCATTTTAAAGTAATTAGCGTTTAACATCTAACATTATTATTAAAAAGCTCGTTTGGAAGAAAGCGGATAACATTTATAAAATTATAAAAACGCTAATTTTTTTATGATCTTTGAATCAACATTTAGCATTTAGCGTTACTTCATTTTACACATTAAAATTACAAAAACAACTACTCTACCAAACACTTTTATAAATTAAATTGGTACCGCTAACTGCTAATGCTAAGTGTTAGTTTCAACAAACACAATAAATAGCGAACAAGTCTAAATGAGAAGTAATCCATTGTTCGATTAGTATCATTAAGGAATGTTCAACTTTTAGACGAAGTACTTCTTACAAAATCGCATTTCGTGTTGGTTTGTAGCAAAATGTTGATTTTTCTCAATGGCCATAATCTCTCTTCACCTTTTCGTCTTGTTAAATGCTTTTTATAGGTTAATCAGCTCAAAACTCTTTGAGAGATATCAAATGCATACACAC
Organism: Chrysanthemum seticuspe; assembly: GCA_019973895.1. Lineage (NCBI taxonomy): Eukaryota > Viridiplantae > Streptophyta > Magnoliopsida > Asterales > Asteraceae > Chrysanthemum > Chrysanthemum seticuspe. The sequence continues at coordinate 65,017,782 of BPTQ01000004.1, read as the reverse complement.
TATCAGTCTCTCCAAATTAATCTTTGTCTCTGGTTTCTTGTTATAACGTAACAAACGAGATACCGTTAACAAATCTCTTCACACATATTAGGTCTGATTAATAACATTAGGTTATTTGACACAACAATAACGTAAGTTCGGACAACTTAAGTGTTTAAATGATGTAATCTATCATGATATCATCCATTCTCAAAGGCACATTCTTAAAACTTGCAAATAAGATGTTTATGTTGTTGAGTGTTACAAATAAATTGCTTAACCTGAGAACTAGTCCAAGGGTTAGGATTTTACAAAAGAATGAAAAAGACTTTAATCATAAAAAAACATACAACTTTTAATACTCTTTCATTTACTGAAAGGGTAATTTCTCACTTTGGAAATTTTCTTATACGTACAAGAGCTGCTGACTATTTGTAAAATTAAAGTTAACAGTAGTGAATATGAAATTTTTACTCTCTTTCATTTTAGGGGAATTGCATATATATCCTTGCAAAGCCTCATAATTGCATATATATCCAACCAAAACTCATAATTACATATATATACTTCGAAAACTTTAAAATTGTCATATATATCCAACCAAAACTCATAATTACATATATATATCCTTCCAAAGTCTTAAAATTGTCATATATATCCAAATGATTATTTTAAGTACATTTAATAGAAAAAAAATGTCTAAAAATTATAATTGATATATAAAATAACGATTATAATAATTTTTTTTCTTTTTACAATTACAAAATATCTTTTTATTGGTTTGAATTTTATTATGTGATTTGATCTATATATATATATAGGCGTTTACGTTTAGATGGAACGATGAATGGTGCAGTTGATATTCTTATTCAAGATTCGTCGATAACGCACAGGGTTGAGTAGCTGAACATGGTTGCCCTTTCTTTTCTTAAAAAATGATTTAAGGATATTCTGTAATTGTTTAAAAAATAATAATTTAATAAGTATATGGGTAGAATCGTTATTTTATATATCAATTATAGTTATTTGACATGTTTAAGGACATAATCGTTATTTTATATATCAATTATAATTGATATATAAAATAACGATTATACCCTTATACTTATTAAATTGTTATTTTTTATTTATTATTATTTTTTTAACAATTACAAAATATCCTTAAATCATTTATTAAGAAAAGAAAGAGCAACCATGTTCGTTATCGACGAATCATGAATAAGAATATCAACTCAACCATCCATCGTTCCATCTAAACATAAACTCCTATATATATATATATCAAATGACATAATATATTTCAAACCAATAAAAAGATATTTTGTAATTGTTAAAAAAAAAAAAAAAAAAAAAAAAAAAAAAAAAGTTATAATCATCATTTTATATATCAATTATAATTATTAGACATATTTTTTCTATTAAATATATATTTAAAATAATTATTTGGATATATATGTCAATTTTAATGTTTTGGAAGAATATATATGCAATTATGAGTTTTGGTAGGATATATGTAACAATTTTAAGGTTTTGAAAAGATATATATGCAATTATGATATTTTGAAAGGATATATATGCAATTCCCCCTTCATATTTATTTTGGGTAGTTATACAATGTGTCAATTTGTGGAAAAAAAAACAGAGTTAATTTGAGCTAATTTGTAAAAGATTTAAGTATACTTAACCTATTTTTTTTTAATGAGCATGGGTCACCTATTTAAATGTTAAATGTGCATTAACAGGCATATATTTTCTCTCTATTAGAGAATATTACAATTGTTTTTATAAAAAAAAACTTATAGATATAATATATTTAATTTCTTAATATAAATGAAGTGTTACGTTAGAGAAATTTATTTAATCATTTTGCGTCTTTTCTAAAACGATCCGTATATCATGAGTTCGTTTGGCCTGTGCATATTTAAACTCGTGTTCGTTCAGGCCCGAACCCATTTAAACCATGACCCGTGGCCACCCGGCCCGCCTATTTTGATACCTCTAATTATACCACTTGTCACTTTTATAATTGTTTACTGCTTTATCGTTAACAAGACTACTACTTAGAATAAATTGTGAGAAAATTTGGCAAATAAAAAATGAAATTTTATATGGTCTCTTTTGTATGAACAAAGGCTACATGCCCTCAACTCAAGTCTCAACACTGCGTGCTAAGTCAACGGTTGGCCACAATACTTGTATACTAAACGTGCCCTCAACATATAACATATAGCCAAATTAAGTCAAAGGTTGACTTCCATGCAACCATAAACCACTAGAACACAAAATAAATAGCACAACTTGTTTTTGCAAGACAATTAGCTCAACAAATTTCCAAGTAACCACAACAAACCGTTTAGAAATGGATCATCTTCGTTGTTCCGGCAATCGTAAGTCTTCATCAGTGACTGCGAAACAACCTTTACCACGTTTGGTTCGAAGCAATAGCGAAAATCAAAACACATCTCCACTTTCCACTTCAAACAAAGTCACTAAATCTCGGTCCACATCCATCACAAAAACAAGAAGCTACACCGAAGCGGAAGCTAAGAATTTCATGATTCCTATGAGCATCAACACTAGGCTTACTAGTCCAACCTCAAAGAAAAAAATGGGACAAGATGTTAGTGGCAGGGTTATGTCATTGCCACGACGAAAACCAACTTCTCCTTCTGCATGGGCTTTGTCCCCAGGGCGAGTTGCGCCTTATCCATCCCCAGGGCCAACGCTGCCGCCAGCTAGTCCTAGTCCTAGTCCTGGTGTCAAGACCGGCGGTGAGCGTGGCACTAGTGGAATTAGTGGGGTGTTGAAGTACTTTAGCAAGAAAAAAGCAGTGGCAGCATCAGAGGTAGCGGATAGACATTGTTATAAGTTGATGAATAACCGGTTGTTGCAATGGCGGTTTGCAAATGCTCGAGCTGAGTCCGCCATGTCCACCGTTAAAACGTTGGCAGAGGTAAATCATAACTAAAGAGATGTTTGGGATTACTTGATAAAACTATGATTGTCATTTCATATATATATAAAGCTACATATAACATGGTTAAAAGATTATGTTTACATTTTCAGCTAAGTAATTTAGTCGTAAGCTAGTTTTCATATAGGTTTGTGTCGTAAGTTCCATACATATATGTGATGGAATGCAGATTTAAGTAGTTACTATTTGCAATATCTTGACTTATAATCACGTTCCTGCAGAAGAAGGCGTTCAACACATGGCTCAAGATACTCGCTCTAAGAAATTCGAATGTGGCAAAGCGAATGGAAGTACAAAAGCTCGAAAATGACATCAAGTTGTATCATATTCTGAACTCGCAAGTATTCTTACTCGATAAATGGTCAAGGATGGAGGCAAAAAACTTTGAGGCCGTTGGTCGAGTGGTAAGGAAATTATCCGTGGCAGCACTCAATGTTCCATTAGTCCATGATTCAAAGGTATCGTTAACTTACTCTATTCGCATTTAAAAGTTTTAGCGTAATTGAATAATAATTGTTGATCGTAATGTGTAATACTTTAGTTACTACTAAGCACAATTCAAATTAACATTATTGGTTGTACGTAGGGAGATGTTCTAAGTGTTCGTGATGAGATGAACACTGTCACGACACTCTTGGAAAATATGGAATCCACGATTACAAAGCTATCTGATCAGGTAAATTATTAGATTAAGTACAACTTTATCACGTCGCATTTTAGGATTAGACGAGTAACATGCCTTTTTGAATCAGGCTGAGAAGTCTTGTTATATGTTAACCGAGCTTTCAATTATTGCCAAACAAGAAAAAGAATGTTTTGAAGAGCTGCAAACATGGATGAGTAACATTGAGTCGCTAAAGGTGAGCAATTAACTCAACAATTTTTATAAGCTCTAACATTTGTATAGCGCAAAATGTTTATATGCCCATCTTTTACTAATTTTTATGATTTCAAGTTCCGTATGATACAGGAGAAAGAAAGAAGTTTACGAGCACATCTGATCCAAGCAAATTGAAGATCCAAATATGCTAGTGGAAATGCAAGCAATTGTATCAACGTTCAACCATTGCATCATGCGGTGGCTAGCACCACCATCAACAACCATCGTCTTTGGTGCTATATATTATGCACCAGCATCAAACAACCACCACCGCCATTTCTAATGAACTCCATTTAGTCATATCATCACGCAATGCATTCATGACATCCTCCACTTATGCCAGTTCAGGCGGTTATACGGATAGTTCTTAAGTCACTAAGTTGCATAAAGCATCAAGATTTTGATAGGCTTGTATTTGATACATTTTTGTCGTCTAGATTTTGAACCTACACCAACGAGTCAAGCATCTCATTTCATTCATCTCTCAATGCATTGTATATCTACCGTTAGAGGTGTCAATTTCAACTCATATATTGTAAAAACTACTTGTCAAGTGCCAAAGAAACTATAACTTTTTGTACCTAAGCCGGTCCACATTTTCAAGAACCATCTGAAGCTCTAGACTTCACCATGTATCACTTCAAGGTCAGCAACAAAGCAAGATTTAAGTCACTAAATGTCAGAGTTTGACGGGATCAAGACCACCCAACATAGACTCATACACGCTCGTTGTGATAGTCAGGTAACAAGACCAGTGAGCCATAAACTTATGGAAGTTGATACTCACACAAAAAAAAATAAATAAATAAAATAAAAGATTCGCACATCATAATATCACATGACTATTGCACAAGTTACAACATGATATATGCATGATTGTGGTGTGGGAATCATTTTTTTTTTGTGTGAGTATCAACCCCCTAAACTTATACCAAGAGACAGCACTTTGGGCATTTATCGGGGTCACACAACACAGTAATGCATAAAGGCGTCAATTTATTTATCTGTCTCAGTTGACAAACATGGAACTCAGTTCTAGACCAAATTTAACAGCAAGTACAATTATACAACAATTCTTGACGTTATCAACAGTAAAGAGATAGAGTATTGTTCTAGATGGACGTTGCTTGTGGCTCAGCACCCCACACCACGGAGACCAGTGCATTTGATCCAAGCCAATTGAGAATCCAAATAGGCAACGTCGAAATGGCAAGCAATCATATTAACATCCAACCACTGCCTCATGAGGTGTTGGAGATACCATTACTGTCATCCTTTTAACGCTGTCTTACGTGTTGTGATTTTAAAGGCAGCAGCAAATAAACACCATTACGGGTGAACTCCTTTTAGTCATTATCATCGATGATTTACATCCTCCACTTATGGCAGTTCAGCTAGATTATGATAGCTCTCTAGCATCTAATCATCAAGGTGCATATTGCATCAAGGTTATGATAGAATCAACCATAAAAATTTGTTAATTCTCTAAGTTGTGCTAACAAAATACCCAAGCGGCTCTTTGTGAGCAAAGGCTCAAGCAGGACCATCCTTAGGACACAGTCCTCACAGCAGAATCAGAATGATGTGAACATAACTCTATCATCTTAACAGACCAAACCACAGAGTTACCTTTTTTTCCGATAACTTTGTACGTTGACTGTTCGTGTTTGAGTACAATCTTAAAAAATGAAACAGTTAATCGACCCTCCAGGACATACAAAACATATTTCAGTTTCTGTTGACAGCACAAATTATCACAATCTTTTCAACCTTGGTTTCATAAAAACATGTTAAAAAGTAGAAGCTATTGCGACAAAATGTCCTCTTTCAGCAACCGCCAGCTAAAAGATCATAACCAAAAAATAGCTAGGCAAAACACATTTTCAAGACCCATCTGACTTCCTTAAGCTCAACAATGCCAATTCAATGGGTAACATGTTTTCACAATTGGAACAGATGAAAATCATTCAGATTAGACTCAAACATACTGATATCGTAGTCAAAACATGTCTAGACTAGAATCACAAGACAAAAACTACTAGCAGCACTGCAAGGCATATATGATATCAAAGCATTCAAAACCTCAAATGAAACTCCCAAAGCTTGGTTCTGACCATTAAGTACCAACAACATCTGAATACTCAAACAGCAATGTTTAATATCCCAAAAACAGAACTTTAAAACTAAGATAGAAACAGCAAGGACCACCATATAACAATACTTGAAGTAATCAACGGTAACGACGGAGAGATAGAGTGTTGTTTCTTTTCCATGTTGCCCTTCTTGATGGTCGTTGCTTGTGGTTCAAGTGTCCCTTGCCACGGAGACCTCTGTATTTCTTACCAGCAGATGTTAGTCCACGAAGCTCTCTGTGTTTGTGCACAGGGTTGCAGATCCAGTTGATGCGGGGATCGTTACGGATAGCAGCATGAGCAGGATCCACCAAGATGACCTCAAAGTACTTGTAGGTCGAGTCCTGCATTTCAAAAATATTAGGTTTTGGTAACTAAAGTAATAACAAGACACCCAAAATTTATATACTAACTTAATTAATAGTATGAAAACAAATTAAGAAAACGCAAAATACTCAAAGACTTTTACCCAGCCATTGTAGCTAATTCAATTCTTTCAATGCTCAAATTTATTATTGTATTTCAGTAAAAAAAACTAAACTGCAATATTTTCGTTAAAATCTGAGCCCGACCAAGGCAAGTTTGACCTTTTCTAAGGTGTTGCATATCTTAACACCGCATTGACCAACTTCAAGGAAACTTGATAAGGAAATATAATGCAAGTATCATACCTCGTTAAGCCAGTAAGAGTTAAGAACCTTGAGACCACCCAATTTCCTGCCAGCGCGTTCCTCAGCAACAGATCTCTTGCTACGCTGGAATTTCAATTGGGTAACTCCCTGGTTTGTTGGTTTTCCATACACAATACCCTTGGGCACTGGCCTCTTCCTGCCACCACGCCTCACACGGACACGGTAGATCACGTAACCCTACAAAAGTTTAAATGGAATCAAAATTTTGTCTTTGATAAGCAATGCACACTTTCAGGAGACATGTATACAAAATCTTATAAACCTGAATAACCAAACAACGTGATACACATTTTATAGGTAAACTTGTTTATCATGCTTAAAAATATGAAAGTGTGTTCCAATATATGTAACACAAAGCTAAAGACAATTGAAATGATTACTAACTTCCAACTATTTAGATATGAAATCAAAGAGATCATCTTTACAACCAACAATACAAGTTCAGGTTTTTAAAATGCCCGCAAAGACGCTTGATCATAATTAACGCAAGCTACGCAACACATATAAATCTAATCCATCTCTTATACTCATAATTGATAATAACCGAACAAGACCCATATCAAACAAGATAAACATAACACCTTTAATCAAACCTGCTTTATATGCATCATCAGAAATTCTAGCATCCAATAAAACAGCCTAACTTTCACAAACAAATGTTTACAGATAGCTCAAAACTGTTCTAAGTGAACTTGGACAAGAAAACACGTCACAATTTACAAAAAATAAAAATAAACAGTCATGTACGAAAACATAAAACCATAAAAATTTACCAATCAGTCTTAAAAACAATATTCAAAACAAACCAAGAAAACTGTTGTCTATTTATTCACCACATTTAAACAAACTAAGTAGCTTTTACAGCTATAGATTGTCATAAAATGCTACCTGCTTGGCTTTGTATCCCATACGACGAGCCTTATCGGGACGAGTGGGATGAGTAACCCTGACAATGGATGGAAGCTGACGATACTCCCAACACCTAACCCTCTGCATGAACCTCATCACATCTGACTGTTTCTTCCTCCATAGCTCACTCACGTACGTGTAAGCACCTATTCAAACACATAGGTACAACAACATTTAATCAAAAACATTACAAACCTTAAATCAACCACAATAAAAAAAATTAACACTCCAAAAACAATGTATATAGATATAAATAGAACATACTCTTTTAAATTTATAAAATTACATGTCATTAGTAAAAAAAATAAGCAGCATTTCAATAGATTGACTGAAAATGTCAAATCACTCACTACCCTTTATAGATTCATATTTATATGTATCTTCAGCATTTTCATCAATCGACATTTCAAATTTTAAATAGCCCAGGGTAATATAAAAACAACATTTCAAAAATAGCTAACACAGTAAAAAAAAAACTAAAAATTACTCGTAATACATATACAGATAAACTCATTACAAACCTTAAATGACCTAAAATAAAAAAATATAACTAAATTAATAGAATCACTTATTATTACCTTTTAAATATTCATACACACACATATAAACTCAACATACTTTTTATATAAACCAGCAACACAACATTTCATAAAACAAGATCAGGAAACCTTAAATCACCAAAGAAAACAAATATTCAAATATTCATAAAGTCATTAATAACCTTAAATCACCTTAATAAAATTAACTATAAAATACCCACAATAAAAACAACAAGTAACATTTCATTACACTGATTAAAAACACCTAAGTGCCATTCAAATACTCAGATACAGATATACATCCAACATAATGAAAAAGGAGACATACCCATTGCTGCTGCTGTTGTTTGGTAGCTGAACGGCTGAAGGGTGTTGTTATGATTATTAGGGTTTAGATATAGCGTCAACATATATGCCATTTCATTGGGCTTTTTATGGGCCGTTTCTAATGGCTGTGTTATTACTTATTTACTTTCCTTTCTCGGCCCAAGCATTACTTGTTTAAAAATTTGTGCACACTCCTAAAAGATAAGTCCACTTTATTATTTTTGGTTGTCAATCGGTGTGGTAAATTATTACCCTGCCATAGGTACCAACAACGGACGAACAACACATTGTACTGCACCGAGTATCATGACATTCTTGTGTTATTGGTACACTATGTAAGTGCAATCACTAGTGCCATTCGTCCTATTTTTATTATTTATTATTTTATGGTACCAATAACATGGTATTGGGTTTTTTGTTGGGAGGGTATTTTAGTTTTGGTGTGTTATTGGAAATCTGATGAGTTGACGTTGAGGTGGTAGATGAATAACGTGTTATTCGTCTCTACCACACCTTGCACTCTTAAACTTTGTAAAATATGAAAAGTGAATATATAATTTAGGATGGAAGAGGAGTATCAAACCATACGTGTTTTTTTGTTACCGATAAAGTTATATTCATTTAAATGAAGAGTTATTTGAAAATGTATCAAACTTTAGAGTGAGATATTTAAAATTTTATATGTTTAATCGGGAAAAAAATATAATTTGATACACAATTAAAGAATAATGGTAAAGTTCGATTACTTTTAGACGATTATCCTTATGTTTTAATGTTTTATAGCTTTTTTTATGTAAGCGTGATGTATGGGAAACGAGATTTTGATGTGTTCGGTCATAAATTTCTAGATGTCTCGCGTACATCATGAAGGTTCAAGAGAACCTTCAAGAATGATATGTGAGGTGAATGTTACGTCTTGTCAAGTTTTAGATGTCGATCCTGCAATTCGAAAAATCTTAATTAGTCAACGTGCTTCGACTGATCCATTAAGAATGAGTAGTAAAGTAATTGAATTGTATGAAAATGATACCCATCTGTATAGAATTTGTTAGCCTCGCTTTTTTATAAAGATAACGTCACTTACGTGAATTGGACTAGATGCGTAGTGTACTTTGCCCATAGGGACTAGTATCGTTTAAGTGGCAAAGTATTGGTTTGTTGAGCCTATAAATACCCCTCATGACTCTCCATGAGGGGTGAGGTGAAGTATTAGGTGTGTGTTTATTTCTTGTTTCAATAAAACTTATCTTGTGTTTTCTCATCCCTCTCTCTACTTTCTCTCTCTAAACAAGATGAATACTTTCATCTTCAATCACCAACCCCGACCTCCCGAACCACATAAATCTTATGAAAATTGGTCCTACAATTGGCATCGGAGCTAGGTTGTTATCTTTATCGATTTGTGTGGTTTTTGCACCTTGTTTAAGCTGTTTTGTACAATTTTTTGGGGGTCGGAAAAAATTTTTTCCTATTATTTTGGTACAACAGTTTATAACAGATATTCATGTGTCCTTTTGGTTTAATACAAAATGTCATATGGTCCTTTCATGTTTACACTATCTGTCTTGCATCTCAATCTGGTCCAAACAAATTTTGGACTATCTTTTTTTAGTGACATTTTGTAACAAATCCGTGAAGTCTATTAGTGGTCTTACTGGTCATTTTCCTGGTCAAAAATGGGTCAAACATCATGTCCCTTAGCAATTTTTCTGGGTTTGTATGAAGATGGTCGGAAAACTTGCCGGAAAAAGTCAAACTGGGTCAAAACCCTAGTTTTACGCCTAAGGATCCTTCTTTAGAGTTATTTACGCATAACTGTGAAGTTATGCGTAAGAAAAAGTACGCGTATGTTTTTAAGCATAAGCCTTGGCTTACGCGTAAGATCTGGTTTACGCCTAAACTACTAATCTTTACGCATAAGAAATGATGTTTACGCGTAAGAAGACCTACGCATAAGATCTACACAGTTTACGCATAAGGTTTCGGGGTTAAGAAGTTACGCGTAAGAAAGTTTTTTTTATGCGCAAGAACAGAAAATGGAGGTTATGCGTAAAATGGAAGACTAGACCTCTACCAAATACCAAACAAAATACAAGTCGACCTCTGGTTCACTTCAAACCATCATCAGTCCATATCAGCCATCAACAAACCCAAAATCTATCCTATCCCAACTTATCTCATCTCAATCTACCTTAACTCTAATCAAAAATCGAAAACAATTAAACCATGATCTCAGATTTATTCAAACTTTTTTCCAATCTTTATAAAGATTTTTTTTAGTTTGAAATACTATCCATCATCGATCCCTTTTTGAAGCTAAACTTCACTTAATATCCGAACTATTGAAGAAAGAACAACACTGATATATCATTCTTTCTCACGTTCGTTAACTGAAATCACAAGGACGAAAAACGTAACAACAACCTTACCCGAGACCTTTCCATAAGATCTTGAAGCCGTTTGAGATTAAGAAATGAGTGAATCATTTATAGTTCTATCAAAAGACGTGGCTAAGGTTAAGTTTGTTTGTGAGAATCCTTTTGCAAGGAGATGTGATGGAGGTTGGGATTCGAATGTACTGATGAAATGAGATTTGGATTTGTGCTTTATACCGGATCTATTGTTGTGAGATAAAACGTTTGGTGTGAGAAAAAATTGAGTAGAAGGCGTACATCTTCCAAGTGATTTTTTAGGTTTTGGTTATCTTGTGTTGTATCTTTATAACCGGATACCTAAAAATTTATGGGCCTGATCCTATATTTCATTTTGTGGGCTGACAATGGACTTGGATGGACGAGATATGGGCTGTGATGGACGGAATACATTAACATTGTTTGGGATGTAATGAAATATGATCTGAATGGTCGAATGTTAAAAAGGTTTCTCGATTAAATCTTGTAATCAGAATTTGTTATTAACAAATTTTTGATCACAAATTTTTAATCATTTTGCAAGAGTGGTATTTTGCCATTTTGGTATGGTAAATTTTCACGAAGGGATACAAATTCACGGCTTGAGCGAAGATCTGAAAAAATGATCACGGGGTTTTTGTACGATATTATTGATGCGAAATAGAAGTGACGTTTCACGGGTGTAATTCTTTATCTATGAGACGTTGGTTGGTTGGATGCATGTCTCAAGATAACTTGTTGGGGTATTACTGTCACTTTAAGTGATTTTGAATTAACAATCTGGTTATAACTGATATAAGGAGTTACGTTGTAGTGCTCACAGTGTGTAACCATCACTTTAAGGAGTTACGTTGTAGTGCTCTGTGTCAGACGGCGTTGTGGATTGATCAAGAATATAGAACAAGCAGCAAGTCACAAAGTTGGGATGTTTTCTTCCTTTTCAAGTCAGTCGTATCAGGTTTTCTCCATATGTGGTCATTACAATTAGCCGGTGAATTCAAAGGAGGTTTGATTTCAGGTTGGTTTGAGAGATTTATTGAGAGTATTTTTGCGACATATTCTCACGAAATTTTGATCAAGCTAAGGTTTCAAATTGCATCAAGAAAAAGGTAATACGACATGTACACAACATTATGATGATTCCGATAGCTCGCAACCATCAGGAGGGAGAAGTTGGTATTTCATCTTCCGTGATTGGATTACGAAGGGAATTGTGCTTAAGACAAAAGAAGGAGAAGTAGTGTGTGTACATTGGGGCTTTTTACCAACTTGGATGCAATACTAAGTGAGTTATGTTGTTACAATGTTCCCAGAACGACAACCATTGTGCTACATTCAAGAGTTTACTTTCTCCGCTGCGTGTTGGAAGAGTGTTGTCGGTTCAGGAGGGAGCAGAAAAGAAAAAAGGCTCACTAGTTAGGAGGGAGTAATAACCTAACTAGACCGTTACAGTTGAAGTTCAGAGCTACAAGGATTTGTGCCGTCAGCACCAAAGATCAAATGCCGAGATCGTCGGAAGGGAGAACTTCAAGTTTGCCTCAGTATCTAGACTACAGAGACTCTGCGCTTCAACAAAGTCAACATTGTTCATTACTATTGTAATTTACTTTGTTTTGTATTTATAGGTCTCATTGTAACCATTCACGTGTGACGATATCTTGGAGGGAGATTGTTAGCCTCGCTTTTTTATAAAGATAATGTCACTTACGTGAATTGGACTAGATGCATAGTATACTTTGCCCATAGGGACTAGTATCGTTTAAGTGGCAAAGTATTGGTTTATTGAGCCTATAAATACTCCTCATGACTCTCCATGAGGGGTGAGGTGAAGCATTAGGTGTGTGTTTATTTCTTGTTTCAATAAAACTTATCTTGTGTTTTCTCCTCCCTCTCTCTACTTTCTCTCTCTAAACAAGATGAATACTTTCATCTTCAATCACCAACCCCGACCTCCCGAACCACATAAAGCTTATGAAAATCGGTCCTACAGAATTCTCTACCTAGTTCACTTTAGAATAGTGTGCAATATCTTTGTGAGGTTCATATAATGCTCTATATATAAAATATGTAACTGATGCTTAATTTCTAAATCATGTTTTAAATTTATAAAGTCTCGTTTACCTATGATTTACGTGTGCACTAACGGGCAGTATATCCGGTCGTGAGTAGTCTAAAAATTGGTAAAACCGAGGTCGTCCCAAAAGCTATAGGCGGAGTCTAATTTAAGTCTATTGTCACAAAAATGCTTTTGATTTGTTGGTTTAATTATACTAATTAATAACTGGAAATGAAATATAGAAACAATCAATAGAAGAAGAATGTGCTAGCCTAGTTACTACTTTATCTTGCAATGATCTAGTTCATATATGCAATGTCTACTCTCGCCTTATGTAGTGGTTCTAAGACATTAGGCAAAAGTGGTCATTGTGACCTAACCTATAGTTGCTAAGCCTAACCCCAATGGTCATGGTGGTCAAAGTCTAGTTCCTAGTCATTAAGCACCAACTATCTTCTAAACTTATCTTAGGGTGTGTTTGTTTCATTAAGATATTTTGGGTTTGAATCTGACTACCACATCTTACTGTTAAAATGTGGCTATAAAGTATGAATTTGAATGGCATAATGTTGTTTGTTTTTGTATAAATGTCTGAATGATTTTAATTGTCGTTTTTATTATTTATATATTAAACCATCGCATACGATGAATAAATAATTTGTGTAAAGATGAAACAAAACATTTTTATCATAAATTAGCACACTTAATAAACTATTAAATAAATTATTATAATACATCTTAAAGTTATCATAATAAAAAACTATTACATGAATTGTTTGAATATATAACACTAGTATATTTAGGGTAGTGAGGCCCACCAATATGCAAGTTATCAAATAAGTATACATAAGACAATTTAAATTCATAATGTAAAAAGAAAAAAAAAAGCAAAACTTATGTCTTGAAAACTGAAATGGGGACAATAAAATGTAAATGATAGGTATGAAAAAGTAATACTAATTAATGACATAATACTCGCTTTATTTTCTAACTTATTTTTTTCTATAATATTTATTTATTTCTTCTCTCTCCACGCAAAAGACTTTCTTCTTCACCTCCATGGCTCCATACCTGAACTTTTTATGTGCCGGAGTTAGGACCAAAAATATTACTTATTGTGTATAAATAATTACATATGGATTATAAAAAAATGATGCCGATGAATGGATATATAAGGTTCAGAGGTGATAAGAGATGATATTCGCCTCTTACTGAGTAAGATGGGTAAGGTCTTACCACATCTGAATGAAAAATAAAAAACAAACAACCCTCATGTCTGACCACGTCTGACTGGGTAGGAGTTAGAGGCGGTTCAGATGTTTTTGACAAAAAACAAACACAGACTTAGTGTTTTTTTCACTAAACCTCGTTTGGTCCACGTAGGGTTTTCCCGCACTTATTAAGTAAATCATCTAGGGAGGTAGTTCTATGGTCAAGTCCTACGCAAGGATGATGGTCATACCTCAAGCAACCCTATAAGCTAGTTTTCTAATGATCATGTACTAACTAGCAAATGAGGTACTACCCTAGCTTCATTACTAGCAAAACGCGGGGATCAATGATAGGCTAGAAAGATATCTACATAAAGAGATAAATAAACAAGGAACAAGAATCAAAGCATGGATAAATTCATAACTAGGCTAACACATAAAGTGTTTAGCCTATCATATTAATAAGTGCAACAAATACAATGTTTAAAATAGAAGATATTGGATTTGATACAAATACTTGATACGATGCTAAAACTATGAATTAAAAGGTATGGATTCTCCTTTGAAAAGCCTTCGAGAACTGCTGGAAATCATCCTTGATTGAGCCCTAATTCGTAACTTGTGGTGTGGTGGTTAGAATGATTGAATTAGGGCTTGTATTTATAGCCTCGACTAACTTACGGCGTAACTTTAAGTAAAGGGTTACGGCGTAAGTCCTTTTTAACTGGACGTCTTCATGTCTTAATAATAGTTACGATGTAACCTCCATGATAGAGTTACCCCGCATAACTCTCGTAGTCATTTTTTGCTCATATCTACGTTGTAACCCAATTGTGATGGTTACGACGCAACCTTCTTGGTCACTTAATTTGGCTAAGTCTTTGGATGTCTACGGCGTATCCTAGTCGATGGAGTTATGCCGTAACTTTATGTTGTGTTGACTTTAGTATTCATGTGACTTCCATTGTTATGGCGTAAGTTGAACGTTGTGCTTACGTCCTAACTTACTTCTGTCCAACAATTCCAATTGTGATTTTGTACATCTTCTCTCCAAATCCGCGTTTCTCCTTGTCAATGCTCGTTTATACCCTAAAATGAAATATAAGATAATAAGAGTATAAATTACGAGCATAACTAGGGGAAATTAATACTAAAATATCGAGACTATTTGATGTTACCAGTAACAAACAATGTTTACATTTTAGAATAGTATAAATACGGGCAATTTTGTTTTGCATGAGAAAAATCTAGGTTATTTACTTCACTCTTGCAAAGTAGTTTAACCCATGCAAAGTTTTCCCTTTATTTCACTTATCATTTCTTGTGATCTCTATAGGTTTATTATGTCGGTTGTTTTCTAGTAAGGCAGACGTAATCGAGAATAAATCAACATAGAGTGCTTATCGAGATAGATTTGTGGCATTTACTATCATAGCAGGGTGATTCAATGAGGTGACATACGAAACTTACTAAATGTGATTTACAAGTGGTGTTGTAACTATTGAAAACCATGATCGAGAATAGTCTTGCCAACGAGCCAACATACTTTCTTTCAAAGACTAATTGCATAAAAAAAACTTTTAAAAAACAATTATACTACATATAAAGAGAAAACAAATTTGCTTAAAACTTAAGAAATTCAAAAATAATACTCTTACATATAAAAGTCAATGTAATCTATTAAACACTTTAATACTTAATTACAATTTAGTCGACTAATCATTATTCTACACCATGTGGATTTATTTTCTTTAATTCTAGATTTGCTTAAGGTCAAGCAAGCAACGTTTAAGTGTGGGAGAATTTGAAAACGCTCAAAATGTGCATGTTTTTAGGAGTGTTATCATGGCTTTTGTACATGTCATTTGGTTAATTTTATGAACTTATGGTACTTATATGGACAAAGTTATGTTTTAATGTTTGTAGTTAGCCAAGACAAAGAAAACGAAGAAAAAGACGAAAAACAATTAATAAACGAAGATTTATCCATGTACGAAGATTTCCCGGCAAACGCAAGTCTTGTGGAGTATATTCGAGAAGATAAATTCATAAAGTTAGTAATCCAAAGACTCAAGAATAAAGTACAAGATGGGAAACGAGAAAGAAATGAAGAAAAGAAGCTCAAATGAAGAAATATTGAAAGACTCGTTGTTCCTGACGCACCTTCACCATTTTGGCCATATCTTGAGCATACGGACTCCGGTTCACCCCCCGTTCGCGGCCACGGAAATAGAATCGTAAGGGATACAACTTTCACTTTTATCATTTTCAGCCAAAGTGCCTCCAACCGATCGGTTTTGACCTTTGACCGATCGGCTAGAGCCAATTTCATCATCCAGCCGATCAACCTGGCCCCGCAGCCGATCGACTGGACCCCTCTGTTCCTTTACACTTAGTTTTTATGTTTTCAATCATATTCAAAATGATTATAGACCATTACCACTCAGTTTCTAGTCCATTCTAAGCTACTTATTGGCTAAGTTGAGCATTAATACCTCAAGGGCTTGAGAGGGGTATAAATATAACCCATTTGTGTGTGTTTTTATAATCCCAACTTGAGAGAACTTTTCTCACACCTCTCCTATCACCACCACTCTCTCTTAAACCCAGAAATTCATCCATAATCCCCTGGAAACTTTGGAGGATCAAGAAATCATCACTTGGAGGTCAAAACATCAAGAAGTCATCACCAATACTTGATACATCATTACTACATCATTTGTAATCTTATTTCAACAATTATAAGACCTTTAATCATGTTTTCTTATGTTCAAACTTCTAAGTTTATGTCTTATTATAGTATGAGTGTTTAGTTAATTTTATACTTGTTTGGAATAATGTAGATATTGATATGGAGTGTTTGTTATTTTGCAATATATAATTATAGTTTTGCTTATGAGTTTGTTTGAATAAATATATGTCTAAACATCTTGTTGATAAATAATAACAGGATCTATAGGTCTTAAAGATTTCTTGTTGTGATTTGTTCCAAATTATTGGCGCGCAAATACGTTTGGTATTTCATAATTGACAACTATACAAGTTAAATGGACATATAAAGGATTAATAAAGAGTATTATGAATAAATTGGTTAAACTTATATTTCTAACAAATGGTGCGTAATGACTTGGTTTATAATAATGTTCATAGGTCGAAAGGGTTGATTAGACTAAACCATGATATATGCAATTTCATGATATTACCCATTGACTTAGAATTGTATGGTTTTAGATTTTGTGTGCTATTGCTTACTATCTACCCGATACTCCATGTCTCCATATACTCCATTAATATTGATACTAGTTCCAAACAAGTAGTTCTAATTATATTGATTGCATTCTTGTTTAATTTGCATAATCATCATTTTCGTATTATTTGCTACTTATGATATTTTGGAACGTGATAACCATTTTACCACTTTGTGTTACTTACATAGATTCTTCAAAATTGAAAAACACTCAAAACCTAGTGAACGACCTCGGCTTACCAATCAAAACTAGTTATATACAAAAGGGTCATACTTGCCCGTGTGTTCTTAGGTTTATTCGGTAATTCATGTTATAAATTTAAAACTAGTAGTCACGAGACGCATCAATGTTGTATAAACGGACGCGTCATGCTGAAATTTATAAAACTTTTTAAACTTGTACTTTCACTTCAATACCTTTTATTCTTATAAAACCAAATTTACTTTTCTAAACTCTTTGGGATTACTGGGTAAATACCGAAACTTACCATTGACTTATTCTTTCTTAATCTTCCTACTCATTTTCCTTTATTTATCTTCCCTTATCCACGTTCCTTGTTTTTCCATTCATGTATTCCTACTCAAAAACTTTATGTGCTTAGCTTAATTACTTGATTCAGTTACTCGAACGCATTACTTGATTTCTCATTATATATTGGATTACTTTCTTACAGACACAAGTGCTTGAAACATATATATGAGTTTCATAGCCCTACTTTTACTCTTATGAACTGATTTGTAAAACTTTGGGGTGAGAAACATGCAAAACTTTTACTTGAACTAAACTGATTATTCTTTACTTAAACCATTACGTGAACTAAGAATCTTTCTTGAAAGATAATGTTTTATAACTTTCTTGAACCTGGTAAGAATCTTGATGTAGGCTTGCATTCTTTATGTAGTGATGACGATGTACGTTATTTAAGTCAGTTTATAGGTGAGCATAAGGTCATTGAAGTGTACATAGAACATGTTGTGTCCAAAGTAGGAACTTAATTCAAGCCAAAGTAGACATTGGGTGTTGTTATTGATGAAATAGATGTGGAGAATGATGTTGGGGCTAGTAACCCTAGTCGTATTGGTAGGAGTACTTCTAGAAGAAATCGTTCTAAGAGGCTACTACTGGAATACGTTATACATGAGAAGGCAGAAGTAAGTGATGAAATTAGTAGGTTTACTTAGTTACCTACTCAAGAGGAAAGGGTAAATGAAATACCTACTCAAGAGGAAAGGGTAAATGAAATACCTACTCATGAGTCTAGGTTTACTCAGTTACCTAATAAAGAGTCTTATTTTCTAGCTTTAGATGCAAAACTACATGCACTCGATGCGGTATTTAGTTAGGAACATGAAGTTGAAGATTCTTTAAGGGCAGAGGATTATAATCCAAATAATATGTTTGTTGATGATAACGTGAGGGTCCATAAAAATGAACAAAATGTAGATAATGTGGATCGTATGGTAGTTGATGATCATGCTAGTTTAGAGGAAACTAATGATCAAGTGAATGCTAATAATGTAGGTGTTGATTCTGCGGGTTAAGATAGAACTAATGATAAATTAATTATAATGTAGGTGATGATTCTGCGGGTTTAGATGGAACCAACGATCATACGAATGATAATGTAGGTGGTGATTCTACTGGTTTAGATGCTAGTTATGATGATATGTTTTCACCATGTGGTCTCTTTGAAAATGATGTTGAGAGTTATGTTTATGATGGAGATAGTGAGGAGGATGATAATGAAAGTGAGGAGGATAATGAGGTCTTTTACGATGAGAATAACATTATACAAGAACCTCATGTTTGTTGGAATATGTATATATTTATAAAACCGTGCATGTCCGGATTCGAACTCGTGACCAAGGGATTACACACATTAGCGAATGAGAATTAAATTTATAATTAATGTTAATGATTACGATTAATTATTACACAAAACCCGACTAACGATCGTTAAGTATTTAACGAGAAATGACTAACGACCGTTAAATGTAAAGAGAAGGACTAGTAATGAAAAATCTTAAAATGGAAAAGATTTAGGGTCCCTTGGGTTTGCATATGGCCAACCATAGAAGGGTTCTCACAACCCTAATCCCTAACTTGTTTCCTAAGATTTTCATCTACTATATAAACAAACCTAGGGTGAATGTTTAGGGTTAACTTTTGTGCATTGAATTAACCCTAGATATCTCCCTCTTCCTCTCTTGCTAACTTCGGCCGAACCGCCCTCCTTAGGGTGTTTGTTTGTTTTTTTTTCATAAAACAAGGACTTGTGTTAGATCTAGCAATCTCTTTGATTCGTGGTTAATTCGTGTGTACAAAACTATGGTGGTAAGACATTATTTTACACCAATTGGTTTGAGTTGTAAAACGGTAAGGGACAACTCTTTAGAATACTTTATCATCTTTGTTCAAGAGATCTAACCAAATTGCAAGAGGTATGTTACGCGTTTATTTTTCAGTTAACTAATTGCTATTATATTCTAAGTATTCTACTGTGTACTCTGTGATGTCTACATGTTATTATTTGTATAGCATGTATCATAACCTCAACATTGGTATCAGAGCCATTATAATGAGTAATTAATTACTGAAATGCATAAAACAAATAAATTCTATTATGTTATTAATTGTATGCTTAGATATAGGGTTTGCAAAACCTAAACCCTAATTTTTTTTGAGGGAGGGGGGGGGGGGGCGTTTTTTATGTCCTAATTAGGGTTTTGTAAACTTTTGTTTTTAATTGGATTATAAACCATAGGGTGCATGCAATTTTATGTGTATTAAATTGCGTAACTATTGTTTAATTGCATTAATTGTTAAGTGTAATTTATGTCCATGATAAATACATGCATATTTTGTCATGGATCCCTTTTATTGTATGCTTTAATTGGTTAAGTGATACACACTAATTTTTGATAGATCTAAAATTGGGAAAAACCTCAATCATTATTATTAAATCAATTATGTGCTATGTGGTATGTGTTTAATTTTGACTTACGCAATCGATGAATAGATGCATGTGGCTCACCTTGTACATAGATGAAAACGGGTGAAAGTCTTAATTAGACATATACATATTGACAGATCTAGAATTGATTATTAATAGGATTTATCAAAAAGTTGCATGTGGCTATTTGATATGCATTATTAATTGTTAAGTTATGTATTCATTGTTTATAATCGGATTCATTGATATTCCTCTCCGGAGATCTAGATTAGCTATACCCGCGTTAATAAATAAGTTAATAAATACAACATTCTTCCGTTATTGCTGCTGGATTGGCTGTAGGGCCTTTTTTCATGCTTTTCCCCGAGGTTATATATATATATATATATATATATATATATATATATAAATACTTGCTTGTTTGTTTTGTGTGACAAGGGTATTTTTTATATGAAAAATAAACTAATCTAAACAATGGTGAAACATGTTTTTTTAAGCATAGTAGTCGTAAACGTTTAATTGATTAATTTTATGCACAAAATAGTTAGAACGGCTCACCCATTATTGACAAACTATAAGATGGGTATAAGGTTGGTACGCATTAAATTGTGACCTTAAAGATGAGGGTGTGTAATATGCTTCGCACTGACCTAATTATCCGCTCGTTTGTGCGTCTTAATGGAGCTGCCAAGTATTCCTATGTAAGGGTGAATTGACCTTAAATTCTACGCGCCACTTTTGTTGTAATTATCCGAATAACTTGGGTCTTATGACTCATGCAGCAGTAGGATATAGTGGTAATTAAAGGTAATTCTTTAATTGGTTAACCAATACCTCGATTAAAGTTTGATGATGAAAAGCTTAAACATTAAAACAAAGATATAAATGTTTTAATAAAAACTTATGCGACGAAGATGAATGCATGACATCTTTGTATATATTTGATTTGACATCAAAATTATTACCCTTAATTTAAGTTGTATGCCATCCAAAGAAACGGAAACACCTGATATTACCTTTTATTTGCATGAGAACGTGATTTAGATCGTAATCAAAGGGTAAAATATCCACGTGGCGTGAGAACGGGCATGGATGATTTTGCAGTTTCTTAAGTTGGACAACTTAATTGAGTTAGGCGGTGAGAACTGACAACTCAAGGCATAAGATGGGGATAAAACATGTTTACATGGCAAATGAAATTGGCTAAATGTAAATCCCATAAATCTAGGAATTGCAATTGAAATTGGCAATTAGGCAAGGGCTCTACCATTTTATATAAATTCATTACTAGCAGGTCAACTGACGTGATGAGATTATGACAATTTGGATCCTAGTTTTCAATAATAATTAATTGATTATATGAATATGAACCTTGGGTATTCAATTTTATTGAAAAGGAAAATTATCAAAATACTAATTATGGTTTTTTGGACTTTTTCTGTAGATGGCTCATCAACCAGAAAACACTATGAGCTTAATGAGTGCTGCTTTCAAAGATATGATTGGAAGAGACAAACTGATTGGCCCAAATTTCAATGATTGGCATCGTGCACTTAGGATCATCCTTCATGTTGCCAAAAGACTTGAGATTTTGTCTACACCTCTGCCTGAAGCTCCTGCTGATATGGCTACTGCTCTTGAAAAATAGGAGTATCGTGTCGAGTATGAGAAGCACAATGATGTGGCGTGTCTTATGATTTCTGGGATGTCTGCTCAATTGCAAAAACAATTTGAGCACTATCCGCCTATGAGCATGCTAGATGAACTCAAACGTATGTTTGAGAAGCCACCAGCAGCTGAATTGTATGAACTTATTCAAAAGGTTCATAGTTGCAAGCAGGAGGTTGGTAAATCTGTATCCAACCACGCCCTTGAGATGAAACATCACTTGGACCAATTGGAGAAGCTCGGATGTTGGTTACTCCCAAGATGTGTGTGTTGGCCTCATCAATCACTCCCTTAATCAGGAGCGGTTTGGTAATTTTGTGCGCTAGTGCAATATGCATTACACGGGGAAGACAGTGAATGAGTTATATGCAATGCTTGTAGACTTCGAGAACAGGTTACCTAAGAAGGCACCTACACCTGCGGTACTAGCAATACAAGGTGGTAGGGTAAAGAAGCCAAAACCGCAAGCAGGTAAGAAAGGGAAAGGAAAAGGAAAGGGGAAACAAGTTGTGGTCCTACCAGCTCCTAAGAAGAACCCTGCAAAGAGAAAGGAGAATCCTAAGAAGGATTCGGCTTGCCACCACTGTAACTCACCAGGTCATTGGAAGCGGAACTGTCCATTGTTGCTGAGTGAGTTGCTTCAGAATAAAAATAAGATGGTGCCTAGCTCATCATGTATATTTATGTTTGAATTATTTTCTTTTCCTCATAAGCAAAATTCCTGGATTTATGATACAGGATGTGGTACTCACATATGTAATACATCGCAGGGACTTAGAGGAGCGAAGAAGCTGGCCTATGGAGAAAGATACTTGTACATTGGCAATGGCAAGCGTGCAGTAGTTGAAGCCATAGGGACTTTTGATTTAGTGTTGCCGTCGGGCTTAATTCTTGAACTAAATAATTTTCATTATGCACCCTCCATTGTTAGGGGTGTTATTTCAGTTTCTTTGTTAAAAGATATTGGTTTTATGCATACTTTTACCAGTTATGGAATTTCAGTTTCTTTTAATAATGTTTTTTTATTTTAATGCAATTCCTATAAATGGTGTGTTTGAAATTGATATGGATGATTGTGTGTCCAAAGGAAATAATTCGTTGTATAGCATTAGCAATAAGAAGAGCAAGTCTAACTGGGACTCTTCTTATCTTTGGCATTGTCACCTTGCTCGTATAGGCAAGAAACGCATGGAAAAGCTGCAACATGAAGGGCTTTTACAAAGTGTCGATGATGAATCATTTGACAAATGCGAGTCTTGCATATCTGGGAAGATGACAAGGAAACCTTTTTCACAACAAGTGGAAAGGGCTTCAAATCTACTCGGATTGATACACACTGATGTGTGTGGTCCACTTAGACATGTGTCAAAACGTGGTGCTACCTACTTTTTAACCTTTACTGATGATTTCAGTCGTTATGGTTATGTTTATTTACTTAAACATAAACATGAAGTCTTTGAAACATTTAAGGTTTTCAAAAATGAAGTGGAATTACAACTCGGTAATAAGATTAAAGCTCTTCGATCCGATAGAGGTGGTGAATATATAAGCCAAGAGTTCAAAGATTACTTAGTTGAGTGTGGAATTGTCCAGCAGCTCACATCTCCTTATACTCCACAGCAAAATGGTGTATCTGAAAGGAGAAATCGTACTTTACTTGACATGGTACAATCAATGTTTAATCTTAAGACTCTTCCTTTAACTTTTTGGGATTATGCCCTTGAAACTGCTATTCACATTTTGAATATGGTTCCAATAAAGAAGGTTGTTAAGACTCCATATGAAATATGGACAGGAAAAGATCCCAAATTTTCTTACTTAAAGGTCTGGAGATATGAGGCGTTTGTTAAACGTGACTCACCAGATAAGCTCCAACCAAGATCTGTTAATTGTATCTTTGTAGGATACCCTAAGGAAACTATGGGTTACTACTTCTACTACCCAGCTGAGAACAAAGTCATAATGGCTAGGTATGGAGACTTCCTTGAAAGGAATCTCATATCTCAAGAACTCAGTGGGAGAGTATATGATCTGGAAGATGATCATGAAGATACAACTCCTTGTGATAATATTAGCCAACTTCAAGAAGAGCCTGATAGCTTGGGCGCTCCTCCTGAAGTTGTTCCCATTTGTAGGTCTGAAAGGACTATATGTGCACCTGACCGTTTATGTCTCAACGTAGAGGTGGAGGAAAATATGGTTGGGGATCTTAATGAACCTGCCAACTATAAGGCTGCCATGGCTGATCCTGAAAAGGATAAATGACAAATTGCTATGAATGGGGAAATGCAATCCATGAAATATAATGATGTATGGATTGAAGTTGACCTTCCTCCCAATGCTAAAGTCGTTGGAAGTAAGTGGAAATTCAAGAAGAAAACTGACATGGATGACAATGTATACACCTATAAGGCTCGTCTGGTAGCTAAAGGTTTTACTCAAACCTATGGCATTGATTACGAGGAGACATTCTCTCCTGTAGCAGACATAAGAGCTATTAGGATTCTCATAGCTATAGCTACACACTATGACTATGCCGTCTTTCTGAATGGTCGTCTAGATGAAGACATCTATATGGCACAACCTGAGGGGTTTGTGAATCCACAATTTCCTAAATGTGTATGCAAGCTTAAAAGGTCCATTTATGGAATAAAGCAAGCATCAAGGCAATGGAATAAAAGATTTGATGGAGAAATCAAAAGTTTTGAATTAACTCAGAATCTTGATGAGCCATGTGTATATCACAAAGCTAGTGGGAGTTATGTTACTTTCCTTGTTATGTATGTCGATGACATATTAATCATGGGAAATCATATACCAAGTTTAAATGAGGTGAAAGCCTATCTTGGTAAATGTTTTTTGATGAAAGACTTAAGGGAAGCAGCATATATGTAGGACCTTACTTTTATCAACCTTATCACTTTACCAAGCAAACCCAACACGTATACAAGTATAACCACTTGAAACAAACACAAACAAAGCTTAGAAATAAGATGAGAAAGATGGTGACTTGATGTAATATTCGTGTATGTGAGATGATAAGATAAACACAAGATGTTGTATATTCAATAAAGAAAAACACACACACACACACTTTCAAGCACACCCCTCAAATGACCATTTGAGGGGTATTTATAGTACAAGACACATGTTGCCCTAAAGGCTTTCCATGGGCTTGGCTTGGGCTTCGTGGACTTGGGTTTGGACATGGGTTACACGTCATTATTCAATGCTAGCTTAACTAAACTAAAGCCCATTTAGCTTAGTCCAATCCACGAGCCCGTTGACTATTCTATCACGATATCTAACACACGATACAAAGTTCCTAAACGTGAATGACCATCACTTTTAATAAAACTATTAAGGCTAACAATCTCCCCCTAAGGGGTGGTCATTCAAATGATGCTCCACTTGATTAGGTCTCTACTTTCCTTGAGCTTGAACTTTGCGTGTAGATATAGAATAGTCTTGATTCTATGTTCCTTCATGCTTTGTGATCAGATAATGTGGTTGTCTGCCGTTGTCAACTTCGTTGGTTAGGTGTCTCCACGTCATTCTCCACTTCTTTCTCCACCATGCTCACACTTCTATTTGTCTTTTGGTTACCAATGATGTAGTTCTGGAGTCTTTAAACTTTGTAGATTCTTTGACATTGACGAAGAATCATCTCCTTTGATTGTGATGAGAACTTTCATGTGTTGTTGGTATGAGCATGTGGCGAGTCTGCACGATCCATCCGCTCCGGAGCTTCCATAAGAAGAAAACATAAAACAGGTTAGTAATAAGCGGATTCCGGCACTTACAAGTTTGAATTTCGAGGGTGTTAACAGCATAGTGTGAAAACACATCTCTAATTCTTACAAGGGTCGTTCCTGAACTGGAGTCCCACAAGTGAGATAACACGATATACCGAAGTACATCTACAGTTCAGATGAGTCGCTAAGGTACACCGAAGCATCACCCCACGACTGTAGACCGTTTGAGACACACTAAGCGTAATCCACGGAATTACCGAAGTGACCTGCTGTCAGGGCTGTTTGATGTTGACCCTGGCAGGAATTTCCATTCAATCATTGAAGATTACAGTTGTAACTCCCCTCATAAATGTTCTGGCAGATTGCTAAGATCTGCGTAGGACTCTATAATATATCACTTATGCCCTTATTGATGAACAACAAGCGATGTCATGTCAAGTGTTCCTATGAGATCTTTTGATGAATCTCGTGGCTCTAGACTCAATAGTGCATTTTGGTTTTCCTGAGCGGAGACTAGGGAGAGGGTCTCCTTCTTCAATACCAACCAACTCTAAGAGAAGGTCAATAGATTATGTAGGGTTCCCAGTGAGAATGAAACAAATCCCTTTTAAGAGGAATTGAGTGGCTAGAAGGTTTAGTGCAGTGCGTCACTGGGTCCATGACGTCTTAGTCTTCAATACCAGTGTCATCTAGTGACAACCAGTAGCAGATGAATTGAACCCGGTTTCTGCCCTAAGGTTGAGTATGGAGGGCTATTTCTTTTCACCCTTTCTCATTACATTTCTTTTTAATTCTTCAACCCCTTCTTTCTCCTTTCTCACATTGCTCCTTTTTTCAATCATACCTAAGGACTTCTAGATCTAAACTATTTGAGATGTCCTTGGGTAGATCCCTCCGGCTCTGGCGGATCATAGGACGAATTTACCTATCCTTAGTCACCTTATAACTCCATGACTGTCCTATTGTTGCCATAAAACCATTTTTCTTGAAAATCTCTCAAAGTGTTTATGATAGAAAACATGTTTGAAACACTCCGTGAGTTTTGTATTTTCAGAAACACTCCCCCTTCACATGTGCTTATAAGTTTTGACAGAAATCTGCACATAGAGGGTAGAGTTTGCACTTTTTGAATTGATCGACTTTAAATGAACTAGACCGATTCGAGACAAGTTTACATCACTAGAGAACTAGCTTGAAATTATTACCCGTCCTGGTCAAGTCCATAGAAAGTTTCTCGAGATGGTACATAATTGCTCGTCAATTCATTGGTTCCGTCTGAGTCGAGCTCTTTTTGAGATTCAAACAACGATTTTGATCACATTTTAATCACGTCTCCTCCCCCTCAAAAATAGCATATAAGTGATATTTTTGATATCAACGGATTAAAAACATTTTAGAATCTTTTGGGGAGACAAACGGATTTGATTTAAGCATGAATTGGAATATTTTTGTTTTATACCCCCCCTTTAATAAAGCATATTCAATTAAAGGGTTTTAGAGGGAGTTATCTTGAGCACAAAGTATTTTGAAAGATTTTGAAAATCTTTTTGAACAATCTTGAAAAGGTGCTCAAGATGATGATGATTTCTCACCATTTTTAAATGTAGTGCACTGAAGCGTACACCTCATTTTTCGATCAAAGCACGAGTTTTGATTTGAAGTAATCAAAAGTCATCATTTCGGTCCGGGTTTCGTACTGATGTATACGAAAGCCATTTTATGAAGAAATTTTGAGAAACGACATGTTTTAGAAAACATATTAAAGAACTCTCGCTCAAGCATCTGTACATGCCCGTATCATTGTTGAATGACATTTCTAGAAACGTACAGAATATCGATTATACAAGAGACATGTCGTAGAAGAATATTTTTGGATTTTTGATTTTATATTGTTTTTGTATTTTTGAAAGATTTTATATTTTTATATTTTGCTTTTGTTGGTTTTTCAAATTTTGTATTTTGTTTTTCAAATTTTTGGTGAAGTTACCATTGGTGTTCCGACCGAATCACAATTGTCCATACCATGATTTTTCAAAATCTCAGTTGTATACTTAGCTTGATTAATAAAAATTCCACGAGGGGACTGATGTATTTGTAAACCAAGAAAGAATTTTAGTTCCCCCATCATGGACATTTCAAATTTGCTTTTCATGAGATTTTCAAAATGTTTTGAAAGATTCGGATTAGTGGACCCAAAGATGATGTCGTCCACATAAATCTGAACAATCAAAATGTCGTTTTTGCATTTTTGTGTAAACAAGGTAGGATCAACTGTTCCTTTGGTGAAATTGTTTTGGATAAGGAAAGAGGACAGTTCGTCATACCACGCTCGCGGAGCTTGTTTCAAGCCATATATAGCCCTTTTGAGTTTGTAGACGTAGTCTGGATGTTCCATGTCTATGAAGCCTTCTGGCTGACTCACATATACTTCTTCTTTCAGAGTTCCATTCAAGAACGCTGTCTTAATGTCCATCTGATAAACCGTGATGTTTTTGTGAGCTGCATAGGCCAAGAATATCCTGACTGCTTCAAGTCTAGCTACCGGCGCGAATGACTCTTCAAAGTCTATTCCCTCTTCATGTCTGTATCCTTTGGCTACAAGACGAGCTTTGTTGCGAATTACAGTCATTTCTTCATCCCGTTTGTTCTTTTATAACCATTTGAGATCGATGACGCGAATGTCAATTGGTCTTGGAACCTTTTCCCAAGAGTCATGTAGACGGTATTGAAGAAGTTCCTCCTGCATTGCTTCTATCCATGCGGGATCTGCCATTGCCTCGCGAATGTTCTTTGGTTCTAGATTGCTAATTGAGCAAAGGTAAATGCACAAGTCGCAATCGGTGGCAAGTTGACATCTCGTCTGAATTGGCCTTGAAGGTTCACCAATAACTTGTTCAATTGGGTGGTCTTTTGTCCACTTCAGAGTAGAAGGATACCGTTGGTTAAACATATGCGAGTTAGATGGTTCTTGTAAGCTTGAGGAAGATTCAGCTGATTCCGTAGCAAACGGGTTTTCAAATAAGTCTTCATCTAACGTTGCATCGTTCTG
Organism: Chrysanthemum seticuspe; assembly: GCA_019973895.1. Classification (NCBI taxonomy): domain Eukaryota; kingdom Viridiplantae; phylum Streptophyta; class Magnoliopsida; order Asterales; family Asteraceae; genus Chrysanthemum; species Chrysanthemum seticuspe. The sequence goes on along the minus strand of BPTQ01000004.1, from coordinate 64,988,999 downwards.
GTTTTGGTTTTGCTCATCAACTGCTGGTAGAACGGGTGCAAGAACTTGAGTAGATGTAGATGATGTAGATGGAGTTGGTGCATTGGTTTCGACCGTTGTAGATGCATCTTCTGTTGGTGGTGGAGGATGATTTTGAGCGGGTGCAGCGGAATGATGGTTTGATGCATTTGTCGAAGTTCCACCATAGTATTCATCGAACATTAACTCGAAGAAAGTCTCCCATTCTTGTTCTTTCAGATTGTCAAACGAAGTTGATTGAGCTCTTTGAGGTACGAGTCCTGAACTGATGTGTCCAGAAGTCTGTCGGTTTAGTGCGGGTTCTAGAGCGAGTCTCTCAGAAGCCATCTGTGAAAGTTCGTCAAACTTCACATTCATCGTCTCCATGATTTTCTTTAGCCTTCTGTTATACACCCTGAATGCCCTCGAGTTATCTGAATATCCAATGAAGATTCCAATATCACCTTTTGCTTTCAGTTTTCCAAGATCTTCTCTGTCATTCGTAGGATAGCACAGAGCGCCAAACACGTGAAAGTAAGAGATATCCGGTTTTCTGTTGTTCACAAGCTCATACGGGGTTTTATTGAATCTTGGATGGATAAGGGATCGGTTCTGAGTGAAACAAGCAGTGGCAACAACATCAGCCCATAGAAATAACGGTGCACAAGAATAAATTAGCATTGTGCGAGCAGCTTCCACAAGAGTTCTATTTCTTCTTTCAACTACCCCATTCTGCTGTGGAGTTCTAACAGCTGATGTCTGATGAGTAATTCCAACATCTTCAAAATAAGCTCTTAACTCCTGATTAGTGAATTCTGTGCCGTTGTCTGTTCTTACAACCCTTACTGGAGTTTGAAGAAGTACTTGAATACGTTTCAAAAAGGTGATGATGATGCCTGGTGCTTCGTCTTTTGATCTCAGAAACTTAACCCATGTATATCTCGAATAGTCATCGACGATAACAAGAATATACTTTTTCCCATTAATGCTTTCAACTCTCATTGGGCCACATAAATCCATGTGCAACATATGCAACTTTGCTTCCGAACTAGGTACGGATTTGGGTTTATATGATGCTCTTTTGCTTTTTCCTTGTTCGCATGATGGACATAAGTGATCCTTGGTGTATTTGAACTTTGGAAGTCCATTGACGATGTTGTCTTTGGCAATTTTGTTAATGGTGTCGAAATTGAGATGAGATAACCTTCTGTGCCACAACCAGGACTGTGTTCCAGATGCTCGTGTCATAAGACATATTGGTGATGAAGAGGCCATTTGATTGATGTCGATAGCATACAAGTTTGTATCACGATTCCCAGTTAAGAGATCAGTGCCATCCAAGTTTCTAACGAAGCAAGCATTTTTCCTAAAAGCAACCTCTAAATCTGCATCACAGAACTGCCCGACTGAAAACAAATTGTGTCCCAACCCTTCGACATAGTAAACCCGAGTGATCAAATAATTTCCAAAAGGTAGATCTCCATAACCCATGATAGCTGCTACATGATCATTTCCGAAACGTACGGTTCCCATGAATTTCCAGACGAAATTGATCAGCAGCTTCAGATTCCCGGTCATGTGCTTGGAGCAACCCGAGTCGACGATCCAAAGAAAAATTTCGATAACCTCAGATACGGCATTGGCGTCATAGACAGGAGGTGCTTCCGAGTCAGAGTCGTACTTAGTCTCCTGAAGATTTGCCATGAAGATGCAATTCGCATTGATTTCCTCGAGGTCTTCCAAATCATCTATAATAGCCATAAAGTCATGTTCCTCAGCACTCAACTGAAATCCAGCGCGTTCCTTTTGTACCAACAGGACAGTTTTCTGAAGATACTCAAGATCGTTCTTGTTTGGCTTAGTAGGACAATTCCTTGCCATGTGACCCATTCCTTGACAGTTATAACACTTAATCTGATTACCCTGATTCACATTTCCATGATTCCCAACGACTGGAGCTGCAACATTCCGATTCTGATTACCCACTGCTCTATTCCCAACATTCTGTCTCATCTGATTACCTTGATTCGGAACCGCCTGATTACCCATGCGAAATCCAGTAGCATATCCATGATGATTCCCAATAACTCCAACCATTTGACCTTGATTACCCATATTCACACCCGGCTGTGCAATTTGCCTGTAGCGAGTGTTTGATGATATCCTTTGGTTGTTGTTAGTAGGTGTGGAATAGCGACCTTTGATTACTTGACCCAAGAGAGAAATTATTTGGGACATAGGGTCTTCTTGATCAGATTCGAGATCAGTGATTTCTTGTTCCTGGTATTGTGGATCTGGATAGAATTGTTGTTGTGGCTGCAAGTTGTTGTTGTTGGAAGATGATGAAGCTTGTTCTTGTGTATTCACTGAAGATAGAGTCTTAGCAATGAGTGCCAATGGATCATGATTCTTTGCCAATCTTTCTTTCCTGACTTCATTGACTTCAGCTTGGTTTTGTTTTAGAAAATCATTCAGTTGATCAAAGTTCACCTGATGTAAGTCTTTTGTTTGGTTGACAATAGTGACATATCGTCCCCATTCTTCTGGTAGATTATTCAGGAACTTGATGTTTTGAACGATAGTTCTGGGTGTCAGCTTGTTTCTGATTAGCTCATTCATCAAAGTGCAAAACCTTCCATAGTATGATTCAATGGATTCTCCTGGTGTAGAAGTGAACTTTTCCCATTCAGTTAGCAACTTGTTCTCCATGTCTTGATGACCAATTTCTGTTCCATGACAAAGTCGTCTAACACGTTCCCACATATCGAAAGCAGTTTCACAACTGTCTACCGCAGCAAAGTTGTCTATTGGTAAACCCAGTTGGATAATATGAATTGCCATGTCATCTGCTTCGACTTGTTTCTAATCCTCTGCAATGTATTCAGATTCGTATTGAAGACGAGAAGATGGTGTGGTGGGAGGTGTTGCATCAGGATTTCCAGGTTCATTAACTTGTCGAGGCTTGAAGGGTCCATCCTGAATTGATTTAATCATGAGTTTGCCATTAGGTTTGGTCTTTATGTAACGGAGCATTCGACTTGTCCATTGAAGATAACCACCTTTTGCCAACATAGGAGGTCGGTTTTCGGCACCGACTGCATGAATGTCTTGTTGAGTAGCCATTGATGAAGGTATGATCTGATAAAGTTGATGTAGGATCGATTCAACGATAAAGGAGTTGTGGTTGATGAAGATTAAGCTCAGTTGAGGTGTTTCCGAAAGTCGTACTCGTAAACTCGGTTCTTAAAAAATTTTCGCCCAAAATTTGAAATTCACTATAAAAATCAATTCTAAGGTCGTATGAAAAATTTGAGTTATGACAATTTTGACGCCAAATTTGACCCGAAAAATTTGAATTTAGACCCAAAATTTGAATTTTTGACCAAAATTTTCACAGTTAAACCAAAATTTGAATCTCGCGTAAAAATTGAACGTTTAGTCTCCTCAAAAATTTAATTTTTACTCAAGTTTTCCCGCCAAAAAACTCTTTGTTTTTTCTTTTTTTTTTTTTTTTTTTTTTTTTTTTTTTTTTTAAACTTTATGCGTAGAAAGAGCTTAGGCGTAGAAACACAAGTTACGAGTAGAAACTTAGGCGTAGGATCTTATGCGTAGGATCTTAGGCGTAGGATCTTAGGCGTAGGATTCCTTAGGCGTAGGATCTTATGCGTAGGTTTAAAGTTACGAGTAGAAAAAGTTATGCGTAAGATTTAGCTTATGCGTAAGAAAAACTTAGGCGTAAGAAAAATGCTTATGCGTAAAGTATTCTACGCGTAAGTCGAAACTTATGCGTAAGATTAGGGTTTTGCCCAAAAATCCTTTACACTATCACAGTGTAAGAGATATCCAAAAGTTGAAGTGTTCCACACACTTATCCAAGTGAGGGAAGCACTGAGTCACCGTTAGAGCACGAAGATTCGTCACCAAAAAGTTACGAGTAGAAAACTATGCGTAGTTGACTTTCTTACGAGTAGAACTAGGGTTTTGACCTACTCGTAAAAAAAATTCAATGATTCAACCGATTTCTCTTGCACAGATATCCTTAAAAACACTCGAATAACCCAAAAATGTTGACCTTTTTCACCCAAAGTGCCTAGAAAAGTTACGAGTAGAAATGACCAATAACCAAATACGAGCTTAAAAATGAAGAAGAACACGTAAAGCTTCAAACTTTTTGCAAAAAACTGAAACTTTAGCACCAAATAAACCTTAAACCACAAGAATCTTGAATTTTAAAGTGCAAAAATTAAAGCTTTAAGCTTGACAAAAAACGTATAACGAGAGCCTTTTACGCGTAACCCTTCAAAACAAACACAAACACTCCTAAACCATTGTTAGGCGATTGATACCAATTGTAGGACCTTACTTTTATCAACCTTATCACTTTACCAAGCAAACCCAACACGTATACAAGTATAACCACGTGAAACAAACACAAACAAAGCTTAGAAATAAGATGAGAAAGATGGTGACTTGATGTAATATTCGTGTATGTGAGATGATAAGATAAACACAAGATGTTGTATATTCAATAAAGAAAAACACACACACACACACTTTCAAGCACACCCCTCAAATGACCATTTGAGGGGTATTTATAGTACAAGACACATGTTGCCCTAAAGGCTTTCCATGGGCTTGGCTTGGGCTTCGTGGACTTGGGTTTGGACATGGGTTACACGCCATTATTCAATGCTAGCTTAACTAAACTAAAGCCCATTTAGCTTAGTCCAATCCACGAGCCCGTTGACTATTCTATCACGATATCTAACACACGATACAAAGTTCCTAAACGTGAATGACCATCACTTTTAATAAAACTATTAAGGCTAACAATATATACTCGGAATCAAGATCTACAGGGATAGATCAAGGCGGCTAATTGGTTTAAGCCAAAGTGCTTACATTGACAAAATATTAAAGAGATTCAATATGCAAAATTCCAAGAAGGAATTTTTGTCGATGCAAGTAAACCATGGTTTTAGAGTAGTGAAGGCTATGCTTCAACACCTGCAGAGGTGGCATGCATGAAGAAAGTTCCTTATGCTTCGGCTGTAGGATCTATCATGTATGCGGTACGATGCACAAGGCCTGATGTGGCGTTTACTCAAAACCTGACCAGTCGATATCAACAGAATCCAGGTGAAATTCACTGGACTGATGTTAAACATATTCTCAAGTACCTTAGGGCTACAAGAGATATGTTCATAGTGTGTGAGGGAAATCCAGAAGCAGAACTGTCTGTTACAGGTTACTGCAATGCATTTTGGAAGTGTGACAAAGATGATACGAAGTCTCAAACAGGTTATATATTTATCATCAATGGAGGTGCTGTGGATTGGAAGAGCAAGAAACAGACCACTGTTGCGATGTCTGCTACATAAAGTGAGTACATAGTGGCATCAGAAGCTGCCATGGAAGCTGTTTGGATAAGGAAGTTTGTTTCGGGGCTTGGTGTTATGCCATCGATTGAAAATCCTATTAAAGTATATTATGACAACTCTGCTGCAATTACTTTTTCCCATGAACCTGGAGTCATAAAGGGCACCAGACACTATCCTAGACAATATCACTATGTTCGAGGACAAGTTGAGATATGTGAAATTGAGATGCTCAAAGTTCACACAGATGATAACCTAGCAGACCCTTTGACGAAGGCCTTACCTAGTGAAAAACTTAATCATTTGTCTGATAAGTTTGGACTTCGCTTAGCTAGTAGTTTCATGCCCATCTGTGACTAAGTATTTTAGATAAAGGATATTGTAAACATTATTATTCAAATGAAATAAAGTATTTTTGTTATGTTTATTATTCATTTATTATGATGTTATCCTATATTTGCATGTTTAAATCCTTGAGTAACTTAAGTTATTCTAAATAGTCCGTTGTCGATCAATAACATTGGAATGATATTGAATTAAAACAAATCTAAGTATTAGTTAGAATATACTTGAAAGTATATTGATGTGTAGCATGACTAATTTCAGATGATATTCAATGGATTGAGTATAGGACTTATCCTACCCACATGATGGTACTTTATGGATCATAGTCATTAAGTACATCATGAATATTTATCCTCTGACTTGAGATACCAGAGAACTGTCATGGATGTAGTGCATTTCTGTGAAGCAATCTAACGCTATACGTAACTGGTAGTTATAAGGGTTGTTTTCAGAAGTGTTGCGAAATTTATGAATTCTGCTCGTAGTCAAAACGGGATTTGTTTCCTTCAAATTTAATTTTGAAGTATTCTGGGATATGTTCAGAAGAATTGGTAATCTTGATCAATCATATAAAGCGAGAAACAGAATAGTTAATTAAGAAATGAGTGAGATCCATATTCTTATTAAAATGGTATTAGAAACAAAAGAATGAATATGATGATGAATCATCAAAGTGGTTTTTCTCAAGAAAACCATACACGAGTTGTACCGGGGGCAATGGCGTGTTGCTAGACGCTAACCAATGTCATTACACGTTTTGTAAACATATCCAAGTGGGAGCTGTTGGAATATGTATATATTTATAAAACCGTGCATGTTCAGATTCGAACTCGTGACCACGATTGCACACATTAGTGAATGAAAATTAAAGTTATAATTAATGTTAATGATTACGATTAATTATTACACAAAACCCAACTAACGATCATTAAGTATTTAACGAGAAATGACTAACGACCGTTAAATGTAAAGAGAAGGACTAGTAATGAAAAATCTTGAAATGGAAAAGATTTGGGGTCCCTTGGGCTTGCATATGGCCGGCCATAGAGGGGTTCTCACAATACTAATCCCTAACTTGTTCCCTAAGATTTTCATCTACTATATAAACAAACCTAGGGTGAATGTTTAGGGTTAACTTTTGTGCATTGAATTAACCCTAGATCTCTCCCTCTTCCTCTCTTGCTAACTTCGGCCGAACCCCCCTCCTTAGGATGTTTTGGTTTTGTTTTTTTCATAAAACAAGGTGTTAATACAAATAAGTCGTAAAAACGTTTATTTATATATTACGATCTTCTAATGTTTTGTCGCTAACAAACGTAAAATAATTTTAACGAAACAAATAAAATACGTAAATGGTTTGAGCCAATAGTTTACTAACACACTTATTTTTTCATATAAAACACTAAACAAGTAATAGTGTTTACATTTTATTGAAATGCATATGTATAACAACTAGTGTTTACATAATGGGTATATATATATACATACTTAGTATATATTGGAATGGGTATGGGTAAAAATCTAAGTACTTGACCCATTGACTTGATACATTGAATGTAGTTGGGTAAAACCGAAAGTCCATGACCCATACCCATGGAGCTTGATCCATAACCCATGATCCATTGCATGACATCATGCATGAAGTCATGTTAGGTATTATCCATGGTCCATGACCCATACCCATGATCCAATGTCTAGATACATTGTATCTATTTGGATACACATAACCCAAAGTCCATAACCCATGACCCATGATCCATGACCCATAACCCAAATAGGAGGAGCGTCTGGCGGATCCCCAGGAATACACTGGATGGATCCCTCAAGTAAGGGATCCGTGGGATCCGGGGAAAAGTAGATGATTTTGCCTATAAATAGTGAGCCATTTCATTGTTGTAACTTACCTCTTTCACACACATTCTCTCTTAGTGTTGTAAACTCTCTAAACTCATATCCAAAAGATCTTTCTATGTAGTTTTGTGTTTGTGTGATTCTCTAGTTTTTTCTTAAAGGCGAGATCACCACCTCTTGAAGTCGAGCAAGCTCAAGTCCATGGGTTGCCAAGCTTCGTCATCATAAAGTCTAATGATGTTCTCTTGTTGATAGTTCTTTCCTCTCTCTCATTAGAAGTGTTGTGTCGAAAACATAGGTTAAAGATGTCTAAAGGGTCTAATAGAAGGCATTAGTGAAAGGTGCCGAAAGTCTGTATAAAAGGCATTAGTGAAAGGTGCCGAAGGTCCGTGTCGAAGGCATTAGTGAAGGGTGCTGAAGGATCGTGTCAAAGGCATTAGTGAAAGGTGCCAAGGGTGTACATTCGATATGGTGCATCGATGTACAAGATAGATTAGCTTTGGTAAAGGATATTGATATCCTTGATGATATTGTAATAAGGAGTGTGTCTCCTTTGGAATAGGTGTTGTGTAGTGTTGGGTAGTAGTTCCTCATTTGTAATGGAACTCGGTATCTAGCCTTTTACCGGATAAAGTGTAGGCAACGTTGTGATAGGTTTGGTTCTACCTCGTGGAAGAACCCGATGTCTAGCCTTGTACCGGATAAAGAGTAGGCGATGTTGTGAAGGCTTTTCCGCCACAAGGAGTTTGTGTTGTTTAGTTCTTACGAACTCTCGAGTAGGTGACTCGGGGAGTGGAGTAGGGCAAGAAAGGTGTCCTTGTAGCCGAGCCACTATAAACACTCGTGTCGTGGTTTTGTGTTTCTTACTCTTTACCTTTGCATTACGTATTTACATACTTATCTATCAACATCCAACATACACATCTAATAGATTACATAAGTCGATCTAAATAGTTTAAAACGAAGTTTTAATCGGTAAAACTATTCAACCCCCCTTCTAGTTTCCCACAATTGGTACCAGAGCTTCGTTACCAAGTTTCTTAGAGTATATTGTACTTTAAAAACTTGATATGATCCGTGTATGATTGAAAACTACAAAGAAGGATTTTTACAAAAACAAACACCATGTCTTAAAAACACTTTTGTAGGATGTTGATTGGATGACAATATCCATTAATTTTTCTTATCTTACGAAATGCACTAACCTTTCTTATCGTTTTGTTTATTTAAGCTCATTTCAATCAAGCCATAAAAATCCCTTGGTAACAAGATTACCTTTTCTAAGAAGGTATTTTAAACTACCAACTAGATCTCGAAGGAACCGGAGTTGTCTATTGACACTTTTTGTCAAAAGTAAGGGACACTCAAATTTGTATTAAAGGTATGATTTTCTTAAAACTCATCTCTAAATAACATTAAATTAGAATAAATATGCTTGCATAGAACCTCTATGGCTATATTAAATTTTATTTTCTTTGTTTTAATTTATCCTTTAGTAATATACGTGGCTTCATTAGGAAACCTTCTTGCATACGTGTTTCCCTTCCGTCTAAAATCTAGGTATATAAATATGTGTTATCTTAACCTAAATATCAAACCTTTCTAATAATAAAACAAAACACAAATCTCAAAAATTCCTCCTTCCCCTTAAAACCCCTTCCGCTCGTTTCAACACCACTAAACCCTATTTTTTTTCAAATCTTCTACTTTCAAAATACCCCCCATTCAAACTTCATCTTCCTCCTCATCTCATTTTGAATCAAAACCAAGGAATAATTTCATCATCATGGTTTACATCGCGTTCGTGATCATCGTCTTGACACTCATCACTCTCGTGTATCCCATGATCAAGTTTTCTCATGGAGACATGTACTTTGTGTTGTTAATCTACATTTGTATCATTTATCCAATCTTTTGTATTGCTCTTAGCATTGAAATGAAATATTACTAATGACTTAGTTTATCCAGTTTATTTCTCATAATGTGTTTGTCATATTTTTCGTTCGAATCTTTAACCTTCACATACTTTCGAAATCTACAATGCATGCTTAAGTAGTAAATATTGGCTAAAACACACTTCCTTTTATAAACCTAAAAGTTGCAAAAATCAATTTTAAAAGGTAATCAGGAGAACTGTGGAACTGAGAAATCTACAATGCATGCTTAAGTAGTCAAGATCATCTTTCTGTCACACTGCAGATCCACGGATCCTTAGCGTTTAACTAGCCGGATCCCTTTTAAAAGGGAATCAGGAGAACTGTGGAACTGAGAAACAGAAACTCATGCAACATAAAAACCACTTCATGAAAACTTACCATAAAAGGAAAACCCCTACTAGAATGATAGAACAAAGTAAGTTAATTGTCATTGTTAATAAAAAATAAGGGTAACCAATAAAAATATTAGGAGATTATTTTCACCTATCACATGTCCTCTCTTTTGATGCATCACTTTATTTTAACTTGCTCATGTAAATTTCACTTCCATAGGTCTCATCATGACTCATGAGTATGAATTCGACTTTTAACTCACTTGTGTCTACATTCCTAATATCTCCCTTGAGCCTAACACACCTGGCAATCATGTCTGTGGGTTCAATAATCTCGAAAATCGTTGCTTTCATGAAGGACGTATTGTTGACTCACCTCTACTATACCAATAAGGTATCAATACCTCATTCCGAACCATAGGACTAGAAGTCCTTCTCGGAATTAACGAGAAAATCTGTCCACAGTTTGTTTTGAAATTCTTCCATCAAGTTGACCTCGTTCGTAACGAGGATCGATCTCTATCACTATGGTTTTGGATCAAAAACCAAAATTTTGTCTTAACTCTTGGGCAATTTGCTCACATTCTTCGAATTCCAAATCATGGACAATGTGCCTTCACTGAAGATTGGTCTCTTGATTCTCTCTTCAACTACCGTGAAGAAAACAGTCCATATTGCTCACACATACCTTCCCCTCAAGAATTAACTCGCATGTTATGCACTCCTCGATCCAATTACTCAAATCCAAACATAATATATACACGTGATATCCGAGATGATCTTAAACCTCTCATTGTCATTCTAAGAGAAAATTTTTGGAGTCTTAGGGGAAATCGAGAGATTCTTCCCGCTTGTTGTGCTTACATAATGTATTGTCTCTTAACCCAACAACCATACAATCTCGCCTATTTATTTGCAAGAAGGATTGTAAACCTTCAAGGCAACAAGAACAAACTAATTCCATATGGAATGTTCCTAACACGCCTTTATCATCATATCATGTACTTTCATCCTCAATTTAAAAGTCCTTTATACGTACTTGTGAACAAAATGATGGAACCTTTGAACACATCTCACATCACGTCATTCTTCGTTCCTGAATCCACAAATACTCATCATCCATTTGACGATCCATCAAACGAAAACACACAAGAAACCTAATCTCTTCTCCAAATAGGTTCAATCCTTAGGATTCATCTTTTATCTTTCTAATATGATCATTCCCATGAAATAAAACATTTTTCGTTTGATATCTCACTTATATAGATAATCAAATTCTTTAGAAATCAATGGTCTTAATATACGACACCTTGTGAAAAAATCTGCAAACTTTTTGTGAAAGTACTGGTCTACAGTAGCCGTATCCCTGGGCTATAACTAGCCGGATCCCTAATATGAAGGATCCGTGGGATCCGGGTAGACAGAAGTGGATTTGTAGACCTCCACATATCAACCCATTGTTCCAGACCTTATCATACTAGCTAAACATGATCTTTAGGACCACTTATGTCTTCCTCAAGCTCAATAGGTCTCACACTCACTCATATCTAACTTAGGATCACACTCAAGGTGTTTTTGATTTATCACTTCACCAAAACTCACCATATTTCTGCTCAAAAGCTCACTCATTATTCCTCACATCTCAAGACACCTAGTTTAATATTTCTCTCAATTTTAGCAAATTGATGTTAATCATCCTTACCTCAAAATGGGCTAAAAACTAGTTTTGCACTTATCATGATTTTTAAAGAATTTTCCAAATATCTCTTAAACTACCATCTGTTCTCTAGGATCATTTGACTCCACTTGACACTCTCAAATTTCTTAGTGTCATCTTTGATTACCCATTGGTGCTCATAAAGCCCCATTTCTTTCCATAAAAGGCAATCATTAGCTACCATCAATCATCTCTCTTGATCATTTAAGACCCTCTTCATTTAAGACACCTAAGAAGACTGAAACACTCAAGATGTATAGATACTAGACCTTACAAAACATCATTTTCCTTTTTCTTGGTTGCTGAAAGCCGAATCCGTAGGTTTAGCCTAGACGGATCCCTCATTGGAGGGAACCGTAGGAACCGGCTGCACAGATTCAGCTAATCCTAGCTAAAACAATCATTTCAAGCTTCTCTTGCTAACTTGAACACTCCATCTTGTCTTAATTGACTTCCTTGATCAGTGCAACTCTGAAGTTGACTCTTGTGCATGCAAATCATTGTATTTTGAAGGATCTTAGTGGTTTAAGCTTTGAATTTACTTACCAATTCCTTTCCTTTATAAACTTCTTTTGTTAGTACCCCTAAGTCACCATTCATAACATCATTCTAATCAACTAAAAGCCTCTATTTGACTATCCATTTATCATTTCATCACGAGGAAAGCTCCTAGTGCTAACCCATCCACCAAATGACCACCCAAGAAACTTGCTCGGGTTGTTCATGGAATTTCTTCAATCGAATCATCACCCGTTAAATCCACAAATGCTAGGATTTCCCCTCAACCAAATCAACCAATCAAACTAATCCCTAAAAGGATTGTTCCCACAAAACTACCTTTGCCAAACACTACTATACCTCCTAAACCAAACACCCCTATTTCCACTAAACCATCACCCTTAGTGCCTAGAGCCATATCATTCACCACTCCACTTTTATCTCCACACCTCTACAATTTAGAGGACTTGCCTTCTAGGCCATCTCATCTTCCACCATTGCCAACATTCTCCTCAATTGAGAGAATAGCGCAACAACAAAATCATGGTGTTGAAACAACACTAGCACCGGTATCCTTTTCTCCGTCACCCTCAAATAGTCCATTTTGGATTATGAGGAACCAACAACCGGATCACATGGAAGTAGACACTTCTCTACCACCACAAGCATCCTTAGTTGAACCATCTCCAACTTCATTAAACATACCTCCACAAAACCCTTCTCCTTTTATGGAACCTCAACCCAACCTTCCATCTCAAGCCACTCCTTTCCTACCACCACCATTTCATAGCCATGACAAAGATTGTTATCATTGTCAACATGTTAAAGGTTTGGTACATGAAGTACGTGACGAGCTACGTTTCATGTTCTATCACCTCCTTGAACATTTCGATGAGGTCAAAAAACCTAAACTTCCTTGAGCCTAGGGATTCAAGTGGTGTTCTGGTCTTAAGCTTAACTTAGATTGATTAGGAATCATATTACATGTTTTTGTCATTCTCTTAGTTTTAGAGATATGTATATCATTTCTCGTATTTTTATTGAATGAAATTACATGTTATATGCCATATTGTCTTGAGAATATGTTTGGTGCCTTAATACATAACTCATTTTGATGTTAACATCACATTTTACATCCACATTGCTGAATTGAGAATGCAGGTCACGGATCCCTCACTTTGGCCTAAACGGATCCCTCCTAGGGAGGAACCGTGGGATCCGTGCAACATAAACAATTTTTCTTACTAATTTGAGTCTTATTTGCAGGAAATTATGCATCATATACTTGTATTCTAACCTTTGTTTTGTATATTTTCAATATACACGTGAAGACTTTGACACTCTTAGCTAGGGGAGCTTCTTGTCAAAGCAAAACATTGCAAAAACACTTGCAATACTTTCACATAGGATTACATTACTACTTGAAGTCCTTCTATCAAAGGAGCACTTGTCAAGGGGGAGCATGTTCGTCAAAAAGACAAAACCCTCGCTTAGTCTTCCTAATTACTTGACGCCCTCAAACAAAGGGAAGCCCTCGTCAAGGGGGAGCTAAAACGAGAATTCTTCTCTTCTCTTACTCTCTATTTTTCATATTTTTACTTTTCACATGTTTTTCTTCAAACAATGTGTTAGTTTCTTTTCGACGCTCTTTTTGTTTCGACAAAAAAGGAGATAAGAGAGTGAAAACTCCAATTCAAATATTTACTAGTTTTAGTTTTTCCTTAAAATAATCTTATGTTTTGTTATCAACAAAAAAAGGGGAGATTGTTAATACAAATAATCCGTAAAAACGTTTATTTATATTTTACGATCTTCTAATGTTTTGTCGATAACAAACGTAAAATCATTTTAACGAAACAAATAAAATACGTAAATGGTTTGAGCCAATAGTTTACTAACACACTTGTTAATACAAATAATCCGTAAAAACGTTTATTTATATTTTACGATCTTCTAATGTTTTGCCAATAACAAACGTAAATCATTTTATCGAAACAAATAAATATGTAAATGGTTTGAGCCAATAGTTTACTAACACACTTACGTTTTCACATAAAACACTAAAACAAGTATAAGTGATTTTATGATTTAGTAATACATATGTACGACAACTAGTGTTTACATATTGGGTAAATATATACATAACTAGTATGTATTATAATAGGTAATATAAATGGGTAGAAACTTAAGTATTTGACCCATTGACCAAATACATTGAATGTAGTTGGGTATAACCCAAAGTCCATGACCCATACCCATAGAGCATGACCCATATCCCATTACATGACATCATGCATAAGTCATATATGGATATTATCCATGACCCATGGTTTTAACCCATGACCCATGGACTAGATGCATTGCATCTTATATATACATTGTTTGGATACCCATGGTCCAATGTCTAGGACCCATGACCCATAACCCATGACCCATGACCCAAAACCCATGGGAAAAAGGGAGCGTCCCACGGATCTCCAGTAATACACTGGACGGATCTCTCAAGTGAGGGATCCGTGGAACAGTAGCTAAATTTCCTCTATAAATAGTGTGCCATTTATTCCTTTTGGGTTGCCACTCCCACACATACTTTCCCCAAGTATTATAACCTTCTAACCTCAGATCCTAAGGATCTCTCTATGTAGTTTGTCTTTTGTTTTTGTGTGATTCTCTAAGTTCCTCTTAAAAGCGAGATCACCACCTCTTGAAGTCGAGCAAGCGCAAGTCCATGAGTTTCCATGCTTCGTCATCATCAAGACTACTGAGGTTCTCTTGTTGATAGTTCTTTCTTCCTCAATAGAAGTGTTGTGTCCAAGGCATTAGTGAAGGATGCCGAAAGAGTCAAGACGAAAGCATTAGTGAAAGGTGCTTAACGTCTGTGTCAAAAGCATTAGTGAAGAATGCTAAAGGAGTCAAGACGAAGGCATTAGTGAAAGGTGCCAAACGTCCGTGTCAAAGGTATTAGTGAAGAATGCCTAGAAGTCAAGTCAAGTGACATTAGTGAAGAATGTCAAGGTTGTATACTCAATGAGGTGCATCGATATACAAATAGAGATAGGTTGTATCTAAGGATATCGATATCCTTGATGGTGTTGTAATAAGGAGTTGGTCTCCTTTGGGGTTAGGTGTTGTGTAGTGTTGGGTAGTAGTTCCTTCATCGTAATGGAACTCAGTACTTAGCCTAGTACCGGATAAAGGGTAGGCGACATTGTGGTAGGTGTGGTTTTCCCTTGTGAAAGAACCCGGTGGTTAGCCTAGTACCGGAAAAAGAGTAGGTGACGTTGTGAAGGCTTCTCCGCCATAAGGAGTTGGTGTTGTGTAGTGATTACGAACTCTCGAGTAGGTGACTCGGGGAGTGGAGTAGGGCAAGGAAGGTGTCCTTGTAGCCGAACCACTATAAATACTTGTGTCGTGGTTATGTGCTTCTTACTCTTTATCTTTCATTACACATTTATATATCTATCTATCAATGTCCAACATACACGTCCAAATAGATTGACATAAGTCGATCTAAATATATTAAAACGAAGTTTTAATTGGTAAAACTATTCAACCCCCCCCCCCTTCTAGTTTTCCACAATTGGTATCAGAGCTTCGTTACCAAGTTTCTTAGAGTATGTTGTACTTTAAAAACTTGATACGATCCGTGTATGTTTGAAAACTACAAAGAAGGAAATCTTGTAAAACAATTTTTTTTTCGTTTATGTTGGATATTGGTAGATAATTCTAACATTTTATTTTCAAAAAATCTTCATGCTAGGATCTCTCTAAAGTCTTCATTTCTATTCAAAGAATAATGAAGTTAACTTTCAAGGAAGAACCTAAAAGTAATCTGTGACAACTGGCAATTTAGGGAGTCTATTTTAGGTAACCGCATTACGTTAAACCAAACCGAGTTTTGCCTTTAACACTATTTTTATCAACCGTGACTTGATTTTATATCGTCTATTGTTTTTTATGATTTATTTCATTATTGGACGAGTTATCGTGTAAGTTTTAACTCTTTTTGGTAGGCACTATTCGATTCGGCACTAGAAAAGCCTAAAACGAGAAATAATGTAACTTTTAGACCGTAACTCGAAAATTGGCAAATAAATAGTCAAAACTTGTGGAAAAACATAAATAACGATAATAGAAAGTCGAATGAACATCGTGGAACATTCGGGGGACAATATATGAGCTCGGGAATGGGTAAACGGGATAGTTTATGAAAAATGAAGCCTTCGGCCCCTCCCCTTTCTTCCTAGCCGGCCACCCCTCCCCCATTTTATTTATTTTGAGGTCCCTCCTTCATAAATTTAAATACCCCATCACCTCCTCATTTCATCTCTTCACTTTCTCTCTCTAAAATACACATACTAACACCTTTCTCTCTCTACTCTCTCTCTCTCTCTTCCACTAAACATAAACCCTAACCTAAACCACCATTTGGCCACCCCTTTTCCGGTCAAATTCCGGCAAGTGGTATCTCACCTCCACCACCATTAGATATATCTTTCTTTCCTCTTTCTATCCATATAAAAATCTCTCACAAAAGCCTACATTAACACCTTCAAATCTTCAAATTAAGATTCGTACTTTTAGGGTTTTTATCAAATATTGTAGATCGGGCTTGAATAAGGTAAATGGAACATGGGTCAAGCTTGTTTGAGCTTTGTAAAGCCACGTATGGCATATATATGGCTCTACCATATTATTAAATCTAGGGCTTTTGGTTTAAACATGGGATTAAATCTAATTAACACTTAAATAAACATGTAGCTAGTGATTTGGTATCATGTGGTGTATCATATTATTGGGTTTTTGCATTTTAGGTCTAGTTTTATGTTTTTGATTAGGAATAGATGATGGGTTCGATGTTTGGTCAATGATTGGAGGTTGATTGATTGTGTTTGGAGGTTGTGGTATTGATTTGGGAGGTGTTTGGTTGTGCATATGGGGCGTACAAGCCACCAAACCCACGTATGGGTGTGTTTGGGTGGCGTACGTGACCCTCAAGGACCAAGGGTCCGGGTCGAGTTGTCGTGGTATCTTGTGGGTTGAAGTTGTTGGTGTTTGGATGAGACGTGTGGAGCCGAAAAGCTTCTAGAGCTTGTTTGGTTCACGTGGTCTTAACCGTGACCGTGTCATGACCATTAGGGTCATAACATTGGCTTTGGGTATATTTGGTTGGTTGATTGGTTGGCGAGATTGTTTTGAGTTGATTTGGGATTGAATTGTGCTATTATGACTTTTATTTTGACTTGATATATATAAATTGTCAACTTTGAGCAACGTCGGTGTTACTTTGACGTTTTAGTCAATAGTTGACCCCGACAACGCCGTAACATGGACTTTAGTATACTTTGGACTATTAATTGATTAAAAGCTGAAAAGTCATGACTCGTGCTTGTGGACTCGAAACGAATAACGATATGAAATTAATATTGGAATTTGACGAAATATATATATATGAAAATGCTAATAGACTATGAAACATAAATAATAAAAAGGCTTTTATACCAAAAATATCGATAACAAGACTTATCTTGTTATTTATGATTTTAAATAGAAACTAACGACTAAAAATAGAAATGTTTTATAATAAATAAGTAATTAATGTTTCGAGTACACGATTATCGAAATACTAGCTTATTGACCCGTGGAATCACAGGGTTTTTAAAGAAATTTTGCATCAACAAATTATGTGTTAGAATGGAGTAAGAAAGAACAACGAATGTAAATAGTTTGAAATGTTTTGTGAATGGAATAATAATTAGTAACTTATCTACAATGGTTGTAAATATCTAATTAACGAATGTCCATTGTTGGAACTATATCTCTCAATACTTGTGACTTCAATCTTCGAAGCTATCCAAAAATGAATATAAACCTGCAGATGTGTAAAGAAACACATCACAAGCATTACGACAGATTATTAGGATTGCGTGGGGTTAACATTTAAATAAATAATACTGTTAGTTACAAAAACATTTACTTGGCACTAACCGTTTAAAGCATGTCTTTGTTAAAGCACCTGCACGTGCTAATTGCATTAGGTTCTTCATGATAATTGAATAAGTCTTACTTGGTCTTGGAGGCGTGAGAATATTTGGCCAATTAGGTTTGGGAAGTAATAATCTGCTACTCTGAAGATATCGTCCTGTTAAAATATACAAATACTGAATCATGCGTAATTGCGTACCAAATCAAGTGTACTAAAGAAACAGGAAATTATATAAGAATACTATAGATGTACCAGAAAGATGCGTTGGAAAAGTTGGATTTCTTGCTTGCGGAGAATAAATTGGTGTAGTGGCAGATCGTGGTGTTACTTGCGTGGAAACACCAACATGAGCTGTACATGTTAGTTTAGTTAGTTAATAATAGTCATAAGAAAGTAAATTAGATTTGATAAGCACTTGTTGTACAAAGATTTTTATTTAAATTTTACCTGTTTTTGCAGGCGTTTGTTGGCTATTGGTTTCAGACGCGGCACATCTATTATGAGCATTGATACCTATAGGGAGGTGATAATTACACGGAGCAAATTGATTCTTCCACATAAATTAAATGTGAAATTACTTTTCTGTCCTCCTCAATATCCTTTTCTTTTTTACCATGCTTCCTCTTTCCAGTGATTTCTTTTTGAAAACATTCAAGTTTTAACAGAGAAGATTATATATGAATTAACATTCGCTTCCTAAAATTCTCCTATGTGACCATTGAATCATTTGATAAATCTTTTTAATTGAATGGACGAGTCCAGCTAGAAGAAATATCATTAATCTGTACCGGAAATCCTTTGTCTTCTATCACTAATGTATCATCATACTCTAACTTTCTTCCCTTACACGTACATCAATTACACACATTATACATATGTGAAAATGGTTATATCTCATTCTTCGTATCGAAAGTCATAGCAATCCTTAAGTATGTTCATATGACTTGGAACCTAAAATATATATTTTTAATGATTAACCATCGATCAATATGCTGAGTTCTCACATTTAGTTCACCGGTTTCGTGTTCCATTAATCGTTGAGAAAACCGCATAAAGCGTACAGTCATCGTCTCCCATCAAAGCACAACAAAACATATTTAAATCAAACGCCATTTGTTTTACCTCAATCCAATTCACGAAAACCTCTGCAACATACCTAGTAGACGGCGGCGAATGCATGTCAACCGCTGAATCATAATCGTTAGAATTGAACTCTAGCTGAGATGAAGGGATGGAACCGTATAAAATGAAATCGTTAGTAAAGTGGGAAGGACAGCATGGGAGAATATGAAAACATTAAAATGGGATGTGGGGGCATAAAAGACTTTTCCAATTCAATTTCTGTGTGCAAAGTGTTTTGTTCTGTGTAAATATCAACTCCTGTATATATTAGGTAAAGAGGCTAATTATATGCAATTTTAGATGACGTATGTGAGCAAAATCATTTCCTTATCATATTTAAAGGCAATGAATATCATTAAAACATCACATTAAATAAGGCTAATACACAATTTAAAAAATAACATCACATGTTCATTTGATATATGAATTTATTCTTATTCAGTGGTGTTACTTTGACGTTTTAGTCAATAGTTGACCCCGACAACGCCGTAACATGGACTTTAGTATACTTTGGACTATTAATTGATTAAAAGCTGAAAAGTCATGACTCGTGCTTGTGGACTCGAAACGAATAACGATATGAAATTAATATTGGAATTTGACGAAATATATATATATGAAAATGCTAATAGACTATGAAACATAAATAATAAAAAGGCTTTTATACCAAAAATATCGATAACAAGACTTATCTTGTTATTTACGATTTTAAATAGAAACTAACGACTAAAAATAGAAATGTTTTATAATAAATAAGTAATTAATGTTTCGAGTACACGATTATCGAAATATGCCAATTATGGGCATTTAATACTAGTTTCCAAGCATTTATTTACTTACGTTGTGTGCATGGGTTACGGATAACCTAACATTAATAGTGTTAATCCGCGTGGGTAGCGGACTTATTAGGTTGACGAATCTAATAAGAGCCCGCTAGGTACGTTGGGTAACATTATTAATGGGTGAATTATCCTTATGACTCTACTATTTATTCCGAAACTTATTGGACTATGGAGCTTATCGCTTAAATGTCTCATTGTGTTGCATTGAGTCACATATTGGTTGTTTGAGTGCATTCATGGCATCATATTTAGTCGATACACCCACATGAGGATACCAAACACTAGGACTAAACGGTGAAACGAGACATTTTTGGAAATAACGAAATGGAATACATTGGGTTAGATAACGTTGATTTTGGGAAATATATATTAAAATTAGTTTACATTAATAGGTTGTGCCGAGTCGATAGTTGATGTGCCGCGATTACCTGTTATCTTCTGCTAGTGTTTATTCGTGCGTTGCTTGCTTGAGGTGAGTTTCATAGCCCCATTTTTATCTACGTTTTTAACTAAATTGGGGTGAGAATCATGCTACTATTTTTGGATCTTTAAAACTATTTGAATTTGCTTATGTGCTTGACTGTTTAGTTAGATGTGCGGTAGTCGTTGACTTAGACTAGGGTAGCAATCCTAATTGCTATAACTGTTTCCTAGCTAAGAATAGACTTCTACCTCGACCTAGTCCGGGGTTGGCAATTGTTCTAGATTTTGCCACGACAGTGCTGGACTAGAGTCGCTGGGCCCGAGTGATCCCTGGATGCAGGATATGGATTGTGATCCGGTGAGGATCGGTTTGTGAACGTTGTGTATCTATCTTTAGTCTTGCATAGCAAATCAACTCCTACAGGTCCACTACGATTTTATTGAATTTAAACCTATGAACTCACCAGCGTAAGCTGACCTTTTAGCATGTTTTCCCAGGTATTTAAATGATGTTTGGAATACGTGTTTGGTGGAAGCTTCGTAAGGAGGCATGGTTCAAGGATCATATTTGACTCTGATAAATTATGGCGACCTATTTTATTAAATCATGTTTTGGGCGTAATATTTATACTTTTGGATTAATGTTTTGAATATTTAAATTTGGGATTGGTTTTGAATGAAAATGACTATCTTGTTTGTTATACTTGTGTGAGATACCAATCCAATTGTAACGCCCTGAAAACTTGATTAAGTCTTCCGCTGTACCGAGATTTGGGGGTGTTATAGATTGGTATCAGAGCTCAAGGTTATAGAGAACTAGGTATTTTATAAACCCTAAACTATAACCAATTTTTAAGAAAATTGATCCTCGACCGACGCACGCCCGCTTGCCAAGCCGAAGCTTCTTATATGAATTGCGATTTGACTTATGAGATGATATGTTTTGGGATATGATTATTGATTTTGGGTAAATGTGATGTGATTATTGAGATATTACGGATTTGATTTGAGTTATCGATATGTTATGATTTTGGGATTTTGAGCTCGATTGATTTGATATGGGATTATGTGTTAGAACTTAACTTACATGTTTTATTAAAGGCATATTTTGAGTAATGCGGTACCTTTATTTTTTTAAAACTTTCATTATGTGATACATGTTTTGGTTGAGTTGATGCGCTTATTAAAACTAGTTGTTTTCGAACACTTATACCTACCCTATGCCATTGTCACAGACTATGCCTTCACTAGCTTTTGATGTGTTGCTGTTGCTAGTTCCCCGAGCACTGACTCTCATGACGGTTGCGCAGGGTGATCCCTATAAGATTACCTGTCACTCTAGTTCATCATCATCAGATCACCCCAGCTCATCTAGGTAGCTCACTTTACATCAGGTCTTAGCACGAGCCCAGACTCCTAGACTTACTCATAGTACTGCCTGCATGTCTGTGAGACCACCATCATCACCTATCCGCTTAGCAGCCCACTCTCTTCTGTCATCACCACCAGCATCACCATGTCTTAAAAGACCTAGATCCCCTACTGTACCACCTCAGGATTTACCCGCACAGAGACTCCGACTCATGGACTCTCCCTCTGAGGATGAGGGCGAGGTGGAGCATGAGGTCGAGGAGGAGCATGAGATTGAGGAGCAGTATGTAGATGAGGATGAGGATCCTCAGGAGGAGGATGGTGAGGATATCCCAGAAGGAGGTACTCCTCCATTGCAGAGTCCTGCACATTCTCCAAGACCAAGCTCTCCTTTGCTTGAGCCTGATTCTCCTGGACAGCCTTTTGGTTTCGATTCACCTCCACATTCACCTGAGATAGGTAGCCCGTTAGGATCTGAGATACCATCAGAGATTGCTTCAGAGCCCGAGGAGTATGGTGAGACGGGTCTGATGTGGGAGAGGATTACCTCACAGGGTACTAGGCTTAGTAGGTTGACAGATCGGTTGGTTGGTGTATCGAGGGCTAGTATACAGGATATGAGAGCTGATATGGTTACTGTAGTCAGGAGGACTACGATTCTGCGTGAGGGTATGTCGGAGCTCCAGGAGCAGGTTGGGGACCTGCTGAGAGGGTTCGCGACAACTCGAGATGCAGATAGAGCAATTTGGCGTAGGATTGGTGAGTTGGAAAGAGAGGTCGTAGATCTTAAGAGTGATCGCGATGCTCGACGTGTTGAGTTGGCATCCTTGTGGAGAGAGGTTGACGATGTTAGGAGATCTGTTAGTGGTATTCGTAGACGTGGCTAGATAGTGTTAGATTCATGGCTTTGTACCATCTTGAAACTAAGTAGTACTTGGTTCGAGATATAGGTTTATCCTAGTTATCGTATTAGTATTGTTGTTAGGATCGTTTTGATTTCCCTGTATCCTTTCATGTATTCCACCTTGAAACCTATGAGTTATGGTTATTGGAAAGTGCATCCTTTAGTTATGATTCGGTCACTAGTTGTTTTGTTATGGTATAGCGTTATCCTTGTTGACCTTGATTATGTATTTGAGCGTTATTGGGTGATCCTTGGAACCCAACTCTATCTTTAGAGCGTGAACTGTGAACTTATGAAACTGTAATCCTTGCTTTCAGAATGATGGCAACGAGACAAAACCCATCTAGGAACAACCGAGCTCCTGCTGTTGAGGTTGCCCCTGTCCGTCGAGGTCGTCGTCCGGCCCCGACCACTCCACCTGTTGAGAACCTGAACACTAATAACCCCGCTGTAGGAAACTCGAATGTGAACGACCGTGCTGAGAATGGTCATGTTCTACAAAACCCTCCACCTATGAACCCAGCCCCCACATTGACCAGGTAGCGATGCAACGTGTCGCTGAACTGCTAGCTGAGACTAATCTCTCTAACACCTCTGGTGGAACCCCAACGCTGAATCGAACTCGAGGTTGTACCTACAAAGAGTTCCGATTCTGTGGTCCCATCGAGTTCGGAGGAACTGAGAGAGTAGTTTACCTAACTAGGTAGTTGGAGAAAACTGAATCTATGTTTACCGTTAGTAATTGTGATGAGGATTGTAAGGTTAAGTATGCAACATTTCCCTTGAAGGACGAAGCGTTGACCTGGTGGAACAACTATCACAGATCCGTAGGAAGTGATGTAGCTTATAGCATGACTTGGACTCAGTTTAAGACTCTCTTGATTAAGACTTACTGTCCTAGGAATGAAGTTAAGAAGTTAGAGATTGAGTTCTGGAACCATAAGGTTAAGGGTACTGACATGACGACTTACAATCGTCGTTTCCAAGAGTTATCGTTGCTTTGCCCTGATATGGTTCGCACTGAAGACCTTAAGATCGAGAGGTATACTGATGGATTGCCTTTAGCTACTCGAAATGATGTCATCGCTGCGAAGCCAGTTAATTTGCATGAGGCAATTACTGTGGCTCAGCGTTTGATGGGCTCTTATGTATTAGAAGTAGGAGACAATGGTAAGAGTGATAGGAGTGATAAGAGGAAGAGGAATGAAGTTATTAAAGGGAATGGCAACAAACGGCATGAGGCAGCTAGGGTGTTCGCCATAGGAAATGGAGAAAGGAAGGGTTATGAAGGTAGTAGACCCATGTGTGGTCGTTGCAACTGACACCACCATGGACTGTGCCCGAATGTGTGTAGGAAGTGCTCTAAGGTAGGACACTTGGCCAAAGACTGTAGGTTCCGACCACTTGCTGCAGCTCAAACTGTACAAGGAGCGGACTGGAAGGCCACTGTCACCTGTTTTGGATGTGGAAAAAAGGGGCACTACAAGAATGAGTGCCGAGAGCCGTAGATGAGAGGAAATCCCGGAAATGTAGGAGGATTTGTTAACCGAGGTGTGGGTAGTAATGGCTTAAACCCTGTGAAGCATGAGGTTGTAGAGAACCAGGGAAACCATGGTGCTAGGAATCAGCAGAGAGACATGGGAACAGCGCGTGTGTATGCTATTGGGAAGGAAGCTGGTGAGGACCCTAACGTAGTTACGGGTACGTTCCTTCTCAATAATCGCTTGTAGGATCGTAATATTTATTGTGTTGATGATTCGGGTGGTCTTGGATGATGGAAATACATGATTGCCATAGTTAGAGAGTTAGTAGAGAGAGAGGGTGTTCTTGCTAGAGGTTTACACAAATGAAAGATTAGATTAAAATGAGAAGCACCACCCCTTCCATGGATAGAAGGGGTATTTATAGTTACAGACATAACGACCTCCTATCGGCCTGTGGATCAGGGATACAGTGGGTAAAGACCCGTCCTTCCTCCACGGTGTTGCTCTAAACTAAACTACGCTACAAACTAACTAGTAAACTGCTAAATAATGTAACTAACGACAAATCTACGAGCTAACTTATGCTAGATAATATTTGGGGTGACCGACTCTTCACTATGGAATTTTCTAATTCCTAACAATCTCCCCCTAAGGGAGGTCACCCCATGTTTTACATTTCGAATCCTAGCATTCTATTCTTGTCTTTGTTCTTGAGCTCGTAGACTTCAATTCTTCATTTCAACAATCTTTGAGCAATAGCAGTGATTCTTCAAAGTCCGCACTGATTTGTACTTTTAGTAGAGGCCTTTAACTGATCCACATCTTTGATGATCTTCGAGCAATCATTGAGATCATCAGCCACAGTAGATCTCTGGATCACCCTTTATTGTGTAGCCATCATGTGAAGTTGTGACTTTCAGACCGACATGCTCACACTTTTGAATCATGACATCTTTCCATCAGAGTAGCGGAAGCCTTACTGGTTCATGATATTTGCAGCAGCGTAGCAGAACATAGTATAAAAATATCAGAACCAGGTTATGTAGATATGCACCAGTCATGATTTCTTCAATTAAGTGTGGATGCTGTGAGCATGCGACTTTGGATGGACTCCTTAATTCTGATCAGCTGCAACCGTCCAAATGTACCTGCAAACAACAGTTAGCAATAAAACACACGATAGTGTCTTTGATCACTTTCGTTGAATTGAGGTACACGGCCCACGGTTCCCCGTTGATCAGTATAAATACTGCCTGTGATCAGGTAAGATTCCTAAGAATCTCCTTGACAGGGTTTCGCAGCTGTTCTAGCTGTTCTCAAACCGGAACGTCTCAAAGAAGACAACACGGAGTGAGTGAACCAGCGAATTGAGATTCACTGATTGATGAAAAATGATTTGAAAAATAATCGCGTATTGTTTGAAGAAAGAGTTTTGCAATACGACGAAGGTTTTATGAGAAAGATCAATTTTCAATCAAAATACTTTTTGTATTAGAGAATGAGTACACATTCGACGTGCTAGCGAAAAGAAGAGATTCGCACATCGAACGGTTTTTCTAAAAGTATTTTTCAATCAGAGATACTTTTTGAATTTGAAATGAATACACATTCGACGTGCTAGAGAAAAGAAGGTTTGCACATCGAACGGTTTTTCCAAAAGTATTCGTCAATTCCATTCCTGGACCAAGGTTGATTCAAGAATGAATCTCCCCATCGTTTCTATCCAGTTGTCACAAGCTTGATCTTACGAGAAGATCTCACATGTCACCCACCAAGAGCTTGTTTGATGTTGGCTCTAGAAGGATTTCCATCTTCATCGTGAATACTTTTACATACCACTCAGATGTTCTGGCAATACCACAAGGATAATGCGTAGGACTCTTAATATATACTTACTTACCACATTGTGTGAGAAAGCAAGTCTTCAAGAATTTAGTGTCCTAACGAGATATTGTGGATGATCTCTTGGCTCTAGACTCAATAGTGCACATTTGGTTCCTGTGTCGGAGACTAGGGAGAGGGTCTCCTTCTTCAATATCAACAATCTCTAAGAGAAAGTCGATAGATAATGTCGGTTCCCCGTGAGAATGAAACAAGCCCTTTTAAGAGGAACTTGAGTAGCTTGGGAAGTTGTAGTGCAGTGCGTCACTGGGTCCATGACGTCTTGTCTTCAATACCGGCGTTACCTTAGTAACCACCAGTAGCATATGTATTGAACCCGGTTTCTGTCCTAAGGTTGAATTGATGGAGGGCTATTTCTTTTCACCCTTTTTCACATTCATTTCTTTTTCATTCTTCAACCCCTTCAGTGCTTACCGAGACTTCATAACTAGAACCTTGTTGGGTTTATTCCAGTACTAGCTCTGTCTCAGTCCGCACTCTTCCCATATTCTCATATTTCTCCTTTTTTTCAATATTCCTAAGGACTCTACACTATCTAGTGGATTGTCCCTGGGAAGATCCCTCCAGTTCTGGCTGGATCGTGGGAACAAATACTTAACCTCACAAACCTTATAACTCCATACATTAAAGTAAAATGGTCGGTCTTTTGGTATTGTTCATTCCTTCTTTGAAACCAATTGAAAAATCATTTGGAAAAACAATCAAGGTACTTGTGATACGAGATCAAAGCATTTTGTACCCTAATAGTTTTGATCATTTAGAAAACCTCCCCCTCAACATGTGCGTATGATTTAGAAATTGTTTAGCACAAGGAGGCAAGAGGACTTTGAAATATTTTCTTTGATCACAATTTTCATACGAAAAAGCCATTTGATTTTCATGGTAAAATTCTCCCCCTCAATATGTGCATAGGATTTTTGAAATCATTTTTATCACATAGAGGCAAGAGTTAATTTGAAGCACATCCACAATCACAAGCGCCATTAAGAAACCATTTTAAAACTCAATCAAGGTACTTTATAAATCACTTTAAAAAGCTTTCGTACCTCGATAGGTTATTTGCTCCCCCTCAATATGTGCTTCGAGATTCGAAAGCGTTTAGCACATATGAGAGAGCAGCCTGCACAATTAAATCAAAACGATCATCTTATATCAAGTTTCATTATTAAATCACAAATTCTCCCCCGATCAAAAATATCAAACCCTTTGAGATTTTGGATCTCAAGTGATTTAATCAGGTTTGGAAAACATGGGAGAATATGTGGCCATGTTTAAATACTCATCTTGTTTTTGGATAAATCCTCCTCCTCAACATGTGCATTGTGTATTTGAAATCATTTGGCACATGGAGGCAGGAGTGCCTATAAAGGACTAAAACTGATTCCATTAAAACAGATTTGAGATTTTAAATTACGATCTCTCCCTTGATAAAAAATTTCAAACCAATTAGGGTTTAGGATCCCGATTGATTTAAATCATTTAGAAAGTTTTAGGGAAAGACGTGGCAAGATTTAATTTTGAAAAATGACAGATAAGGACCAGATTTAGACATTAAAGATTGTTAGTGTCAGGTATGATTGTTTTAAGAGACCTTTAAGTAAAATAAAACAATTTCACAATCAAACAAGAACAGAAAAAAATTCATTTTGACAGATCTTTGAGTTTTAAAGAAAATCATACCATGACATAACATTAAATCTTTAGATCACCACTTATATTGTACAAAGCGGAACTTTTGTGAAGAAATATCGTTTGAAAATATTTTATTTTAAATCACACTCCCCCTCAAACCATGACAGTAGTCGATGATTGAGTGACTTAAGTTTTGATAAAATGAAGTCCGGTGATTTTCAAAATTTAGTCCAATATATTTTCAAAACAATATTTTCCATTTTCAAAACAATTTAATCAAATTATTCAAAATTGTTTAAAAATGGTATCCTGCACAAAGATACGTTAGGTGGTTGAGAAGCTTCCGTTGTTGCTGTAGGGCCTGGAAGAAAACCGTCTGCAGATGCAGTGAGACTTCTTCTTACGTTGCATTTAAATGCCAACTGAGGTCAAATTAAGCTCCGTTTCTTCAATCTCTTAGAAGAAAACCATCTGCTGATGCAGCGAGACCTCTTATGTTGCATTTATGCCAACTTTCCATTGAAGTCAAATTAAGCTCCGTTTCTTCATTTGTCAACCCAAGATATAGTTACCGTTTCCTTTCGGCATCCAATCATCTTCAATTGTGGGATCCGGATCGGGAACATTCTTATAACCAATATACCTGCATACGTTAGTGAACACACATACAGATATATGGTGGTCGACATCACCCAAACAGTAATCGACTAATAAAAGTCTATGCAACATATCAATCAGATCATTTAAACGTATGGGAAAAATGTGTTCATCAAACTCTAATTATCTAATCCTAGCAATCATATCCTTGGCACCTAGTCCTTCAACATAGGTTAACATCATTTTTAATTAAGCATATTAGGATAATTAAGAAAGCTCGTTAGAAGATATAGATTTGAAAACATTTTCCCCCTCAACCAATAACTCATTTTATAAAAGATTTTAAAAGTGCTGAAGTCATTGATTGAGTTTACAATTTTTATAAAAACTCTGAATCTGATTGTTTTTAAAGCAACTCATTTCCCACCATTTTTGAAAACAACAAATATTTTTTTGAAGAATTTATAGAAGGAAAAACATTTGTGTAGGAACAGCAGTCCTTCGACATACTTTCCTTAAATTGTTTTAGGATAAGTGCACGAAATATTTGAAAATATGGTTTAGCGCAACACTTTCCTTTCTTGAAGAGCGGGTTGCTATCAGAAATAATAGCAAACCATTGTTTAAGCACGGGTCACAGTATGAAGTAACTGTAAGCCATTGTTTTAAGCACGGGTTACAGTTAGAAGTAACTGCAAGCCATAGTTTGACGCGCGGGTTACAGTCTGAAATAACTGTAAGCCATATTTAGAGACATGTTTTGGAAAGAAATATTTACACCTCCTGCTCGAACTTCATCTATGGTCCCGTGCCATTATTGAATGACATTTCTAAGACCGTAGATGTTATCGATACCAGAAGACATGTCTAGGAAAACATATTTTTGGTATTTTTGAAATTTTCTGATTTTTATGGGTTTTTGAAGGTTTTATATTTTTCTATTTTCTTTTTGTTGGTTTTATATTTTTGTATTTTGTTTTTCAGATAAATATATACAAAGATAGAGTAGATGATATATTTTAAGAAAGATGATGATACGAGTACCGAGATAAGGATATCGAACAGCCCCGTTGTAGAAGATAAAAGTCATCATCTCTTAAACTTCCACCACCAAAGCTTCCAATGGCTCTTGAATTGAAAGAAATTGAACCATCTGAAAGTGAGACTCTGGCAGCTACCCCCCCAAACCGAAAATCCATTAGATGAGCAGATTCGAAGCTCTATTTCAAGCTTGCCTTAGCCAGGTGCACAAAGATGCACACCATTAACATAAATCCCGCTGATCCTTTTAAGAACGAAAGTCTAGATTCTTCGTTCGGGGTTATATCATCCAATAGAAGAACAGCAACGTATCATCCCACTCATAAATAATCTTCTTAAATTTCCATTTCCACTGAAGTCTGAAGCGATCCATTCCAAAAAGGTGTCAAGAGAACAATTCCCCCAAGTAGTTGAATTGAAGCAGTCAGTTTCTTTGTATAATGCTCAAGAACTCTCCCGAACACACATCATGAGGGGAATGAAAACACCTTCCCATGCTCACATTTTTCTTCCCGGATGATCGTGTATGAAGCTCAAGAACCCGAAGTACACCAATACCCAAGAGCTCTCCCAAATGCACATCATGAGGGGAATGAAAACACCTCCCCATGTTCACATTTTTCTTCCCTGATGATCGTGTATGAGGCTCAAGTATCCGAAGTATACCAATACACAAGGAATGAATAACTGATAACATTGAAGAAGCAGGCCAAGTCACTGATTATCTCTGCGGGTGACAATCTCTGCGGATGTCAACACCGGAATAAGTGATTATATCTCTGAATCACTGATTAAGCACTCAAGTGAAACAGCTGAGCATCCCCAATGTACACAATATCTCTCCCCGGATCATTGCGATACCATCGAAATCACCACACACTAGTGTACCTCTTTTATCTTCAGAAACTTTCTCTAACATCACTTCCCCCACGTAGATGAAATACTAACACTAAACGCCTTGATGAGTAAAACCTTGAGTTTCTATGCGGTCATGACATTTGTTTTCCCGGGATATCTTCAATCACTTAGAAGAATTAAGTTCATCAAGTTTACTCGTCATGAGTCAAACCTTGAGTTTCTCTGCGGTAATAACATTTGTCTTCCCGGGGTATCTTCAATTACTTAGAAGTATTAAGTTCATCAAGTTTACCCGCGTTTAGGTGCTTATCTCCTTACTCCTTGCTGGTTTTTGACACTTCAGAATCAACAACTCTTTGTAAGTCCGTATACTAGAAATATTTTGAGAAGAACATCATTAGCTCAGATGTATCTGTGAGAGTCAACTTGCTGAAGAATTACGTGAGCAAGTCTAATTAGGGATTAAATTTGGCATTTCAAACTCCCCCAATTAGTGCTCTCCCCTAAACTGACAATCTGTTTGATAAATGCCCAGAATAAGAAGTCTTTTGATAATCACATGCAACACGTCTTTTAGTCTTCTAATCATACAGCAGAAAATGTAGAACAGACTGTAGACTCGACCTTCTTCAAGATTGTTCAGTTGGGGAATAGATAGTTAACATCTTCAACTCACCAAAAACAAGAACATCACCAAAAAGCATCCCAATCAACTTACATCTTGCAAATCCCCTTAACTAAAATCCCTCCCAATCAAACAAGAACAGAAAGATGTTCATCAAGGAAATCAGCAATCAGGCCGCAACGAACACACAAGATGGTAACACCAAACTACCAATTCACATCAAACAAGAACATAGAGATTGTTCGGAATCATCATGTTGATGTATACGTGAAGCATTAACCGGAAGCACTTTGTCGATAAACTCATCAATCCGAGTGAAGATGTCAACCAACGGCTCTTAGAAGAACAACTCCATGTGAAGATGACCCGATAAGAAGAAGCTCGGTTCTTACATGAGTTAGGAGCCGTTTGACCATATATTCTCAAATATTAATCAATCATGCAAAAAATTCACACTTCTTCTCCCCCTCAAGAATTGCATACGGAGATGCCATTCTTGATTAAATAAGTGAAAATCATCCGAATGTTCTATTCACACTTCTCTCCCGCAAAATAAGCACGTGATATCGCCATCGTCATTATAGTTGAGCAAGTGGAATAAGAAAACAATCAATGGTAGCCCGATTCACTTGATGACTGAAGCGCATGGAAAAAGTATGAAGCATGTTGATGAGAATGGTCATTAATAAGAAGATTTCTCTTCTTCAGAAGATAATGCGCACTGAAACGTACACATTTCTTTTCTTTAAAGTACAAGGCATGAACTGTTGTGTTCATACGTCATAATCTCTCTTTTTTCAGCTCTCTTAGCAAAACATGTAATCAACCCCATTATCATTCAGTAGGCTCTTTGTAGTGACAGCTGATGGAGAAAACCCAATATGATGAATTTGACCCTGAAGTAAACTACCCCGAACTCGTGACTTAAACTTGCACATATGTAACAAAGAGCGGTGCCGAGACTTCATGCCCATTTGAATCTCTAAGTACTCTATACTCTTCAACCAACCAACCATCGAGTATAAGACGTACATTACCTCTTAAAAATCCACAATTGAATGTGACACTGAGCACTACAACGTAACTCCTTTAAGTGATAGTTATTTTGTGGTGGTAAGAGCCCAATTCCCCCAAGTGGTAAAAGAAAAGGTAAAAGTCACCCAACAATAACTAGATTTCCAAGTCTTCGTTTTGATAATAAGCTTGAACAAGGATCTTGAAGAATCTTCATCCATCCATCCCCGATACCTTCAGATACTAAGTACACTCGCCCGTGATATTTCACTTCAACCTCAAATAAATAATAGTGAATTAACTCCGTTGTCACTTCTTCTGGTTAACTGCTCAAATCTAGCCTTCTTTGACATTTAAACGAACTCTGATAATGGTTTCATCCCGACCATGGTTAAAAGCACATAACCCCGTAAAACCATGTAATAACCAAACTGCCATGACGAATATCCAAACACACATCCAATTTATGAAGTACACCCTTTTATCCCTTCTTCGAAACAGAACCCGTAACACCAGCATCAGAAGACCCTGAAATATGCTTTCCTTTCTCCAAGATGGTTCCATCATCACGGGATTTTAGAATTCTATAGTTTAAACCGAGAAATAGTTTCTTTCGCGGGATTTTACAAAACCAAGAATAAACCGTATGATAGTTCCGGAAATGCACTTTACTATTACCGAGATGTTTCCATTGTTACGGGATTTTACAAGTCTATGATTTAAACCGAGAAATAGGTTCTTTCGCGGGATTTTACAAAATCAAGACAAAACCGTAAACAATGTCAGCTTGAGTGTGTTATGACAACTTTGGTTTCGGTGAATATCTGTTTTAGGAGAACATGTAGTGGTTCAGCAACTGTTCATTGTCCAACATCATCAACCGTCCAATTAATACTTTGGTAAAAACATCATTCACGCATTCTGTCGGCAATAGTGGTGGCCACATGGAGAAGTAAACCCGATATACCAAACTTGATCATGAAGTAGAATTCCCCAGATTTGTTACTTAAACTTGTACTCATCCTCGTGAAAAAGAAATGGTGTACCCAATGTACAAGACCTCTTGACATTCTCAATTGAGTGAGACACCGAAGTGATAGTTACGTTGTGGGTTAAACGAGAAAGAATCACAAACGTAATTAAATAGCCAAGTCTTTATCACCCTCAATAAACGCCCAAACAAGTCATCTTCGCGGAAGGGTAGAAAGAAAGAAGACGAAATAAGTAAACGCGCCCAGAAAATCTCACTTCAAAGTCAAATAATAGATACCGTCCAAACAACCCCGTAGTCAACCTAGTTCAAATGACAATTCAAGCCGTGACACAATATAGTCCGTGAAAATGTATAAACCAACGTATCAAACCCCATAACACAACAAATCTCATCATCCTACCAAATCTCATCATTACATCATCAACAAAACTCATCAACAAATCTCATTTAAATTAAGTCTCATATAATCTAAATCATGAAAAACCCATCGGACCCAATCATGTGTACGGCCTGAACTTGGTTACTTGAGATAATCGAGGCCCGGTCAATGAAAATCAATCCAATCATCCAATTCAAAGCCCATGATAATCCAAGTCCAAACATCCCTCATTCAATTTAACCTTGGTCCAAATAACTCTTATTAATCAAGTGTGAGATTTTTGGTATAAATTCATAATGATGCAATGGAACCGATTCTCAAATAATACCCGATCTAATAATCCATCCGATCATAATCTCACGGCCCATATCTTACACACCATTTACACCAAATCATCATACGGCCCATTTAATCACATAATTATATGAGAAGTATCAACATTCATGTTCGGCTCATATACTCACTTATATCTCAACCAATATAAATAACACATAACATCCTGTCCATATTAATGCCAATAACGTAGTCAAAAATCCCCTCATACAAACACTAGCAATAATAAATCAAATTAAAAAAAACTAATATACAGCACATGTTTTAAGCAAACAATGTCAAATACATTGGTCAACACAATATGGCCTATGATTACCCAATAACACTCGGCCCAAATTCCATCAGATCCTTCACTATAACCGGTTATACACAAAATGAGAAGCCAAAAGCCCATATTCAACATCCACGGTCAAAGTCCCAACCCTAATATTAGGGGAATTATAAAAGGCCTCTTAATCTCACTCTTGCCCTAAAATTACTCATACCCTAATCACAAAAACACGCCCCCATACTTACTCTTCCAAAGCCGGTTCTTAAAAACTCCTCATTTCTCACAGTTGATTAGCCAACATAATCAATCCTCATCAATAACAAGAGCATCGACTTGTTTGCCACAGGGATGGCTATGAGTTTTGAAACGGCTACACAAGCACCAAAAGTACACGGGTAGGTTTTTAAATGACATGTAGTCTTTTGTTTTTCATTTAGCGAATGAAGACCAAGGTGGTAAAATTATTTTTTTTTATTCATCTTGTCTTTAGATTTGTACATGTAATGAAGGTATAAGCTTCAAACAAAGATCAATGATGGTAAATATTCGTGTTTATGGACCTATGAGTCTTGATATATCTTGTATGTCACACGAATTAAAACTGAGATCAATTTATTTCGCACCATCTTGCATCTTAGATCTGTGATGATAGGGTTCGAGAAAAAGATCTTGGAAAGATGAAACCGTGACCCTTCTGAGATCAATTTGTCATGTATGTGACGAGTCTTGTGATTGTCATGTGAAAGTGTTGAGTCTTGGATATGAATGAGATAGATGATGTAGGAATAGTTAGGTTATTTGATGTTGATGTTGGTCAAGTTTCGGATCAGTTGAGACAATCTTAGAATCAATTCACTATCTTTGGTCTTGTATAACTGAAATGGGCTGATGGTGTTTTGTAAATGAAAGTCAGGTACTTGAGTCTTGTAGTAGTTTGGTATTATTGTGGTCAAGGTCAACAACTCTTCTCATTCTTCATTTCTGTCAACTCGCTATATGTCATGAGTCAAGTCGCTACCAATTTGAGTTATGGAGCCAAGTCGCTAAACCTTTTAGTCACAAGTCGCTACTTGTTACAACTCGCTAGGTCTAAGTCGCTAGGTCTAAGTTGCTAGGTCTAACTCGCTAGGTCAAGTCGCCAGAACTTTTATTTGACTCAATAGTCAAATAACCACAAGTCGCTACATCTTTCAACGCACAACTCGCTAACTTATAAATATAAGTCGCTACAGTCAAGTCGCTAACTTCATAGAATCTGGACAGTTTTGTGTAAAACTCGCATTCAAAAGTGCCAAGTCGCCACCAAGAAAATATGCCCAGCAACAATAGACCCAGAAAACTGCATAAGAAAGATGCCTCCTTTTTACCCTTTTAGACCATGAAACATGACCAGATTCATTTTACCCAGTAAAAGTGACATAAAAATACATCTTTTTGACATTAGACCACATAAATGATGACCTCCAATAATATGACCAGACGACTTATTAATTACTGCTGTTTGACCACTTGAAATATCACTTTTAGTACAAAAATATCACAAGAAAGGAGATGTACATAACTGTTTGGACAGAGATTTGACCATGTGACATTTGACCAAATAATACCAAAACTTGTAACACCAATTTACCCATAATACAATAATGAACGGAGACAATATTCAGACCACAAACAGTACACGAACCATTTTAAAACCATGTATCAAAACAACACAAAATCATCAAAACACAACAACCTTGGCTCTGATACCAATTGTAGGATCGTAATATTTATTGTGTTGATGATTCGGGTGGTCTTGGATGATGGAAATACATGATTGCCATAGTTAGAGAGTTAGTAGAGAGAGAGGGTGTTCTTGCTAGAGGTTTACACAAATGAAAGATTAGATTAAAATGAGAAGCACCACCCCTTCCATGGATGGAAGGGGTATTTATAGTTACAGACATAACGACCTCCTATCGGCCTGTGGATCAGGGATACAGTGGGTAAAGACCCGTCCTTCCTCCACGGTGTTGCTCTAAACTAAACTACGCTACAAACTAACTAGTAAACTGCTAAATAACGTAACTAACGACAAATCTACGAGCTAACTTATGCTAGATAATATTTGGGGTGACCGACTCTTCACTATGGAATTTTCTAATTCCTAACATCGCTATGCTTCCATACTGTTTGATACTGGTACGGATATGAGTGTTGTATCCACCAACTTTATGCCATTACTAGGAATCTCCCAAACACCTCTAGGGTTTAGTTACGATGTAGAATTAGCTAATGGAAATAGGGATAAGATAAATACCGTAGTCTGAGGTTGTACCTTAAGTTTCCTAGACCACCCGTTTAGCATAGACCTATTGCCAACTACCTTGGGAAGTTTTGACATCATTATCGGAATGGATTGGTTGTCGAAGAACGGTGCACACATCATCTGCGACGAGAAGATCGTGCGTGTACCGTATGGCGGAAAAGTTCTGAGCATACAAGGAGATCGGAGCGACTGTGGAAGTCCTTCCCGATTAAGCATCATCTCTTGTATTAAGGCCCAAAAGTACATCGATAGAGGAGGTTGTCTTTTCTTGGCTCAAATTTCTGAAAAGAAAGATGAGGAGAAGAGTGAAAGACACCTTAATGATGTACCCGTCGTTAGAGAGTTTCCGGATGTGTTTCCAAACGATCTGCCAGGGATTCCACCTATCCGACAAGTGGAATTCCAAATCGAGTTGATACCCGGTGCTGCACCTGTAGCCCGAGCACCTATCGACTTGCTCCAAGAGAATTGGAGGAACTGTCTAAACAGTTGGCAGAGTTGTCAGATAAGGGATTCATTCGACCAAGTTCGTCACCCTGGGGAGCACCGGTGTTGTTTGTAAAGAAGAAAGATGGATCGTTTCGGATGTGTATTGATTATAGGGAGTTGAATAAGTTGACGGTGAAGAACCGATATCCGTTACCTAGAATAGATGACCTATTCGAACAACTCCAAGAAGCTAGTATCTCTTCTAAGATCGACTTACGATCTGGTTATCACTAGCTTAGAGTTCGAGAGGAGGATATCCCTAAGAAGGTGTTTAGGACTCGTTATGGACACTATGAATTCCAAGTGATGTCGTTTGGTTTGACCAACGCGCCAGCGGTTTTCATGGATCTCATGAACCGAGTATGTAAGCCATATCTGGATAAGTTTGTGATAGTATTCATAGACGACATCTTGATATACTCCAAGAGTAGTGAGGAGCACGGAGAGCATTTGAGGCTCATTTTAGGATTGTTGAGAGAAGAGAAGTTGTATGCCAAATTCGCTAAGTGTGAATTTTGGATACCGTCCGTACAATTCTTAGGTCACGTGATAGATAGTCGAGGTGTTCATGTTGACCCAGCTAAGATTGAGGCCATTAAGGAATGGGCAACCCCTAATAACCCGTCAGAAGTCCGCCAGTTTCTAGGTTTAGCAGGCTATTACCGGAGGTTCATTAAGGGATTCTCCAAAATAACTAAGTCGCTGACCAAACTGACACAGAAGGACGTTAAGTATGAATGGGAAGAAAAGGAAGAAGAAGCATTCCAACTTCTGAAGGAGAAGTTGTGTAGTGCGCCCATCCTAGCTTTGCCTAAAGGAAGCGAAGACTTTGTCGTGTACTGCGACACTTCGCATAAAGGCTTAGGTGCTATTTTGATGCAACGGGAGAAGGTGATTGCTTATGCATCCCGACAACTTAAGAAGCATGAGAAAAACTACACCACCCATGACCTTGAGTTAGGTGTTGTAGTGTTTGCCCTTAGGATCTGGAGACATTATCTATATGGAACCAAGTGTGTAGTGTTTACCGACCATAAGAACTTGAAGCATATCTTAGATCAGAAGGAACTGAATATGAGACAACGACGTTGGTTAGAACTGCTTAGTGATTATGACTGTGAGATTCGTTATCATCCTGGTAAGGCTAATGTTGTGGCTGATGCACTTAGTCGTAAGGAGAACATTCCACCATTACTCGTTCGATCCATAGGAATGACCATTATTTCGCCTCTACCATCCCAAACCTTAGCCGCCCAGGCTGCGGCATTGACGAAAAAGAACCGTCCTTACAAGAATCTTCATGGAATGGTAGAAAGTGAAAACGGCTTCTTGAAGCGTTCCGATGGAACCTTATGCTTCAAAGACAGAAGCTGGATACCATTTCATGGTGGAATCCGTGAGTTGATTATGCACGAGTGACATATATCAAAATACTCTATTCATCCCAGTCAGGACCTTAAGAAACTTTACTGGTGGCCTAACATGAAAGCCGACATAGCTCAGTATGTCAGTTGGTGCTTGACTTGTTCTAAGGTAAAAGCCGAACACTAGAAACCCTCAGGACTCTTAGTTCAACCTGAACTCCCAGAATGGAAATGGGAGCGAATCGCCATGGACTTTATCACCAAATTACCAAGAACAGCTAGCGGCAATGACGCTGTCTGGGTAATCGTAGATCATTTAACTAAGTCTGCTCACTTCTTAGCCATTAGCGAGACCAATAGTCTCGACAAGCTCGCTCGACTGTACCTTAAGGAGATAGTATCGCATCATGGATTACTGGTATTTATTATTTCCGATCGAGATAGCCGTTTTACATCCCACTTTTGGAGATCCTTACAGTCAGCGTTAGGAACAAACCTGGATATGAGCACTGCTTATCACCCTCAAACTGATGGTCCAAGCGAGAGAAGCATTCAGACCTTAGAGGATATGCTTAGAGCCTATGTTATCGATTTTGGCAAAGGCTGGGAGAGACATCTCCCTTTGGCCGAATTCTCTTACAACAATAGTTATCATTCTAGCATTAAGGCCGCTCCATTTGAAGCACTGTATGGCCGAAAATGTCGTTCTCCTATTTGTTAGGCTGAAGTTGGCGAGAGTCAACTTACAGGTCCCGAGCTTTTCCTAGAAACCACTGAGAAGATAGTTCAGATTCGTAACCGCTTGCAAACCGCTCGTGATAGACAAAAGAGTTATGCCGATAGGAGACGTAAACCTTTAGAATTTCAGGTTGGAGATCGTGTTATGTTAAAGGTTTCTCCTTGGAAAGGAGTGATTCGATTTGGAAAGCGTGGAAAACTCAATCCCCGATATATTGGTCCCTTTATAATCCTGGAAAGAATCGGACCGGTAGCATACCGCCTGGAGCTACCATCGGAATTGAGCAGTGTACACAATGTCTTTCATGTTAGTAATCTTAGGAAATGTCTTTCGGAGGAAAACATAGTTGTACCTTTAAGAGATATCCGTATTGATGAGAAATTAAATTTCGTTGAGGAACCGATTGAGATTATGGATCGTGAG
This sequence comes from Chrysanthemum seticuspe, assembly GCA_019973895.1. Lineage (NCBI taxonomy): Eukaryota > Viridiplantae > Streptophyta > Magnoliopsida > Asterales > Asteraceae > Chrysanthemum > Chrysanthemum seticuspe. The sequence continues at coordinate 64,949,843 of BPTQ01000004.1, read as the reverse complement.
ATTAAACGGCTGAAGCATAGCTGTATTCCGATTATCAAAGTTCGTTGGAACTCCCGACATGGACCGGAGTTCACTTGGAAACGTAAGGACGTTTTCCGTAGGAAGTATCCTAAACTTCTCATGACATCAAGCAACTTGGAGTGAAACCCGGGACGGGTTTCTTCTGAGGCTGGGAGGCTGTGACAACTGGCAATTTAGAGAGTCTATTTTAGGTAACCGCATTATGTTAAACTAAACCGAGTTTTGCCTTTAACACTATTTTTATCAATCGTGACTTGATTTTATATCGTCTATTGGTTTTTATGATTTATTTCATTATTGGACGAGTTATCGTGTGAGTTTTAACTCTTTTTGGTAGGCACTATTCGATTCGGCACTAGAAAAGCCTAAAACGAGAAATAATGTAACTTTTAGACCGTAACTCGAAAATTGGCAAATAAATAGTCAAAACTTGTGGAAAAACAAAAATAACAATAACAGAAAGTCGAATGAACATCGTGGAACACTCGAGGGACAATATATGAGCTCGTGAATGGGTAAACGGGATAGTTTACGAAAAATGACGCCTTCGGCCCCTCCCCTTTCTCCCTAGCCGGCCACTCCTCCCCCCTTTTTATTTATTTTGAGGTTCCTCCTTCATAAATATAAATACCCCATCACCTACTCATTTCATCTCTTCACTTTCTCTCTCTAAAATACACATACTAACACCTTTCTCTCTCTACTCTCTCTCTCTCTCTCTTCCACTAAACATAAACCCTAACCCTAAACCACCATTTGGCTGCCCCTTTTCCGGCCAAATTCCGGCAAGTGGTATCTCACCTCCACCACCATTAGATAGATCTTTCTTTCCTCTTTCTATCCATATAAAAATCTCTCACAAAAGCCTATATTAACACCTTCAAATCTTCAAATTAAGATTCGTACTTTTAGGGTTTTCATCAAATATTGTAGATCGGGCTTGAATAAGGTAAATGGAACATGGGTAAAGCTTGTTTGATCTTTGTGAAGCCACGTATGGCATATATATGGCTCGACCATATTATAAAATTTAGGGCTTTTGGTTTAAACATGGGATTAAATCTAATTAACACTTAAATAAACACGTAGCTAGTGATTTGGTATCATCTGGTGTATCATATTGTTGGGTTTTTGTATTTTAGGTCTAGTTTTATATTTTTGATTAGGAATAGATGATGGGTTTGATGTTTGGTTAATGATTGGAGGTTGATTGATTGTGTTTGGAGGTTGTGGTATTGATTTGGGAGGTGTTTGGTTGTGCATATGGGGCGTACAAGCCACCAAACCCACGTATGGCTGTGTTTGGGTGGCGAACGTGACCCTCAAGGACCAAGGGTCCGGGTCGAGTTGTCGTGGTAGCTTCTGGGTTGAAGTTGTTGGTGTTTGGATGAGTCGCGTGGAGCCGAAAAGCTTCTAGAGCTTGTTTGGTTCACGTGGTCTTAACCGTGACCGTGTCATGACCATTAGGGTCATAACATTGGTTTCAGGTATATTTGGTTGGTTGATTGGTTGGCGAGATTGTTTTGAGTTCATTTGGGATTGAATTGTGCTATTATGACTTTTATTTTGACTTGATATATATAAATTGTCAACTTTGAGCAACGTCGGTGTTACTTTGACTTTTTAGTCAATAGTTGACCCCGACAACGCCGTAACATGGACTTTAGTATAGTTTGGACTATTGATTGATTAAAAGCCGAGAAGTCATGACTCATGCTTGTGGACTCGAAACGAATAACGATATGAAATTAATATTGGAATTTGACGAAATATATATATATATATATATATATATATATATATATATATATATATATATATATATATATATATATATATATATATATATATATATATATATATATATATATATGAAAATGCTAATAGACTATGAAACATAAATAATAAAAAGGCTTTTATACCAAAAATATCGATAACAAGACTTATCTTGTTATTTACGATTTTAAATAGAAACTAACGACTAAAAATGGAAATGTTTTATAATAAATAAGTAATTAATGTTTCGAGTACACGATTATCGAAATATGCCAATTATGGGCATTTAATACTAGTTTCCAAGTATTTATTTACTTACGTTGTGTGCATGGGTTATGGTAACCTAACATTAATAGTGTTAATCCACGTGGGTAGCGGACTTATTAGGTTGACGAATCTAATAAGAACCCGCTAGGTACCTTGGGTAACATTATTAATGGGTGAATTATCCTTATGACTCTTTAAGATGCGACTAATTTGTGGGATAATAAGCGACACGAATAAATAATTGAGTTTATCGAGTTGACGAATTCGATAAGGTCTACTATTTATTCTGAAACTTATTGGACTATCGAGCTTATCGCTTAAATGTCTCATTGTGTTGCATTGAGTCACATATTGGTTGTTTGAGTGCATTCATGGCATCATATTGAGTCGATACACCCACATGAGGATACCAAACACTAGGACTAAACGGTGAAACGAGACATTTTTGGAAATAACGAAATGGAATACATTGGGTTAGATAACATTGATTTTGGGAAATATATATTAAAATTGGTTTACATTAATAGTTTGTGCCGAGTCGATAATTGATGTGCCGTGATTACCTGTTATCTTCTGCTAGTGTTTATTCGTGCGTTGCTTGCTTGAGGTGAGTTTCATAGCCCCATTTTTATCTACGTTTTTAACTAAATTGGGGTGAGAATCATGCTACTATTTTTGGACCTTTAAAGCTATTTGGATTTGCTTATGTGCTTGACTGTTTAGTTAGATGTGCGGTAGTCGTTGACTTAGACTAGGGTAGCAATCCTAATTGCTATAACTGTTGCCTAGCTAAGAATAGACTTCTACCTCTACCTAGTCCGGGGTTGGCAATTGTTCTAGATTTTGCCACGACAGTGCTGGACTAGAGTCGTTGGGCCCGAGTGATACCTGGATGCGGCATATGGATTGTGATCCGGTTAGGATCGGTTTGTGAACGTTGTGTATCTATCTTTAGTCTTGCATAGCAAATCAACTCCTACAGGTCCACTACTATTTTATTGAATTTAAACCTATGAACTCTCCAGCGTAAGCTGACCTTTTAGCATGTTTTCCCAGGTATTTAAATGATGTTTGGAATACGTGTTTGGTGGAAGCTTGTCAAGGAGGCATGGTTCAAGGATCATATTTGACTCTGATAAATTATGGGGACCTATTTTATTAAATCATGTTTTGGGCCTAATATTTATACTTTTGGATTAATGTTTTGAATATTTAAATTTGGGATTGGTTTTGAATGAAAATGACTATCTTGTTTGCTATACTTGTGTGAGATACTAATCCAATCGTAACGCCCCGAAAACTTGATTAAGTCTTCCGTTGTACCGAGATTTGTGGGTGTTACATAATCGCAATCTACTTATTTTAAGTACAACTGATTACTTTAAAAGCTCATGAAGTATTTTCGGTCTTATGGTCTCCTTAAACCATACCAAGAGCATAAAGGTATGTTCACTTTTCATTAGCTAGCTTACATCTACATGAATATGTTGATACCATCTTTTATTTTAGACGTTAATAATTGCTAGTCTCTTAAAAGTCTCTTTTCGCCACTTTCCCGACTTACTCATCATCGGGAATAGTATTCCTTTTGATCTCGTCAAACTAACGCTGATAAGGTTTTAAAAGGTACCATTTTGAAGGGTCGTTTAAGCCTTTATTTGATCACTTTTGTATCCGTTATTACTTAATATCGTTCCTTTTCACTTTTTAGGTCTCTTGAAGGAAAAATGCTGGAATGGCACTGATAACGCTCAAATTGTGCATGTTTTTAGTAGCGTTATCCGTGCTTTTATGTATATTATTTGGTTATAATCATATACTTTTGTTGCTTAATCGTATCAAAGTGCGTTTGCTAGTTCATTTGTAGCCAAGTACAGGAAAGTGGAGAAAAAGACGGAAAAAGAAGTAAAATACGAAGATTTCTCCATTTACGAAGAGTTCCTGACAAAAGCAAGACTTGTGGAGTATATTCGAGAAGATAAAGTCATCAAGTTAGTGGTCCAAAGACTCAAGAATAAAGTTCAAGAAGGAAAACGAGAAAGAAATGAAGAAAAGAAGCTAAAACGAAGACATATTGGAAGACTCGTTGTTCCCGACACACCTTCACCATTTTGGCCATAACTTTTGCATACGGACTCCGTTTGACCTTCCGTTCGCGGCCACGGAAAGCTAAGAGAAAGATATACAACTTTGCAGTTTATGAATTTTTGTGATTTTGCTCCAACCGATCGGTCGAGCCCCGTAACCAATTCGGTTGGAGAGCTGTCAAGAAGACCAACCGATTCGGTTGGAGCTCAACCAGATCCGGTTGGAGGTCCTGTTTCAGCCATTTCTGCACCACTGAGACTCCAAACGTGTTCCAAATGATTCTAGTCCCTTCCTACATGGTTTCTAGTCCCTTCCAAGCTCCTTGGCCTCCAAGAAATGCATTGAATACCCTAGGCCTTGGTAGTAGTATAAATAGAACCCATTTGGCACCTCATTTCATCATCCCTTCTCCATCTTTCTCATCCCTTTCATCCACCACTCCATCTCTAGGTGTGAAATTCAAGCCTCCACCCTTAAGGACGAATTTCCACCTAAAACAACATCCCTCTCTCAACTTACCTTCCCCAAAGGTGTGAAATTCAAGCCTCCACCCTTAAGGACGAATTTCCACCTAGAGAGAACACAACCACTCTCAATACCTTCACCAAAGGTGTGAAACTCAAGCCTCCACCCTTAAGGACGAGTTTCCACCAACTATCCTATCCCAACTTGTGTGAAATTCAAGCCTCCACCCTTAAGGACGAATTTCCACCAATTACACCAACTTATCTTCCCCAAAAGACCACAAACCTCTGCCAAATTCGTGTAGTGTGCTCAAGGGTTGTTGAAGGCGTTTGGACATCATTTTCCGGCTTGGTAGAACTATTGTAGTTGATTGGAGGCTTGAAGGTTGCTATAATCCTTCATCTTTGCCTATTGTAATTCATACTTTGGGTAAACCTTGTTACTTTTCTATTTAAAGATGTTTGTTATTGATATGATTATTGAGATTTTGTGTTTGATTGGAATAATGATGAATGTCTTGATACTTGCTTGTTCTTATAATGCTTTTCTTGTTGGTTTGATCCGTGACAATCATAACCATCAACTTGTTACTTGTTCTTATAATGCTTTTCTTGTTGGTTTGATCCGTGACAATCATAACCATCAACTTGTTACTTGTTACTTGCTTAAACAAACAAACGACACTTGTAGTGCAACCAAGTCTCTTGGGACGACCTTGATTTACCATATACTATACTACAACTTGACTAGGGTATACTTGCCCGAATGTGTTCCTAGTTAACCGGTAATTCCTGTTACAAATTTAAAACCCCGATGAAGCACATCAGGCACTTATTTGGACGAAAAGGCGCGAATATACGAAGAAAATGGCCAAAGTCCGAATCGAGACACTCAAAGCTGCTGAAAACAGAAGGCGACGGCGTCAGGTGTTAATTGCGACGCCGTCGGAGGATTTTTTGTGAAGATACAGAAGCCAAAAACCCTATTTTCAAGTGACGACGTCGGGCTTTAAAAGAGTAGGCCGTTGCTACTCAGACGGCCTAGATGCAACCCAGACGACGTCAGAAGCTGAAGAGGACGGCGTCACAGATATAAGGTGACACCGTCGCAAGGTTAACGTGGCCAAGACGAAACCCTAATGACGGCGACACGACGGCGTCACAAAACATAAGGTGACGCCGTCGCATATGTAATATTATATATAGAATCCGAATTTTTTAGTTTTAAGAGAGTCTTTTTGGAGTAAAAACCTAAAACCGAACCAAGGGTGTCTTGTACATTATTTTAGGGTTCCAAACCCTATCTTACATCAAGATAAGTATTTACTTCATCAATTTAATTATGTCTTTGATTATTTGTGTGTATGCTTGCATGTTCTCCATGTCCGGCTAATTTATTTGTGTGTTTGCTTAGGGAGTATGAAACTTAATTATTGAATATTGATTGGTTGTTTCTTATCTTAGTTGATTAATGATCTAGTAATGCGATAGGTCATTCGTTGTGTACTTAATGCTTGATTCATCTTTGTGAACCTTAGAATATAATTACCTGAGTAGTTGTAAGCTAAACCATCCAAAGAGTGCCTTAGAGTAAGAGTTTATTATCCATAGTGGGTTTTGTAGACGAGACCCTTTGGTAAGTTCAAAGAGTTAGGGAGAAACGCATACCCTACAACTTTAGACACACAACGCAACTAAGAATAAGACGTGACAACTCAACCATCAATAGGAGATAATTAAGGAGTAGTAAAACCTAAGTAAACACATCTTTAAACTATCATACGAGCACACATTAATTAGACATAGGCTACCGCCACCTTAGTTTAGATAATTAGATAATAGTAGAGTAATCGGTAGAAATACCAACCCCCCAAATCCAATACCCGAGATTCGTACCTTTCAATTTCCTAAAAAAACATAAAAAAGATAAAAAAATAATCTTCCTCAACCTTAACCTTAGCGTAGTAACTTCTCACTAGCATTCCTATTCCCCTAGAGAACGATATCAATACCCGTGGCTTACCCTAATACTACACTACAACGATTAGGTTCACTGCCTAGGGTGTTGAAAAACTTGCTCGACGAAAAGGAAGTTCCTTTGACCCCGAACGCGCTGCGTAAGCGTATCAAGTTTTCGGCGCCACTGCCGGGGAATAGAATAGCTAGTTAGTAGTCCACCTCGTTTAGGTTCTTTGCTTGATTGCTATCAAGTAAATTTTTTCTCATTTTTAGCTTCCTCTTAGTCTATCCCCCTTCTTTGTGACCTTTGTTCGTAACACCCATCACTTTTCATCATGGAAGGTGATAACCAACAACCACGTCCCCATACCAACCCCCTTAAGCAACTTAGAGCCCGCAGTTCCACCAAAACTCTTCTTGAACCATTTGCAGAACCCGAAAGAGAGCTCAATAGGCGAAGAAAAGCTCTCCACGATTCAGAACCTCAAGGCACTTCCATCAATTTTGATGAAGTCACATCTGATGAAGAGTCCCCTCATTCCCCACAATCCCCTGAAACTATCATCATTGACAATCTGAGTCAAGATGACGAGGAAGTTCCTGCCACTCCAGTCAATGGACCCATAAATCCTCCTAAAGCAAAAACCTTCGGGGAATACTCTTCCCCTTCTGCATCTGGATTCACCAATGCCATTGTCTATACTTCGGAACAAGTCAATGAGGTATTGCATGCGTCGGACATTTGGCTAATCCAAAAGGCATGTCAATTCCATGGATCCCACAGCGAAAACCCAATCCACCACATCAAACAGTTTTTAAAAATTGTTGATGCTATCTATACCGACGGAGCATCTAAGGAGACATCTAGACTCCGGTTTTTCCCATTTTCTCTTCAAGGGCAAGCCAAGGAGTGGCTCGATAAGCTCCCTCCAAGGTCCATTTTCACATGGGAACAACTCACAACCAAGTTCACCAAAAAGTTCTTTCCCCCTGGAAGAACTGCAGCAGTTAGGAGCAAAATTCTGCACTTCCATCAACCAGATGGAGAATCTATCACCAACTCCTAGAGTCGTTACAAAGATCTTATTCAACAAGCCCCACACCACGGTATCAACCTTTGGTTGCTTGTTCAAATCTTTTACGACAATGTCTCCCGAAAGGATCAAAAAGAGATTGATTTCTCGACTGGCCGAAGAATTGCGAACCTCACTGCAGAAGAAGGGTGGAACCGAATAGAGGAATACATTCAATACCAAGACAGCCATTGGAATGAGCCAGTAAACGCGTTAAGCATCTCTACTTTCTCGACTGAAGAGTTATCCTTCGATGATCGGATTGAGAAAGCACAAAAGAAGCTAGCTTACCTCACAAAATCACCAGAACCAAAAAGGCTAACTAACCCCTACCTCATATGCGACATTTGTGGAGGACCACACGAGAGCGATGAGTGCGATGACACACACCAAGAGAGCGTCTTCCTTTCTAGTCATGATATTTATGATGACCCTTCACTCCTCGCGTTCTATCAAAACGATGAGTGTGATCCCTGGGGCAATCTGAAATGGAAAATTGAAGGAAAGGAAGGATCTGAATACACCATCCGTGATTCTTTTGAACAAGAACTCGGGCAATTTACCATGGAAGGGACCGCACTCTTAAAAGGTCTTGAGGGGTTTATCCGAGAGCAGCAAGCTGAATTAGAAAGTCAGTTCACCAACCTCCAAAGAATGAGTGGATCTGGCCCAGCCCCTCACGATCCAACTTGCGCAATCACTACTCGATCAGGAACTACTACCAAGGATCCCCCACATCCTAACCGGAACCCCATCACAAGGGAACCCGTGTTAGGAAATGAGACAATTTCTGAACCCCTTCCAACTCCTCACGATCCTCCTCCACAAACACCAGCACCGGCCCAACGACCAACTCTCTCACGAATTCCCTATCCTTCTCGTCTAAAGAATCAAAAGGCTGAAGAAGACAATGAAAGAATATTGTCTTATTTGAAACAAACATCCGTCAACATACCACTCCTCGATGTATTCTATCACATCCCTAAACATAGTAGATACTTCAAGAGGTTGATATCTAATCGGAAGAAGCTTGAAGGATTGATATCATTAGGAGAAGAATGTTCAGCTATCATCCAGAAAAGCATGCCCAAGAAGAAGGAAGATCCGGGCAGTTTTACCATTCCTTGCTCTATAGGGGCGCTTTCTATGAAAAACGCCTTGGCAGATCTTGGGGCAAGCATTAACTTGATGCCTCACTCCCTGTTTCTTAAACTCGGATATTCAGGGCTGAAACCAACTAGGATGAGTATCTAATTAGCTGATCGATCAATCAAGTATCCCATTGGAGTTTGTGAGAATGTTCTTGTAAGGGTGGGAGAGTTCAAGTTTCCAGTTGATTTCGTAATTTTAGAGATGGAGGAAGATAATTCCGTCCCAATAATCCTTGGAAGACCCTTCTTGGCTACAGCTCGTGCCATCATTGATGTTCATGATGGTAAACTCACTTTACGAGTGGGATCCGAGAGCTTGACCTTCGACATTAAGGATTCTATGAGACATTCCTCTTCCTGCGGTCGCCCAGTATATTTAGTTGAGGAAGTTGATGAATTTGTTGATGACATAGATGGCTGCATTGACGAGTATCTATTAAACGAATTCATGAATAATGATAACAACGCAATATACGACGACCAAGAAATTAAGATGGTTGGATCTGTTTCCTTTTATCCACGTCAGGATGAAATTGAACCTATTGAGCTTCAGAGGCCGGAGAACAAGCTAAAACCATCAATCAAAGAGCCTCCTACCTTAGAACTGAAAGATCTCCCGAGTCACCTGGAATACGCCTTCCTTCAAGGAGAGGACCAACTCCCTGTCATCATAAGCTCTTCCCTAACCACTAGTCAGAAAGAGAAGCTCTTAGAAGTTTTAAAAGAGTACAAAGGAGTGATCGCATGGAGTGTTGCCGACATTAAGGGAATTGATTCTACATTTTGTACTCACAAAATCCTCATGGAGGAAGATTACAAACCAACCGTTCAACCTCAAAGACGGGTTAACCCTAACATCAAGGAGGTAGTGAAAAAGGAGGTCATCAAGCTTTTAGACGCAGGTCTCATCTACCCCATATCAGATAGCCCATGGGTTAGCCCAGTCCAGGTGGTTCCAAAAAAAGGAGGGATGACGGTTGTGAAAAATGAAAAGGGTGATTTGGTGCCACAAAGAACGGTTACTGGATGGCGTGTCTGTATTGACTACAGAAAGTTGAATGATGCCACCCGGAAAGATCATTTTCCTCTGCCATTCATTGACCAAATGCTTGAAAGGTTAGCCGGGCATGAATACTACTGTTTCCTTGATGGCTTTTCAGGATACTTCCAAATTCCCATTGCCCCTGAAGATCAGGAAAAAACTACATTTACATGTCCTTACAGAACGTTCGCCTACAAGCGAATGCCCTTCGGGTTATGTAACGCACCCGCTACCTTTCAACGATGTATGATGGCCATATTCCACGAGTTAATTGAGGACAGCATGGAAGTCTTCATGGATGATTTCTCAGTGTTTGGAAATTCCTTCGACCTTTGTCTTTCCAACCTTAGGAAGATGTTGAAACGGTGCGAGGAAACTAATTTGGTCTTAAATTGGGAAAAATGTCATTTCATGGTAAAAGAAGGAATTGTCTTAGGGCATAAAGTCTCGGGAAATGGAATTGAGGTCGATAGAGCAAAAATCGAAGCAATTTCCAAACTCCCCTATCCTACCACCGTTAAGGCCATTCGCAGCTTTCTTGGTCATGCAGGTTTTTATCGAAGGTTTATTAAAGACTTCTCGAAAATTGCCCGGTCAATGACACAGCTCCTTGTTAAGGATGCCCCTTTCGATTTTTCTGGAGAATGCAAGGAAGCATTTAACCAACTAAAGAAGGATCTCACTCAGGCGCCTATAATGGTCACCCCTGATTGGTCTCAGCCATTCGAAATCATGTGTGACGCTAGTGATTATGCTATCGGCGCTGTGCTCGGCCAAAGGAAGGAGAAGCATTTTCAACCAATCTACTATGCTAGCAAAACCATGAATGTAGCGCAAGAGAATTACACGACCACTGAGAAAGAACTTTTAGCCGTTGTTTTCGCCTTCGACAAGTTCAGGCAATATCTCGTTCTCTCTAAAACTGTCGTCTTCACCGATCACTCCGCCTTACGCTACTTGTTTTCAAAACAAGATGCTAAACCCCGCCTTATTAGGTGGATCCTATTACTTCAAGAATTCGACATTGAAATTCGAGATAAAAAGGGGGCTGAAAATCTCGCTGCTGATCATCTATCACGCTTGGAGAACCCTGATCTTGAGAAGTTAGATCACACCGAGATTCGCGACTCTTTTCCCGAGGAACGGCTAATGGCAATTAAGGAAATTGAGCCATGGTATGCGGATTATGCTAACTACCTGTCCAGTAGGGTTTTGCCAAATTACATGACCAAGCAAGATAAAAAGAAGTTCTTCACTACGCTAAAACATTACTTCTGGGATGAACCCTTCCTATTCCGCATATGTCCGGATCAAATCATTCGACGTGGCGTGGCCGGCAGAGAGATTGATCGAGTTCTGAAAGAATGTCATGCGGGACCATCTGGAGGACATCACGGTGTGAATGTCATGGCACGAAAGGTTTTCGACGCTGGATTCTATTGGCCTACTGTTTTTCGAGACGTTAAGAGATTAGTTCAAACGTGTGATGCATGCCAACGATCAGGAAATATCTCGCGACGGGATGAGTCACCTCAAAACTATATTCAAGTCTGCGAAATATTTGACGTTTGGGGAATAGACTTCATGGGACCTTTTCCATCTTCCGGAGGAAATGAATACATTCTCGTAGCTATCGACTATGTATCCAAATGGGTAGAGGCTCAAGCCCTTAGAACTAATGATGCGAGGGTAGTTATCCACTTTCTTAAAAAGCTCTTCGCACGATTCGGGATTCCTAAAGCATTAATCAGTGATAGAGGGACTCACTTTTGCAATGCTCAAATGGAAAAGGTGATGAAGAAGTATGGCGTCCCACATAGATTTTCTACTGCATATCATCCTCAGACAAATGGACAAGTAGAAAACACAAATAGGGCATTAAAGCGGATACTTGAAAAAACAGTCCACCAAAATAGGAAAGATTGGGCATTCAAACTGGATGAGGCACTCTGGGCATTTAGAACTGCTTACAAAACACCTATCGGAACAACCCCTTTTCGCCTGGTATACGGAAAGGCGTGCCACCTCCCTATCGAACTTGAGCAGAAAGCATATTGGGCACTTAAGGCCTGTAATATGGATTATTCTGAAGCAGGGTCAAATCGGTTCTTACAGCTTCAAGAATTGGATGAACTAAGGCTGGAAGCGTATGAATCATCAATCACCTATAAAGAAAGGGCAAAAAGATGGCATGATCAACGAATAAAGAATCCTAAAGAGTTTTTGGAAGGAGATAAGGTGCTCTTGTATAATTCAAGACTAAGATTATTCCCGGGAAAACTCAAATCCAGATGGTATGGACCCTTTTCAGTAAGAAAGCAGATGAGCAATGGGGCGGTGGTGCTACTTGACCATGATGGAAGAGAATTCACCGTTAATGGACAACGGGTGAAGCATTATCAATTGGATAATATTGAAATGGTGAACGATGAGGATATTGTTTTAGAAGAAGAGGGCGGTAATGATAAAACGTAGGGGCACGACTACGAGTCTAGCTACAAGACTCTTAAATAAAGAAAAGCGCTTCGTGGGAGGCAACCCATGCTTAATTGTTTGATTGTTAGTGTCATATATCTTTTATTAATTGTTTATCCTCGTGTTTAAATTTGTAAAAATGCTTTATTTTGTTTTTAACCTCGTCTTAATTGCATATAAAGGTATTTTACATAAGGGATAAGTGTAGGGAGGATTACACACGTTTTCAAAAGAAACGTAAACATGAGAATAACAATTAACTAAAAGATATATATGTTTATTTTTTCGAGTCAAATGCTTGTATCGAGTCATAATGGATGTTTTTGCAGAAATTTTTCCAGATTCTAAAGATGTAAATTTTTCAGAATTTTTTTTCAGAAAATCGCAGAACAGTTTTTTTCAGGATAACCTGACGGCGTCAGGATTGCAACCTGACAGCGTCAGGAAGGAGTAAAAACATCAAATCACTTTTTCTCGTTTTCTGAGCTACTTATAAATTTTTGGAATTTTCCAGGTCTTAATTTTCTTAGAAATTCTTTAAACATCCATTCCACAAGCATTATATCCTAGTTTAAATCGAGTCTTATATATATTATTACCGCCGATTTTACGCGAAGGTTTCGTTTGTTTTGTTCAAGTGTGCAGGTTTAGTTTGTCAAGAAGAAGTTACACAAGATTGGAAGGAGCTTTTCACGCAATAATTCTTCTTGGAAAGGATTTAACCACCACTTTACACGGATCCTACCGAGCTAATCAGGGGAGTATTAGTTTCTTTCGTTTTTGATTACCTTCTTTTATCATAACTTTGATACTTTCGGGGAACATTGGGGACAATGTTCAGTTTAAGTGTGGGGAGGGAAAATAAAACGGGAACTTTGAAACTATGCTTATCCTTGATTATTTGCTTTGTCCAATTGTGATTGTGTAATAGACCATGAGAAAATGTCGGTTAGGGTAATTTTGGCACCAAAATTAAAATTTTTCATGACATATAGGAGTGGGCCATTAGTCTTAACAAAAGCGTCTCACGGATAGGAAGTTATATGACTAGCACAAAAACCCTTTACCACCCAAATTCCACCCAAAATGTGAGGATCGCCCTTAGATTAGTAGGAATTAAAGCATTCATCTTTAATGTTTAGAGTGTGAACCGGTAGTATATTAGATTCTAGAACTTGTTTTGTGATGCATTCCGAGATCGCAAGTGAGACTACACTTGTGTAGTTAGGAATAACTAAATGATAAGAGGCATTAGGATAACCCTTGTTTGATACCCGTAATATAATTACTTCTTCCACATCGGTTGAGTAATTCCCCCACACCCTTTGCGTTGTACTCATCTTTAGTACACAATACCCCTAGTTAACCCCTCAGAGCCTATCCTTTTCGCGGTTCTCGTGATGTTTCGGTTTTTCCGGAATATCAATGAAGAGCATTGTTTACACCCCACCCCCAAATATACACCCAAATCGCCTTAGCCTACCCCTTATGCACTCACTTTTAGTGCAAATGTTTGTTATCACCCTAAACCCTTAGTTCAATCATCTGGTTACTTGCATGAGTTGCTAAGTCGAGTCATATCCTTTGTATACAGTTTTGGGACGATTGGGATTCATGGGAAAAGTTAAAGTTTATGAAATGACGGGAAGGGAACGTTAAATTCAAATTCCCTTTGTTTGCGTAATAATGTACCCCAAGTGTTTTGATCTTTTCAATTCGGGTCAAATTAGTGTTAGAGTAATAAAAACTCAAGTGTAGGGATGTGCCTATAAATCCCTATCATTTTGATGTTACCGTAGAGGATGGTAGAGTAAAAGTGTATGAAAAAAAAAAAAAAATCGAAAAAAAAATAGAAAAAGAGAAAAAGAAAAAAAATAGAGTGTAAAAAAAAAAAAAAAAAAAACGGGCTACCATCCTACATCTATCCTTTAAATTTATGTTTGTTTATTTCCGTTACCTAGAGTTTTAGAGTGTCGAGTCTTGGCTTAGCAACGCCATTCTTCGTATGCATTTAACATAGAGATTTTTGACTTGCCACCACTAAATAGCCTATCCCACCAAACCCTTGTTTCCCTACCGTAAGCCTAACATTACAACCCTTTAAAAGACCTCTTTGATAGTCTTTCCTAGGTGCTTACGCCAAAGCGATGGAGGTTTGATCTATTCTCAAGCCTATGGTAATCTATGTACTAGGACCGGTTAATGAGTGTTTATCTTCCATTTCCTATTTGTTATATTTCATATATACACCCGAGAGAGATGTGAGTATCCAAACACCCCATGTGAGGTGCTAGTATGTAATTTCCGTGCTTGTTATGACTTTTGCGGGGCTTATATGTGTTGTGGACCGTTTTAAATCAATGCTTCATGACCCCTAACTTATAAATTAATTGGCTAAAAGCACATTTGCTTGAGGACAAGCAAATAACAAGTGTAGGGATATTTGATAAGGTTTTAAAAGGTACCATTTTTAGGGGTCGTTTAAGCCTTTATTTGATCACTTTTGTATCCGCTATTACGTAATATCGTTCCTTTTCACTTTTTAGGTCTCTTGAAGGCAAAATGCTGGAATGGCACTTATTTGGACGAAAAGGCGCGAATATACGAAGAAAATGGCCAAAGTCAGAATCGAGACACTCAAAGCTGCTGAAAACAGAAGGCGACGGCGTCAGGTGTTAATTGCGACGCCGTCAGAGGATTTTTTGTGACGATACAGAAGCCAAAAACCCTATTTTCAAGTGACAACGTCGGGCTTTAAAAGAGTAGGCCGTTGCTACTCAGACGGCCTAGATGCAACCCAGACGACGTCAGAAGCTGAAGAGGACGGCGTCACAGACATAAGGTGACGCCGTCGCAAGGTTAACGTGGCCAAGACGAAACCCTAATGACGGCGACACGCGGCGTCACAAAACATAAGGTGACGCCGTCGCATATGTAATATTATATATAGAATCCGAATTTTTTAGTTTTAAGAGAGTCTTTTTGGAGTAAAAACCTAAAACCGAACCAAGGGTGTCTTGTACAGTATTTTAGGGTTCCAAACCCTATCTTACATCAAGATAAGTATTTACTTCATCAATTTAATTATGTCTTTGATTATTTGTGTGTATGCTTGCATGTTCTCCATGTCCGGCTAATTTATTTGTGTGTTTGCTTAGGGAGTATGAAACTTAATTATTGAATATTGATTGGTTGTTTCTTATCTTAGTTGATTAATGATCTAGTAATGCGATAGGTCATTCGTTGTGTACTTAATGCTTGATTCATCTTTGTGAACCTTAGAATATAATTACCTGAGTAGTTGTAAGCTAAACCATCCAAAGAGTGCCTTAGAGTAAGAGTTTATTATCCCTAGTGGGTTTTGTAGACGAGACCCTTTGGTAAGTTCAAAGAGTTAGGGAGAAACGCATACCCTACAACTTTAGACACACAACACAACTAAGAATAAGACGTGACAACTCAACCATCAATAGGAGATAATTAAGGAGTAGTAAAACCTAAGTAAACACATCTTTAAACTATCATACGAGCACACATTAATTAGACATAGACTACCACCACCTTAGTTTAGATAATTATATAATAGTAGAGTAATCGGTAGAAATACCAACCCCTCAAATCCAATACCCGAGATTCGTACCTTTAAATTTCCTAAAAAAACATAAAAAAGATAAAAAATAATCTTCCTCAACCTTAACCTTAGCGTAGTAACTTCTCACTAGCATTCCTATTCCCCTAGAGAACGATATCAATACCCGTGGCTTACCCTAATACTACACTACAACGATTAGGTTCACTGCCTAGGGTATTGAAAAACTTGCTCGACGAAAAGGAAGTTCCTTTGACCCCGAACGCGCTGCGTAAGCGTATCAAACGCCGTCGTCACAAATAGATCCTTGATAATTAACTTATCAAATCCCGTTGACCAAACATCTTTTCAATTAGAAACCTCAAAACTATTTTTGTTCTATAAGCTAGTTTATAACTTATTACAAAAATAATGCCAAACACCCTTTTTCTGTCCACAATAGCCGGATCCCTCTAGTTGTACTAGCCGGATCCCTTGTAGAGGAACCGTGTGACAGAAACCAGCTATACACCTTTCAAAATCAATTATGCTCTTTTTCCCTCTCCTTATAAAACACAAAAACGACCCAAGTGATGTTTTCATCTCCATAGGAGTCCATATCCTCAAGCATCTATCTCTAGAACATCATTATAAATAATTACACTAACATGTTCTAATCTTCATCATCTTCATCCTAGGGTTTATGGGGTTTTCAATTTTTCTTAATCAATTGATAAAATTAGGTTTTCCAAAATTGATCACTAGAAAAGGTTTCAACATAACTAAGATTACATTGTGCTTACAACATTGTTAATACAAATCAAAACCATAAACACATCTCAACAAATCTTGCCTAATTGGAATATTCATTTTTTCTAGGATCAACCATGCCTAAAGCCACCCAACAAGACCACCATGATACCGTCCGCTACCTCACCCAATACTATCGAAAAGAGGGTTTGTCTAAAATCGACCGCAAAGTCTTCAAAAGACTTGAAAAACGACTTATCCACGAAGTTCGTGTGGTCAAGGAATGTTTCCTTGAAAATACCGACATTCGTCAAGTCTTCTCTGCAATCAAATTTGATTGTCTTCTTGATATTGATGAACAAATTTGTCCAGTTTTCATCTTTGAATTCTACAAAAGTGTTAGGATCATTTGAAACACCGATGATAGCATTTCAATCGCCTTTATCATCAATAAACAAAACTTCACTCTACCCCTCAACACATTTGCTCAAATCCTTCGTATTCCTTGTGAAGGAATTTGTATATACTCTCAAGATTGGGCAATATCCACTCAATCTTTTTCTCTTGATTCCAAACCAACATACCATACTCCTCTTGATGACCCCGCCACCGTTCGTGATACTATTTTCAAAGTTAGAGCAGACGAATCTCGCTTCAACCACAAAAAAGAGCTCATTCACCGTGATCCCTTTCAAATGGAACTCTTTGAAATGCACCCCATTTTTAGAAAATGGGAAGAAATTCTTAGGGAAAATGTCATTAGCTTGGTCAGAAACAAAGACCATCCAAATGCATGTCTCGTGCAAATGATTTATTGCCTGATTCACCAAAGGCCATTTAATCTTGCCTATTACATGGTGAAGAGAATGGCCGGGGTATTCAAAGTTGCCAACATGGTACTTCCGTATGGTATGCTCCTAACACGACTCCGTGAGTATGTTAGTGCAATGCAACCATCTCCAATCAATGATGATCATTTCCTCTCCGATCACGTCATGGTACCTCTTACCAAACAACCCTCTAAACGGTTCATGGTCAATGGAAGAAAACCTAAGGCTCTCCCGGACTCCTCGGACGAAGAAGAAGAAGTAAATGTCAACCCCGAATCCAACGTCGACTTGGACCCCATTTCCTACTATGGACAACTTCCAACTCTTCCAAATGAGACTGCGGAATTCAAACAAATAAAGGGTATGTTCCAATGCCTAGCTAACTACATCATGAAGTCGGGAAAGAGGAAGAGAAAAGATTGACAAAAGAGACATTAGGATTATAGTTGATTTTAGACATTTGGTTTATCTATGAATACTTATGTTTTTGAAGCACACTAGTTTGTTTTGTTTTGGATATTGTCATTACTATTCTTATCTATGATATGATTTATGTGATATCATGCTTGTTTTGTTGTTCTTTGGAGTAGAGTTTATTAGAAATTAGTGTACATTGTATGGTGCAAAAACTGCATCCCTTTCTGTGATGCTTCTGACCTGCAGTTGCCGGATCCCTAAGAATGCACTTGACGGATCCCTCCTTTGAGGGAACCGTGGGATCCGTGATGACAGATGAACAATGCAGAATCCCTCACATCAAAACAGCTCACTAGATCACTTCACACTAGCTAAACATAAGGCCTTAGAACCACTTAAGTCCTATTCAAACTTAGAAAGCTTCACACTCACCCATAGCTAACTTAGGATCAAATTCAAAGTGTTTTTTGATTTATCAACTCATTAAAACTCACCATATTTCTGCTCCAATACTCACACAGTGTTCCTCACATCTCAAAACACTTAATATTCTTATCAATTTTAGCAAATTGATTTTAGTCATCCTTACCTCAAAATGGGTCAAAAACTAGTTTTTCAATTTTTGTAATTTTTTAAGGATTTTTCAAATTTCATCTCAAGTTTACATCTGATCTCTAGGATCATTTAATATGACTTGACACTATCAAAATTCATAGTTTCATCCTTGAACACCCATTGGTGATCATAAAGTCCCATTTTCCTTTCATAAAAGGCAATCATTAGCTACATCACTCATTGCCCTTGATCATTTAAGTACTCTTTCATTTAAGACACTTAGGAAGACTGAAAGGTATAGGCTTTAGACCTTAAAAACATCATTTTTATCCTTTCCTAGCTGCTGAGAGCCGGATCCCTAGGATTAGCCTAGACGGATCCCTCATTGGAGGGAACCGTGGGATTCGGGTGACAGATTCATGTCAACTCTAGCTAAAACAATCATTTCAAGCTCATCTTGCTAACTTGAACACTCCATCTCATCTTAATTAAGTCCCTAGATTAGTACAACTCTGAAGTTGAATCTTGTGCATGCTAATCATCACATTCAAAAGGATCTTAGTGGCTTAAGTCTTGAATGCACTTGCCAAATCCTTCCCCTTATAAGTCATCTTGTTAGAATCTCTTAGTCATCAACCACAACATAATTCTCAGCATTTAGAAACCTTCTCCTTAGTCATCTCATCATGAGGAAAGCTCCTAGTGCTAACTCATCCACCCAAGAACCACCCAAGAAACTTGCTCGCGTTGTACACGAAATTTCCTCAACCTAATCATCTCCCGTTAAATCCACAAATGCTAGGATTTCTCCTCCACCAACTCAACCAGTCAAACCAATCCCCAAGAGGATAGTTCCCACAAAAATATCATCACCAAACTCCACAATTCCTACTAAACCAAACACGCCCTTTTCAACCCAACCAACATCATTGGTGCCTAGAGCCATATCATTTACCACTTCAAAATCATCTCTACATTCCTACAACTTAGAGGACTTACCCCATAGGCCATCTCATCCTCCACCATTACCGACACGCTCTTCAATAGAGAAGATTGTGCAACAAAACCAAGGTGTTGAATCAACACTTGCACCGATGTCCATTTCTCCATTTCCCTCTAACGGTCCATTTTGGATTATGAGGAGACATCAAAGTCAATCACCCGACCACATGGAAGTTGACACTTCTCTACCTCCACCATCAAACCTTGTTGAGCCACCATTAAATATGCCTCCACCAATCCCTCCTTCATTTGAGGATCCCCAACCTTCTTCACTTGAACCTCCACATCAAGCCACTCCATCTCTACCACCACCTTTTCAAAACCATGACAAGGATTGCTATCATTATCAACACGTTGAAGGCTTGATACAAGAACTATGTGAAGAGCCACGTTTTATGTTTTATTACCTCCTCGAACTTTTCGATGAGGTCAACAAACCTAAACAACCATGAGCTTATGGATTAAAATGGTGTTCTAGTCTTAAGGTTAACGTAGATCGTTTAGGAATCACATTTCATGTTTAATCATTCTCTTAGTTTTAGAGATTTGTAGATCATCTCTTATGTTTTATTGAATGAAAGTCTATATGCCATATTACTTTAAGTATATGTTTGTTTCTTAAATACATATCTCACTTTGATGTTAACATTATTTGTTACATCACCATTGCTGAATTCTGTTATCAGACAGCCGGATCCCTGAGTCTTGCCTTGACGGATCCCTTAAAGGAGGGAACCGTGGGATCTGTGCAATAAAAGACCTGTTTTATACTAACTTGAGTCTTATTTGCACGAAATTATGCATTATATATTCGTCTTCTAACCTTTGTTTTATAGATTTTCAAAATACACATAAAGACTTTGACACTCTAAGCTAGGGGGAGTTTTATGTCAAAACGATACATTGCAAAATCATTTGCAATATATTAGGATCACGTTACATAACGTCTCTTTGCAAAGTTGGAATCATCAAGGGGGAGCATTATCATCATAAAGACGAAACCATTTGCAAACATAGTTGCAATGCATTAGCTTATTAGTTTTTCTTACTTGATCACAAAGGGATGGACTCGTCAAGGGGGAGTTAAGACGAGAACTCTTCCCGTCAATTTTCTTTTCTTATCACATGTTTTTCTTAAAAACAATGTGTTAGTTTCTTTTCGACGCCCTTTTTGTTTCGACAAAAAAGGGGAGAAGAGAGTAAAAACTCCAATTCAAACTTTTACGAATTTTGGTTTTTCCTTAAAATAATTTTATGTTTTGTCATCAACAAAAAGGGGGAGATTGTTAATGCAAATAAGCCGTAAAAACATTTATTTATATTTTACGATCTTCTAATGTTTTGTCAATAACAAACGTAAAATCATTTTATCGAAACAAATAAAATATGTAAATGGTTTGAGCCAATAGTTTACTAAGACACTTACATTTTCACATAAAACACTAAAACAAGTATAAGTGATTTTATGATTTAGTAATACATATGTACAACAACTAGTGTTTACATATTGGGTAAATATATACATAAGTAGTATGTATTATAATAGGTAATATAAATGGGTAAAAACTTAAGTATTTGACCCATTGACCAAATACATTGAATGTAGTTGGGTATAACCCAAACTCCATGACCCATACCTATGGAGCATGACCCATATCCTATTGAATGACATCATGCATAAGTCATATATGGATATTATCCATGACCCATGGTTTTAACCCATGACCCATGGACTAGATGCATTGCATCTTATAGATACATTGTTTGGATACCCATGGTCCAATGTCTAGGACCCATGACCCATAACCCATGACCCATGACCCAAAACCCATGGGCAAAAGAGAGCGTCCCACGGATCCCCAGTAATACACTGGACGGATCCCTCAAGTGAGGGATCCGTGGAACAGTAGCTAAATTTCCTTTATAAATAGTGTGCCAGTTCTTCCTTTTGGGTTGCCACTCCCACACATACTTTCCCCAAGTATTATAACCTTCTAACCTTAGATCCTAAGGATCTCTCTATGTAGTTTGTCTTTTGTTTTTTTGTGATTCTCTAGGTTCCTCTTAAAGGCGAGATCACCACCTCTTGAAGTCGAGCAAGCTCAAGTCCATGAGTTGCCATGCTTCGTCATCATCAAGACTACTGAGGTTCTCTTGTTGATATTTCTTTCTTCCTCAATAGAAGTTTTGTGTCCAAGGCATTAGTAAAGGATGCCGAAAGAGTCAAGATGAAAGCATTAGTGAAAGGTGCTTAACGTCCGTCTCAAAAGCATTAGTGAAGAATGCTAAAGGAATCAAGACGAAGGCATTAGTGAAAGGTGCCAAATGTTCGTGTCAAAGGTATTAGTGAAGAATGCCTAGAAGTCAAGTCAAGTGGCATTAGTGAAGAATGTCAAGGTTGTATACTCGATGAGGTGCATCGTTATACAAATAGAGATAGGTTGTATCCAAGGATATTGATATCCTTGATGGTGTTGTAATAAGGAGTTGGTCTCTTTTGGGGTTAGGTGTTGTGTAGTGTTGGGTAGTAGTTCCTCCAGCGTAATGGAACTCGGTACTTAGCCTAGTACCGGATAAAGGGTAGGCGACATTGTGGTAGGTGTGGTTCTCCTTTGTGAAAGAACCCGGTGGTTAGCCTAGTACCGGAAAAAGAGTAGGCGACGTTGTGAAGGCTTCTCCGCCATAAGGAGTTGGTGTCGTGTAGTGATTACGAACTCTCGAGTAGGTGACTCGGGGAGTGGAGTAGGACAAGGAAGGTGTCCTTGTAGACGAACCACTATAAATACTTGTGTCGTGGTTATGTGCTTCTTACTTTTTATCGTTCATTACACATTTATATATCTATCTATCAATGTCCAACATACACATCTAAATAGATTGACATAAGTCGATCTAAATATATTAAAACGAAGTTTTAATTGGTAAAACTATTCAACCCCCCCTTTTGTTTTCCACAAAACTTACATTTTCATATAAAACACTAAACAAGTAATAGTCTTTACATTTTATAGAAATGCATACGTATAAAAACTAGTGTTTACATAATGGGTATATATATACATACTTAGTATATATTGGAATGGGTAATGTAATGGGTACAAATCTAAGTACTTGACCCATTGACTAGATACATTGAATGTAGTTGGGTTTGATCCATAACCAATGATCCATTGCATGACATCATGCATGAAGTCATGTTAGGTATTATCCATGGTCCATGACCCATACCCATGATCCAATGTCTAGATACATTGTATCTATTTGGATACCCATAAACCAAAGTCCATAACCCATGACCCATGACTCATAACCCAAATAGGAGGAGCGTCTGGTGGATCCCCAGGAATACACTGGACGGATCCCTCAAGTAAGGGATCTGGGGAACAATAGATGATTTTTCCTATAAATAGTGAGCCATTTCTTTGTTGTATACTTGCCTCTTTCACACACATTCTCTCTTAGTGTTAGGATCTTTCTATGTAGTTTTGTGTTTGTGTGATTCTCTAGGTTCCTCTTAAAGGCGAGATCACCACCTCTTGAAGTCGAGAAAGCTCAAGTTCATGGGTTGCCAAGCTTCGTCATCATCAAGACTAATGATGTTCTCTTGTTGATAGTTCTTTCCTCTCTATCATTAGAAGTGTTGTGTCGAAAACATAGGTGAAAGATGTTTAAAGGGTCTAGTAGAAGGCATTATTGAAAGGTGCCAAAAGTTTGTATCAAAGGAATTAGTGAAAGGTGCCGAAGGTCCATGTCAAAGGCATTAGTGAAGGGTGCTGAAGGATCGTGTCAAAGGCATTAGTGAAAGGTGCCAAGGGTGTACATTCGATATGGTGCATCAATGTACAAGATAGATTAGCTTAGGTAAAGGATATTGATATCCTTTATGATGTTGTAATAAGGAGTGTGTCTCATTTGGAATAGGTGTTGTGTAGTGTTAGGTAGTAGTTCCTCCTTTGTAATGGAACTCGGTATCTAGCCTTGTACCGGAGAAAGTGTAGGCAACGTTGTGATAGGTTCGATTCAACCTCGTGGAAGAACCCGGTGTCTAGCCTTGTACCAGATAAAGAGTAGGCGGCATTGTGAAGGCTTCTCCGCCACAAGGAGTTTGTGTTGTGTAATGCTTACGAACTCTCGAGTAGGTGACTCAGGGGTGGAGTAGGGCAAGGAAGGTGTCCTTGTAGCCGAACCACTATAAACACTCGTGTCGTGGTTTTGTGTTTCTTACTCTTTACCTTTGCATTACGTATTTACATACTTATCTATCAACATCCAACATACGCATCTAATAGATTGACATAAGTCGATCTAAGTAGTTTAAAACAAAGTTTTTATCGGTAAAACTATTCAACCCCCTTCTAGTTTTCCACACAAGGGCTTGTGTTAGATCTAGCAATCTCTTTGATTCGTGGTTAATTCGTGTGTACAAAACTTTGGTGGTAAGACATTATTCTTACACCAATTGGTTTGAGTTGTAAAATAGTACGGGACAACTCTTTAAACCACTTTACCATCTTTGTTCAAGAGATCTAACCAAATTGCAAGAGGTATGTTACGCGTTTATTTTTCAGTTAATTAATTGCTATTATATTCTAAGTCTTCCGCTGTGTACTCTGTAATGTCTACATGTTATTATTTGTATATCATGTATCATAACCTAAACAATGTTGATGTACGTTTGTAACACCCCCAAATCTCGGTACAGCGGAAGACTTAATCAAGTTTTTGGGGCGTTACATGGATTGGTACATCACACAAGTATAGCAAACAAGATAGTCATTTATAACTCAAAAACCAATCCCAAATTTAATTATCCAATACAATCATCCCAAAATAGTTAAACGTAAGGCCCAATATGATTTATAAAATAGGTTCCCATAATATTATCAGAGTTTAAATATGATCCTTCAACCATGCCTCCTTGCCAAGCTTCCACAGAACACGCATTCCAAACATCATTTAAATACCTGAGAAAAACATGCTAAAAGGTCAGCTAACGCTGGTGAGTTCATAGGTTTAAATTCGAGTTTAAATAGTGGACCTGTAGGAGTTTATTTGCTATGCGAGACCTAAGATAGATACACAATATCCCCTCAATCACATACCAATATCACAATCAACAATATCATCAATAATCCATATCCGACGTCAGAGTAGGGCCCTAAGCGACTCTAGCCAGCGCAGTCATAGCAAAGTCTAGAAAATTTGCTACCCTGGACTAGGTCGAGGTAGAAGTATATACTTAGCTAGGCAAGTGTTATAGCAATTAAGATTGCTACCCTAGACTAAGACAACAACTACCACATATCTATCTAAACAGTCAAGCACATAAGCAAATCAAAATAGTTTAAAAGGTTCAAAAAAGTAGCATGATTTCTCACCCCAAATTAGTTAAAAACATAGATAAAAGTGGGGCTATGAAACTCACCTCAAGAAAGCAACGCACAAACAAACACTAGCAAGAATATAACAACTAACACGGCTCAACAACTACTGACTCAGCACAACCTATTAATATAAACCAATTTTAATATATATTTCCCAAAATCAACGTTATCTATCCCAATGTCTTCCTTTTTCTTTATCTCCAAAAATGTCTTGTTTCACCGTTTAGTCCTAGCGTTTGGTATCATCGTACGTGTGTATCGACTCAACATGATATCATGAATGCACTCAAACAACCACAATGCGACTCAATGCAACACAATGAGACGTCTAAGCGATAAGCTCCATAGTCCAATAAGTTTCGGAATAAATAGTTAGACCTTATCGAATTCGTCAAC
Source organism: Chrysanthemum seticuspe (assembly GCA_019973895.1). Classification (NCBI taxonomy): domain Eukaryota; kingdom Viridiplantae; phylum Streptophyta; class Magnoliopsida; order Asterales; family Asteraceae; genus Chrysanthemum; species Chrysanthemum seticuspe. Next base: position 64,924,625 of record BPTQ01000004.1, on the reverse strand, counting down.
TCGATAAACTCAATCATTTATTCGTGTCGCTTATTAACCCATAAACCGGTCGCATCCTAACGAGTCATAAGGATAATTCATCCATTAATAACGTTATCCTACGTACCTAGCGGGCTCTTATTAGATTTGTCAACCTAATAAGTCCGCTATCCACGTGGATCGACGCTATTAATGTTAGGTTATCCATAACCCATGCACAAGACGTAAATGGAATTAAATACTTGAAATGGTATTAAATGCTCATAAATGGCACATTTCACTCGAAACATTAAATACTTATTAATTGGAAAACCTTTCTATTTTTAGTCGTTAATTCCCATTTAAAATAGTAAATAACAAGACAAGTCTTGTTATCGAGGGTTTTCGTATAAAAACCATTTATTATTTATGTTTCATAGTTTTGTTAACATTTTCATGTATATATATTACGTCGATTTTAATATTAGTTTCAAATCGTTATTCGTTTCGAGTCCACAAGCACGAGTCATGACTTCTCGGCTTTTAATCAATCTATATTCCAATATATACTAAAGTCCATGTTATGGCGTTGTCGGGGTCAACTATGACTAAAAAGTCAAAGTAACACCGACGTTGCACAAAGTTGACAATTTATAATATAGTCCAAGTGAATAATCACAATAGCGCAAATCAATCACCAATCAACCCATATCAATCTCGCCATCCAATCAAACTACCAAATACCCACAACCAATGTTATGACCCTAATGGTCATGACACGGTCCCAGTTAAGACCACGTAAATCAAACAAGCTCTAGAAGCTTTTCGGCTCCACGCGTCTCATCCAAACACCAACAACAACTACCAACAAGTTACCACAATAACCCGACCCGGACCTTTGGTCCTTAGGGGTTACGTACGTAAACCAAACACCCTTGTACGAGTCCCTAGTGGCTCGTACACCTAGCTTCTCCATCCAAACACCTCCCAAATGGCTTCTACAACAACCAAACACAATCAAACAACCTCTAAACAACATACAATCATCAAACCCATCAACTAATCCTAACCAATATCATGAAACAATAATAAAAATGCAAAACATAATAAAATGATATAACACACGATACCAAATCACTAGTTACATGTTTTATTAGTTGTAAATTAGTTTTAGACCTATGTTTCACCACAAACCCACTTAGGTCGAGCCTTGTACGAGCCATAAGGAGCTCGTACGTGGCTTATCAAGGCTCAAACGAGCTTGACCCATGTTCCTTTTACCTTTTCCAAACCCGATCTACAAGATTACTTGAAAACCCTAGAATCACGAATAGTTTTTGTAAGATTTGGAGGTGTTAATGAAGGCTTCTATAGGTGTTATATATATGGATGGAAAGAGGAAAGAAAGATCTAAAAAATGGTGGTGGTGGTGTAATCCCACTTGCCAGATTTTGTCCAGAATATGGCCGGAAAGTAGGCGGCGGTGGTGGGGTATTTTTAGGGTTAGGGTTTTGTTTTGGGTGGAGAGAGAGAGTAGAGAGAGAAAGTATGTTTTGTGTGTGTTTTTAGTGAGAGAATGAAAGGGAGAAATGAGATGAGATGAGGGTATATATACTTGGACAATAGGGACTCAAAAATAAATAAAAAGAGGGGAGGTGGGCGCCGGCCATGGGTAATATAGGGGGCCAAAGTCGTGATTTTTCATAAACTATCCCGTTTACCCAATCCTGAGCTCATATATTGTCCTACGAGTATCCCATGACGTTTCTTCGTCTTTCTATCGTATTTATTTATGTTTTTCCACAAGTTTTTACTATTTATTTGTCAAGTTTTGAGTTACGGTTTAAAAGTTACGTTATTTCTTATTATAGGATTTTATTGTGCCGAATCACATAGTGCCTAACGAAAAGAATTAAAACTCACACGATAACTCATACGATAATAAAATAAATCATAAACATCAATAATCGATATAAAATCAAGTCATGGTCAATAAAAATAGTTCTAAAGGCAAAACTCGGTTTTGTTTAGCGTAATGCGGTTACCTAAAATGGGCTCCCTAATTGCCATTTGTCACAGCCTCCCAGCCTCAGAAGAAACCCGTCCCGGGTTTCACTCCGAGTTGCTTGGTGTCATGAAGAGTTTAGGGTACTTCCTACGAAATACATCCTCACGTTCCCAAGTGAACTCCGGTCCATGTCGGGAGTTCCAACGAACTTTGATAATTGGAATACGGCTATGCTTCAGCCGTTTAATCTCACGATCCATGATCTCTATCGGTTCCTCAACAAAATTCAACTTTTCATCAATACGGATATCTCTTAACGTTACAACTACGTTTTCCTTCGAAAGACACTTCTTAAGATTACTAACATGAAAGACATTATGTACACTGCTCAATTCCGATGGTAGCTCAAGAAGGTAAGCTACTGGTCCGATTCTTTCCAGGATTGGAAAGGGACCAATGTATCGGGGATTGAGTTTTCCACACTTGCCAAAACAAATCACTCCTTTCCAAGGAGAAACCTTTAACAGAACATCATCTCCAACTTGAAACTCTAAGGGTTTACGTCTCCTATCGGCATAACTCTTTTGTCTATCACGAGCGGTTTGCAAACGATTAAGAATCTGAACTATCTTCTCAGTGGTTTCTAGAACGAGTTCGGGACCGGTAAGCTGGCTCTCGCCAACTTTCGCCCAAAATACAGGAGAACGACATTTTCAGCCATACAACGCCTCAAATGGTGCGGCCTTAATGCTAGAATGATAACTATTGTTGTAAGAGAATTTGGCCAAAGGCAGGTGTCTCTCCCAGTCTTTGCCGAAATCAATAACACAGGCTCTAAGCATATCCTCTAAGGTCTGAATGGTTCTTTTGCTCTGACCGTCGGTTTGAGGATGATAAGCAGTGCTCATATCCAGGTTTGTTCCTAACGATGACTGTATGGATCTCCAGAAGTGGGATGTAAAACAACTATCTCGATCGAAAATGATAGATACCGTTACTCCATGACGCGATATTATCTCCTTGATATATAGCCGAGCGAGCTTGTCGAGACTATCGACCTCGCTAATGGCTAAGAAGTGAGCAGACTTAGTCAAACAATCTATGATTACCCAGATAGCGTCATTGCCGCTAGCTGTTCTCGGTAATTTGGTGATAAAGTCAATGGTGATTCGCTCCCATTTCCATTCTGGGAGTTCGGGTTGAACTAAGAGTCCTGAGGGTTTCTGGTGTTCGGCCTTTACCTTAGAACAAGTCAAGCACCAACTGACATACTGAGCTATGTCGGCTTTCATGTTAGGCCACCAGTAGAGTTTCTTCAAGTCCTGATACATCTTATCGGCTCCGGGATGAATAGAGTATTTTGATTTATGCGACTCGTGCATAATCAACTCATGGATTCCGTCATGAAATGGTACCCAACTTCTGTCTCTAAAGCATAAGGTTCCGTCAGAAAGCTTCAAGAAGCCGTTTTCATTTTCTACCATTCCATGCAGGTTCTCAAATGGACGGTTCTCTTCCGTCAATGCTGCAGCTTGGGCGGCTAAGATTTGAGACGGTAGAGTTGAACTAATGGTCATTCCTAGGGATCGAACGAGTAAAGGTGGAATGTTCTCCTTACGGCTGAGGGCATCTGCCACTACATTGGCCTTATCGGGACGATAACGAATCTCACAGTCATAATCACTGAGCAACTGATAACATCAAATAGTCCTGATTATTAAGTGTTAATTGCCCCCGATAATGCTTGTAATTTATATCATTTATATGGATTTACGCTTGTTTTCCATTGTTTTGCACTTTCAGGTAAATTACGAGCATTGGAGCTAAAGAGACGCGAAATTGGAGAAATATCAAAGATTTATCATAGTATGCTGACTTTGAAGAAGTTACGGCGTAACCCATCTCTCACATTACGCCATAACTAAAGCGTGACTCAGAAAACCAACTCATCAGAAGGTTACGGCGTAACTCTCCCCAAAGACTACGACGTAACTATATTAGGTCAAATGAGGTTCCACGCCGCTGATAACTACGCCGTAACTATTCCACCAACTACGGCGTAACCAAGTAATATTGAAGAATACGACATAACCACTCATAAGGTTACGCCGTAACCAGCAGATCTAGTGCAAATAACGAAGGAATTGAAGATTATGGCGTAACTCTTATTCTAGTTACGCCGTAACCCAGATCTGGCCTATAAATACCTCACGATTTTCAGCATTTCAAAGCATCCCATTCCACACATCACAACCAAAGAACGTGGAAAGAAGCCAAAGGCAGGTCTAGAGGAGCATATGGAGCTGTCTCCAAGGGAGAAATCACTCCCCTACGATAAGCATTAACATTTTATCTTTTCTTTACTTTCGATTCATGTATTTCGTAACTTTGAATATTGAATTGATTTGTATGGTTAATATGAGCGGCTAAGCACCTCTTGGTGCTGGCCTAGTTATGATTCCTTAATTATTTTATTTGCGTTTACATTACTTCCGTATAATTATTTCTAAGTGTATGCATGCATAGTTTATTGGTAGCTACCCTTGTTTCAGTAGTTTTGAATGGCGGTAGAGGCCAATTGCCTAGGAGATATGACCAACTGACCCTAGGTAAGTGGACTGAGATGGGAAGGGTAAGATATGACCAACTGACGACCCTTTCTACTTGTGTGATTTGATCAACTGATCACCTACCGTTTGGATGAACTTAAGAATCAGGGGGTGAATGTTTAAGTTGCTAACACCCGGGCACTCACTATTATAAATCTAGCATGTAAAGGTACTTAATGACTTGGATTAGGGGACCAGGAACAACGTGACTTATGAGGGGATACCTGACTTCTCCTGTGGTGGCATCTTTGCTGATAGGTTTGGGCGAATTGACCAAATGATGTCCTCTCGACTTTGACCCCACCTGAAGTAATTGGAAGTAAGTAGACGTAGACATTACTAGCTAGGAGGAATAACTAGGTTAGCACCACTCTCCTCTATTGATATATCCTTTGCCATTTATCTGCTTTTATCTGCTTTAGTAGTTAATTAATTATTTCCTTATCATAATCATATTAAAATCTGTGACACCTAGACTTAGTAATAATCCAACACACATAGCTCTTGGGACGACCTTGGTTTTACCGAAAACTACACTACACGCGACCGGGTACACTGCCCGTTAGTGCATTAGTGTAGACCATAGGTATAATGAGACTTTATAAATATTAAAACCTGGTCAGTAAAACCTGCATCAAGTTTTTGGCGCCGCTGCCAGGGAGTTATATTAGGATTGCTATTAAGTCTTTTATTTTCGTTTTGTTTTAAACTTTTCTATATTTATCACGATCATTATTCAAGTTTTTAGGTACCATGGAAGTTGTTAACATCGATGACCTCACTCTTGAGGAATCTTTGGCGTTGACAAGAGCAGGACAAGGGTCGGGTCTCGTAAGACCGGCAATTGGAGCGGATGTCCGTTTCGAAATTAAAGACCAATTGATGAGTGAGCTTCGTGCTAAGCCTTTTTCCGAAAACAGGGACGAGGATGCATATGAGCACGTTGAAAATGTCCTATACATCGTAAGCCTTTTCAACATTTCGGGCGTGTCTCATGATGCTGTTATGCTAAGGGTATTCCCCATGACTCTTACTGGAGCTGCCAGAAGATGGATCGAAAGATTGCCCGCTGGGGCAATTAATACTTGGGCTCTACTCAAGAAGCACTTCATTCAGAGGTATTGTCCGCCATCAAAGATTTCTAACCAGCTTTTGGAAATCTATAATTTCAAACAAGAAGACGATGAAACGTTGTATCAAGCTTGGGATAGATACAACGATCTCCTTTATAAATGCCCTACACATGATTTGAACAACTAGCAAAAGGTCAACATCTTCTATAAAGGAATCAACGTGACTACTAGATAGATGCTGGACTATCAAGGCCCTATCCCGAACATGACTCCTACTCTTGCAATTGAAGCCATGTTGGGAATTGCAGAGTACAAAACTACAAGCAAGAATGAAGAAAGAATAAACAACGAGGGGTTATTATGTAATAGTTAGTAGCTTTCTTAGTAAGCTATTATTAGGGTTTTGTAACATCCTTCTCCTATATAAAGAGGGTAGGCATCTAGTTACAAACCATCTTTTTCATCCCTTTCATTTCAATTCATAGAAGACATCTCCTAATGAGAGTCTAGACACACGATTATAGCGTGTGTACATTAGTTGTAGTAGTAATTTATATTTTTCATTAAAGAAAACCTTATTAGTGATATTGATTGTTTTATTTTTATTCCGCTGTGCATTCAATCAATCAATGTTACTCATACCCTAGTTGAGTCCGGATCTTGGATTCTACAATTGGTATCAGAGCCTCGTGGCTCTCGATCTAGGGTTTATAAGGTTTTTCTGTAATTAGGGTTTATGCCCTAATTATTTTGTAGCAGCAGATGTAAAAAGACAGCAGGAAAAAGATGGTTTGTAACTAGATGCCTACCCTCTTTATATAGGAGAGGGAGGTTATAAAACCCTAATAATAGCTTACTAAAAAAGCTACTAACTATTACATAATAACCCCTCGTTGTTTCTTCTTTCTTCATTCTTGCTTGTAGTTTTGTACTCTGCAATTCCCAACAAGCCATTCAAAAAATGGCTGATCATTCTTAAAAATAGCACGATGGAGGAAGTAAAAGAAACCAAAGCGCATGTTTTGACGGTATTGCAGCAATCGCTAGTAAAATTGAAAATCTTAGTCGAGATATGCTGAAAGTCAGAGAAACTGTTCATGCCATCCAAGTGGATTGTGAAAGCTGTGGAGTGTGATACCTCACGAAGAATTGTCCTCACGTCAACGAAGAAAATATAATTGAAGAAGCCAAGTATGGAGAAAATCGACCGTTTTACGGAGATAATCGAAATAGTAACGGGTATCGTGGAAATTACAACCGTGGGCCTTATAGAGAAAGAAAGCCCAATCTTGAAGAAACAATTAACAAATTCCTGGAAAGTCCAGCCCAAAGAAAAAAGGAACAAGATGAGTGGTTAAAAGAATTACAGGAAACACTGACAGAAGCCTTTCCAATCACGACACAACCCTAAAAAACCTTGAATCTATGGTGGAAAAGCTTAGTGAGAAAGTAAGAATGAATAACAATAAACCTGAAGGATCAAGACCCTCAATGGAATGCAAAGTCATTTTTGCTGATGACGGCTTAAAGATACAGGGTAATTCTCACATTGAAGATGCGAATACTGGTGAAAATTCCGTCGACAGTCTAGAGTTACGCCGTAACCTGTCTGAAGAGTTATGGCGTAACTATATTTTTGACAGCGATCGAGTAATTATGACTGATATTAATAAGGATAACTCAAGCGAGTTACGCCGTAACCATACATCACAGTTACGGCGTAACTGGGATACATGGGCAGACAACTTTCTCGAAGTAGACGAATCAGGAACACATGTAATTAACGGATGGTCCCACGACATTAATCTATGCCCTCTGTCCCTATCTAAAAAGAAATATCACTGGTGCAAGGCGATACCCGTAACTAAGGGGGACTCGTATAATCTATGGGCTTCATGCGACCCTAGAAACAAAATTTACGACGGGGGAACGGATAAGGATAGGATCAAGAATAACAAATTTATGTGGCTGCATATACTAATGAAGAAAGATTAGAAAAACTCTCCTTCGAGGATGAAGAGGAGGTGCCTATCACTCATTGGTGCACTCCAATAATCATAACTGACGATGAAGCCACACGAGCATGGCCTACGTGCGACTTTTTCCGCGAATATTGCAACGGTGGGGATAATGAAAAAGAAGAAGAATGGGCGTGCCCTCACGAGCTTGAAAGACATAATATCAAGTTCGGAGATTTGACATTTGATGATTGGTACGCAATACAATTTGGGAATACTAAGATTAACCCGAATCTTCTCAAAAAGCTCAAGATTGACTACGAGGATCATAATCAGAAAAAAGTGGCTAATAACGACATCTACTGCATGGAAGATCATTTAAGCGAAACTAACAATAATGAAATACGAAGTCACTGGTGTGAAAGGATAAAATTTCTTGGGAAGTTTTCTGGGCATCATGCAACCTTATGATGATAAGTGTAACGGGGGAAGCAGCTTAAGAAGAATGGGAGAAGACGAATTCTTTTGGACCTCAACCAACGATAAGGAAAGATCAAGTTTCCCTTGGTTGGACAACTTGGGATTTGACAATTGGGTGAAGATTAAGTATGGACATGTAGACACGTTAACAAAAGAAAAGATTTGGAAGGAATACATGAGTAAAGAAAATTCGAAGAATGAGAGTCCTAACAACCCAAGTGAAATAACAGTTTAGGATGACATGGCGTTGGTAAGAAATGAAAAGGAAGAGTGCAAGCGTGTATTAGTGGAGAATCTGCTCGATGAAGAATGGTTTAAAGGTACCGATTCTGAAGACGATGACATAGAAGGGATTTTAGATTACCTTGAGTTGCAAGGGAATGAGGAATTTACTGACCCCGATGACGAAGCATATGAGCAAAGGAGGTGCAAACTCTTAGGGATTCCCTACAAGAGGCCGCCACCAATTATTGTCGAAAAATATGAGTTCACTCGCTACCATTTGGGTTCGGAGGAAAAATTTTGCAAAATTCGGAAGATCGAGACTAAAGAATACCTCCGCACTGGCACGAATGTCGCTTGGGTCAGGCATAACTTGATGAAAGACATTAAGGAAGTCGGGCAAGTCCAAAGGCCCCCATGAAGCCCCACGACTCTGAGTCTAACTTAAAGACTCGTTAATAAAGAAAAGTGCTCTTTCGGGAGACAACCCGAATTATCCCTTTCTTGTATTTTGTTTCCATTTCTGTAGGGTTTTGTGTTTTCTAACCATTTTTGCATGAAACGAGGAAGTGATTGTTGCTGCAGTTTGCTGATCTGACCATAGTTACGGCGTAACTCATATATGTGATTACGCCGTAACCAACCTTTTGCAGCAAAAATTTAGACGCATTACCAATTACGACGTAATACCATCTTAGTGGTTACACCGTAACCACTCGCTTTACAGCTTATACCAGGTTTTGCCAGTTACGGCGTAACTACCTCATAGAGTTACAACGTAACCTTCCTCTACTTTACTTCTTTCATTTTAAAACACAATAACCTTGTATTAGTATTTTAAATGAACTTTGTGGGTGTGTTCCCTGTAAACCCTCACGAGACTTCACTCGTCCACTTGGGACACCAAGTGGTTTAAAAGGCTTATTGCATATGCTAAATGCAACCGTGATTCCTACGAAAGTGAGTTAGGTTTGTTTTTCATTTTTCATTTTTTCTTTTTAGAATTATGCTTGTCAGTAGTGTGATTTCAGGGATTGAAGTTTGTTCATGCTGCTTATCCGATGGCACGTCTCTTTTTCGTAGGCCTTCTTTCTTTGTGGAGCAAATTTTAGGGAAGTTCTCGCTCTAATACTACTTTTCTCTTCACCTTTATTTAATGCTTAGTACAAAAGGGACTTTGTACAATTCAAGTAGGGGGACGGGAGTATAATTATATCTTGAACATTATTTTGCCCTCGTTTTTCTAGTTTATTTTGAAAAATTATGCCATTTTTAAAATTTTGACATGTTTTTCTTAACCTAACTAGATTAGACCTTAGCCGAGCACATACAACCCTTGATATTATATGGTGAGATTAACCTTATCCGTTTCTAATATTTCACCCCAAATCCACCAAATTATGAGTGTGACGGTAGCTTGTAAACTTTAGAACTTGGCCTTTGCATCATTTCGAGACCATAGACGAGGTATGTTGAGTTAGCTCGATATATTTGGACTTTTCAGTTTTAGAAGGCAATATTATAGGATTATCACCCAAATAGCCTACCATTGTGTCTTTCGATTAGTCACCTCGACTTCTCGACCCCCATGTGAAACCCTTTTGTTGCACTCACCTTTAGTGCAAGATACCCCTAGATACACCCATCTGAGCCATTCCTTTCATTTTGTTAACCCAATATATTGTTTCGATACACCTATACACCTTAGCCTACCCTGTAGTCTTTATTTGTGATTGGGAAGTCATCATTTGCCTAAGTTCAAGGTTCAAGTGAAAAGGTTCGGAAATCACACTTTCGTCGACGACATATTCCTGAAGATCATTGAAGACCCCCCGAATTCCCATTGTTCATCTCAAGTGGGGGGATATTATGTTTAGTTATTATTATTATGTTAAAAAAAAAAGTGATTCGAGAAAAAAAATAAAAATAAATAGTTGTTATGTTGTTTAGTTATTGTAAAGTGCAATGTTATAAGAACTATGTTATGAGCTTTATAGATTTAGTATCGAGGAGGCCACCTCGGTCACATTCGAAGATTGGAGTTGGTAATTATGCCAACAGTTGGAGAAAAGGTAGTGTGTCCATCACGACGTCCTCTAATGACACATTTGCCTTGTATTTCATGATCCGGTTTCTTGACTTCAAAGCTTGAACTTTGGGCGGACGGTAAGTGGTGATGACTTGGTTATAGATTTAGAATACCTGCTTGTTTTTTATTTTACACCATTTATATATCCCATGTCTTATCCTACCCTTTAGTCATGAAGCATGTCTAGGTGATGCAGCGAGCAATATTTGGTGTCTTGGCCATGGATTTGGTCATGTATCACTGATTTTGTCCACTTCGCCGTAACATATTAGTAATGACGAGTCTCCCCTTAACCTTTATCGTGTCTACCCATATTGCCTTCGAGAATTGTTTAGCCCTTAACTCTAGTGGTGGAGATTTATGTATCCGCCAAGCTTATGATAGAATACATGCTATGATTGTGCGATTGAGTGATCACCCCGAAATTAACACTTAGAATAGTTGAGAGATTTGAGTGTTTCGTTCCCATTTCGTGAGGTGTTCGGCTTTGTTTTATTCTAGCATAAGGGATTTGTAAACTTATATTTTCCAGGTTTTGGGAGATATCTTTTTAGGAATCTTTCTAATAAGGTCTACTTGAGGGAAAGTAAAGTTCAAGTGGGGGGATATTTGATAACATCAAATAGTCCTGATTATTAAGTGTCAATTTCCCCCGATAATGCTTGTAATTTATATCATTTATATGGATTTACACTTGTTTTCCATTGTTTTCCACTTTCAGGTAAATTACTAGCATTGGAGCTAAAGAGACGCGTAATTGGAGAAATATCAAAGATTTATCATAGTATGCTGACTTTGAAGAAGTTACGGCGTAACTCATCTCTCACATTACGCCGTAACTAAAGCGTGACTCAAAAAACCAACTCATCAGAAGGTTACGGCGTAACTCTCCCCAAAGACTACGACGTAACTATATTAGGTCAAATGAGGTTCCACGCCGCTGATAACTACGATGTAACTATTCCACCAACTACGGCGTAACCAAGTAATATTGAAGAATACGGCGTAACCACTCATAAGGTTACGCCGTAACCAGCAGATCTAGTGCAAATAACGAAGGAATTGAAGATTACGGCGTAACTCTTATTCTAGTTACGCCGTAACCCATATCTGGCCTATAAATACCCCACGATTTCCATCATTTCAAAGCATCCCATTCCATACATCACAACCAAAGAACGTGGGAAGAAGCCAAAGGCAGGTCTAGAGGAGCATACGGAGTTGTCTCTAAGGGAGAAATCACTCCCCTACGGTAAGCATTAGCATTTTATCTTTTCTTTACTTTCGATTCATGTATTTCGTAACTTTGAATATTGAATTGATTTGTATGGTTAATATGAGCGGCTAAGCACCTCTTGGTGCTGGCCTAGTTATGATTCCTTAATTGTTTTGTTTGCGTTTACATTACTTCCGTATAATTATTTCTAAGTGTATGCATGCATAGTTTATTGGTAGCTACCCTTGTTTCGATAGTTTTGAATGGCGGTAGAGGCCAATTGCCTAGGAGATATGACCAAATAACCCTAGGTAAGCGGACTGAGATGGGAAGGGTAAGATATGACCAACTGACGACCCTTTCTACTTGTGCGATTTGACCAACTGATCACCTACCGTTTGGATGAACTTAAGAATTAGGGGGTGAGTGTTTAAGTTGCTAACGCACGGGCACTCACTATTATAAATCTAGCATGTAAAGGTACTTAATGACTTGGATTAGGGGACCAGGAACAACGTGACTTATGAGGGGATACCTGACTTCTCCTGTGGTGGCATCTTTGCTGATAGGTTAAGGCGAATTGACCAAATGATGTCCTCTTGACTTTGACCCCACCTGAAGTAATTGGAAGTAAGTAGACGTAGACATTACTAGCTAGGAGGAATAACTAGGTTAGCACCACTCTCCTCTATTGATATATCCTTTGCCTTTTATATGCTTTTATTTGCTTTAGTAGTTAATTAATTATTTCCTTATCATAATCATATTAAAATCTGTGACACCTAGACTTAGTAATAATCCAACACACATAGCTCTTGGGACGACCTCGGTTTTACCAAATACTACACTACACGCGACCGGGTACACTGCCCGTTAGTGCATTAGGGTAAACATAGGTATAACGAGACTTTATAAATATTAAAACCTGGTCAGTAAAACCTGCATCAGCAACTCTAACCAACGACGTTGTCTCATATTCAACTCCTTCTGATCTAAGATATGCTTCAGGCTCTTATGGTCGGCAAACACTACACACTTGGTTCCATGAAGATAATGTCTCCAGATTCTAATGGCAAACACTACAACACTTAACTCCAGATCATGGGTGGTGTAGTTTTTCTCATGCTTCTTAAGTTGTTGGGAGGCATAAGCTATCACCTTCTACCTTTGCATCAAAACAGCACCTAAGCCTTTATGCGAAACGTCGTAGTACACGACAAAATCTTCGCTTCCTTCAGGCAGAGCTAGGATGGGCGCACTACACAACTTCTCCTTCAGAAGTTGGAATGCTTCTTCTTCCTTTTATCCCCATTCATACTTAACGTCCTTCTGCGTCATTTTGGTCAGCGACATAGCTATTTTGGAGAATCCCTCAATGAACCTCCGGTAATAGCCTGCTAAACCTAGAAACTGGCGGACTTCTGACGGGTTCCTAGGGGCTGCCCATTCCTTAATGACCTCAATCTTGGCTGGGTCAACATGAACTCCTCGACTATCTATCACGTAACCTAAAAATTGCACGGTAGGAATCTAAAATTCAGACTTAGAGAATTTGGCATACAACTTCTCTTCTCTCAACAACTCTAAGATGAGCCTCAAATGCTCTTCGTGCTCCTCTCTATTCTTGGATTATATCAAGATGTCGTCTATGAATACTATCACAAACTTATCCAGGTATGGCTTACACACTCGGTTCATGAGATCCATGAATACCGCTGGCGCGTTGGTCAAACCAAACGACATCACTTGGAATTCATAGTGCCTATAACGAGTCCTATATGCCGTCTTAGGGATATCCACCTCTCGAACTCTAAGCTGGTGATAACCAAACCGTAAGTCGATATTGGAAAGGACACTAGCTCCTTGGAGTTGGTCAAATAGGTCATCTATCCTAGGTAGCGGGTATCGGTTCTTCACTGTCAACTTATTTAACTCCTTATAATCAATGCACATCCGAAACGATCCATCCTTCTTCTTCACAAACAACATCGGTGCTCCCCACGGTGACGAACTTGGTCGAATGAATCCCTTCTCTGACAACTCTGCCAACTGTTTAGACAGTTCCTCCAATTCTCTTAGAGCAAGTAGATAGGGTGCCCGGGCTACGGGTACAACACCAAGTATCAACTCAATTTGGAATTCCACTTGTCGAACAAGTGGAATCCCTGGCAGATCGTCGGGAAACACATCTGGAAACTCTCTAACGACGGGTACATCCTTAAGGTGTCTTTCACTCTTCTTCTCGCTTTTCTTTTAAGAAATTCGAGCAAAGAAAAGACAACCTCCTCTATCGATGTACTTCTGGGCCTTAATACAAGAGATGATGCTCAACTGGGAGGGACCTCCACAGTCGCTCCGATCTCCTTGTATGCTCAAAACCTTTCCACCATACGGTACACACACTATCTTCTCATCGCAGATGATGTGTGCATCGTTCTTTGACAACCAATCCATTCCGATGATGACGTTAAAACTCCCTAAGGTGGCTGGCAATAGGTCTATGCTAAATGGGTGGTCTAGGAAACTTAAGGTACAACCTCGGACTACAGTCTCAATCATTTCCCTATTTCCGTTAGCTAACTCCACATCATAACTTAACCCTAAAGGTGTTGGGGAAATTCCTAGTAATGGCATAAAGGTGGTGGATACGAAAATCATATCGGCACCAGTATCAAACAGTATAGAAGCATAGCGATTATTGAGAAGGAACGTACCCGTAACTACCTTAGGGTCCTCACCAGCTTCCTTCCCAATAGCATACACTCGCGCTGTTCCCATGTCTCTTTGCTGATTCCTAGCACCTTGATTTCCCTGGTTCCCTACAACCTCTCGCTTCACAGGGTTTAGGCCATTACTTCCCACACCTCGGTTAACAAATCCTCCTCCATTGCCGGGGTTTCCCTTCATCCACAGCTCTCGGCACTCATTCTTGTAGTGCCCTTTCTTTCCACATCCAAAACAGGTGACAGTGGCCTCCCAGTCCGCTTCTTGTGCAGTTTGGGCCACAACAAGGGGACGGGACCTACAGTCCTTGGCCATGTGCCCTACCTTAGAGCAATTTCTACACACTATTAAGCACGGTCCATGGTAGTTTCGGTTGCAACGACCACACAAAGGCTTGCTACATTCATAACCCTTCTTCTCTCCATTTCCTATGGCGAACACCCTGGCAGTCTCTTGTCGCTTGTTGCCATCCCCTTTAACAGTCTCATTCCTCTTCCTCTTATCACTCTTACCCTTGTCTCCTCTTTCTAACACATAAGAGTCCATCAAACGCTGAGCCACGGTAACTTCCTCATGCAAGTTAGTTGGCTTCGCAGTGATGACATCATTCCTAGTAGCTAAAGGCAATCCATCAGTATACCTCTCAATCTTAAGGGCTTCAGTGTGAATTTCTGGGCAAAGCAGCGACAACTCTTGGAAACGACGATTGTAGGTTGTCATGTCGGTACCTTTAACCTTATGGTTCCAGAACTCAATCTCTAACTTCTTAACTTCATTCCCAGGACAGTAAGTCTTGATCAGGAGAGCCTTAAACTGGGTCCAAGTCATGCTATAGGCTATATCACTTCCTACGGATCTGCGATAGTTGTTCCACCAAGTCAACGGTTCATCTTTCAAGGTGAACGACTTAACCTTATAATCCTCTTCACAGGTACTATGGGTAAACACAGACTCAGTTTTCTTCATCCACCTAGTTAGGTAAACCACTCCCTCGGTTCCTCCGAACTCGATGAGACCACAAAATCGGAACTCTTTGTAGGTACAGCCTCGAGATCGATTAAGCGGTAGGGTTCCACCAGAGGTGTTAGAGAGATTAGACTCAGCTAGCAGTTCAGCTACACAATGCGCTACAAGCTGGTCGATGTGGGCTGGATTCAAAGGCAGAGGGTTTTGTGGAACAGGACCATTCTTAGCACGGTCGTTCACATTTAGGTTCTCTACAGCTGGGTTATCAGTATTCTGGTTCTTGACAGGTGGAGTGGTTAGGGTCGGACGACGACCTCGACAGACAGGAGTAACCACAATAGCAGGAGCTGCTCGGTTGGTCCTAGGCGGGTTTCGTCTTGGTGCCATTGATCTGAAGGTAAGAATAACAGTTTCATAAGTTCACAATTCACGCTCTAAAAGATTGGGTTTGGTTCCAAGGATCACTGAACAACGCACGAATACATAATCAAGGATAACAAGGATAATACTATATCATAACGAAACAACTAGAGACCGAATCATAACTAAAGGATGCACATTTGATAACATCAAATAATCCTGAATATTAAGTGTCAATTTCCCCTGATAATGCTTGTAATTTATATCATTTATAATTTTATATGGATTTATGCTTGTTTTCCATTGTTTTCCACTTTCAGGTAAATTACGAGCATTGGAGCTAAAGAGACGCGGAATTGGAGAATTATCACAGATTTATCAGAATATGCTCACTTTGAAGAAGTTACGGCGTAACTCATCTCTCACATTACGCCATAACTAAAGCGTGACTCAGAAAGCCAACTCATGAGTAGATTACGGAGTAACTCTCCCTAAGGATTACGACGTAACTATATTAGGTCAAATGAGGTTCCACGCCGCTGATAACTACGCCGTAACTATTGAATAAACTCCGGCGTAACCAAGAAATATTAAAGATACGGCGTAACTACTTCTAAGGTTACGCCGTAACCAGCAGATCTAGTGCAAACTACGAAGAAATATAAGATTACGGCGTAACTATTATATTAGTTAAGCCTTAACCCAGATCTGGCCTATAAATACCCTACGATTTCCAGCATTTCAAAGCATCCCATTTCACACACCACAACCAAAGAACATGGGAAGAAGCCAAAGGCAGGTCTAGAGGAGCATACAGAGCTGTCTCCAAGGGAGAAATCACTCCCCTACGGTAAGCATTAACATTTTATCTTTTCTTTACTTTCGATTCATGTATTTCGTAACATTAAATATTGAATTGATTTGTATGGTTAATATGAGCAGCTAAGCACCTCTTGGTTCTGGCCTAGTTATGATTCCTTAATTGTTTTGTTTGCGTTTATATTACTTCCGCATAATTATTTCTAAGTGTATGCATGCATAGTTTATTGGTAGCTACCCTTGTTTCGGTTGTTTTGAATGGTGGTAGAGGCTAGTTGCTTAGGAGATATGACCAACTGACCCTAAGTGAGTAGACTGAGACGGGAAGGGTAAGATTTGACCAACTGACGACCCTTTCTACTTGTGCGATTTGACCAACTGATCACCTACCGTTTGGATGAACTTAAGAATTAGGGGGTGAGTGTTTAAGTTGCTAACGCCTGGGCACTCACTATTATAAATCTAGCATGTAGCGGTACTTAATGACTTGGCTTAGGGGACCAGGAACAACTGGACTTATGAAGGGACACCTGACTTCTCCAGTGGTGGCATCTTTACTGATAGGTTAGGGCGAATTGACCAAATGTTGTCCTCTCGAATTTGACCCCACATGAAGTAATTGGAAGTAATTAGACGTAGACATTACTAGCTAGGAGGAATAACTAGGTTAGCACCACTCTCCTCTATTGATTGAACCTTTGCCTTTTATTTGCTTTAGTAGTTAATTAATTAATTCCTTATCGTAATCATATTAAAAACTATGACACCTAGACTTTGTAATAATCCAACACACATAGCTCTTGGGACGACCTCGGTTTTACCAAATACTACACTACACAAGACAGGGTACACTGCCCGTTAGTGCATTAGGGTAGACCATAGGTATAACGAGACATTTTACATATTAAAACCTGGTCAATAAAACCTGCATCAACATTCTAATAACCATAACTCATAGGTTCCAAAGTGGAATACATGAAAGGATACGGAGAAATCAGAAACGATCCTAACAACGATACTAACAAGATAACTAGGATAGATCTACATCTCGAACTAGAGACTACTCACTTTCAAGATGGTACAATACCATGAATTTGACACAATCTAGTCACGACTACGAGCACTCCTAAATGATCTCCAAACATCGTCCATCACTCTCCATAGTTACAAGACCTCCAGACGCTGAGAGTCGCGATCTTTCTTAAGATTCACGACCTCCTCCTCCAACGCGTCGACCTTGCGCTGAAGCGCTTGGTCTGCCTCTTGGGCTATCGAACACTCTGCTTGCCGGTTCCCTACCTGCTCATAGAGTTCCGACATGCCCAAGGCCATCGAATTCTAACCATCTTAGTCATATCCACTCTCAAATCCTCTACACCAGTCCTCGACACTCCATCTAGTCGATCAGACAACTGACTAAGGCTAATATTCTGGGATATAATCCTCTCCCAAATCAGACCGGTACCTCCATACTCCTCGGGCTCTGAAGCAATCTCTGATGATATCTCTGAAACTAGTGGGCTACCTATCTCAGGTGAATGTGGAGGTGAACCAAATCAAATGGCTGCCCGGGAGAATCAGGCTCAGGCAAAGGTAATGAAGAGCCTGGTCCTGGAGAATGCGCAGAATGTGCAGGACTCTGCAATGGTAGAGTACCCCCTTCTGGGATATCCTCATCATCATCATCCTAAGGATCCTCATCCTCATCTACATACTCCTCCTCGATCTCATGCTCCTCCTCGCCCTCATCTTCGGAGGGAGAGTCCATGAGTCGGCGTCTCTGTGTGGGTGAATCCTGAGGTGGTACAGTAGGGGATATAGGTCTTCTAAGACATGATGATGCTGGTGGTGATGACAGAAGAGAGTGGGCTGCTAGGTGAATAGGTGATGATGGTGGTCGCATAGACATACGAGTAGTACTACGAGTAAGTCTAGGAGTCTGAGCTCGTGCTAAGACCTGATGCAATGTGAGCTGCCTGGAGGAGCTAGGGCGATCAGCTGATGATGATGAATTAGAGTGACAGGCAATCACATAGGGATCACCCTGCGCAACAGTCATGATAGTCAACGATGGGGAAGTAGGAGTAGCAAGGACATCCTCAGACACATCATAAGCTAGTGAAGGCATGGTCTGTGACAAAGGCATAGGGTAGGTATAAGTGTTTGAAAACAACTAGTTCTAATAAACGCATCAACTCAACCAAAACATATATCACATAATGAAAGCTTTAAAATAGAGGTACCGCATTACTCAAAATATGTCTTTAAATAAAACACATAAGTTCTATTCTATCACATAATCCACGCATCATATAATCTCAAATCAAATTAATCATATAATCAAGCTCATAATCCCAAAATCACAACATATCAATAATCCAATCAAGTTCATAATATCTCGACAATCAATTCACATTTTCCCAAAATCAATAATCATATCTCAAAACATAACATCTCAAATAATCAATTCACAATTCATCATATCTCATAATTCAAGTTGCAGTTCATACCATAATCAAATAAAGAAGCTTCGGCTTGGCAGGCGGGCACACGTCGGTCGAGGATCAATTTTTCTTAAAAAGTGGTTATAGTTTAGGTTTTATTAAATACCTAGTTCTCTATAACCTTGGCTCTGATACCAATCTGTAACACCCCCAAATCTCGGTACATCGGAAGTAATCAAGTTTTCGGGGCGTTACATGGATTGGTACATCACACAAGTATAGCAAACAAGATAGTCATTTATAACTCAAAAACCAATCCCAAATTTAATTATCCAATACAATCATCCCAAAATAGTTAAACGTAAGGCCTAATATGATTTATAAAATAGGTTCCCATAATATTATCAGAGTTTAAATATGATCCTTCAACCATGCCTCCTTGCCAAGCTTCCACAGAACACGCATTCCAAACATCACTTAAATACCTGAGAAAAACATGCTAAAAGGCCAGCTAACGCTGGTGAGTTCATAGGTTTAAATTCGAGTTTAAATAGTGGACCTGTAGGAGTTTATTTGCTATGCGAGACCTAAGATAGATACACAATATCACCTCAATTACATACCAATATCACAGTCAACAATATCATCAATAATCCATATCCGACGTCATAGTAGGGCCCTAAGCGACCCTAGCCAGCGCAGTCGTAGCAAAGTCTAGAACAATTGCTACCCTGGACTAGGTCGAGGTAGAAGTCTATACTTAGCTAGGCAAGTGTTATAGCAATTAAGATTGCTACCCTAGACTAAGACAACAACTACCACATATCTATCTAAACAGTCAAGCACATAAGCAAATCAAAATAGTTTAAAAGGTTCAAAAAAGTAGCATGATTTCTCACCCCAAATTAGTTAAAAACATAGATAAAAGTGGGGCTATGAAACTCACCTCAAGCAAGCAACACACAAACAAACACTTGCAAGAAGATAACAGCTAACACGGCTCAACAACTACTGACTCGGCACAACCTATTAATATAAACCAATTTTAATATATATTTCCCAAAATCAACGTTATTGCTAGTCCCTAGCAATGTTTTGAGAAAAATTTAATGGATTTCATCTCTTTACCAAAAGCCATTACTTCTGGAGTAGCCAAATGTTTTAGTTCAAGTAAGAACCTTGGTACACCGATAACCAAATGATTTTGAGCAAATCACCAGCTTCCAACGGATTTGATTTGTCTTTACCAGAAGTCGTTTGCTTCTGGACTAGCCAACTCTTAGATAAAATATCTTTGGTGAGCTGATTACCAATTATGGTTTTCCAACTGCCTTTACCACACGCCATAAACTTGCGGGCTAGCCAACTCTTCACTTTTAAGGATATGGTGAGCTGAATACCATACAATTTTGGGCAAATTGCAAGCCGTCAACGGTTTTGAGATATCTTTACCAAGAGCCGTTTGCTCCTGGATTAGCCAATCCTTTTGTTTATTAGACAAGGCGGACTGATAACCATAATCTGAGTAAGTGAAAAACACTTACTCCAAAAAAAATTTTTGCCAAAATTTGGGGAATTAGGCGGTATAATTACATGATAAAATTCGTGAGAATTCCCCCCCACACTTAGAAATGAATATTGCCCTCAATATTCAAAGTACCGGCGGTTATGCCGAAACATATAACGTAAAAGGGAAATACTACGGCCATTATTTAGCAAGGATTTTTTTTTTTTTTTTTTTTTTTTGAAACTCTTATATATACACAACATGAGGGGCAACTCCCCCACACTAGGGTGGTAGAAAGTAGAAAGAAGAAGCTAAACTGTCAAGTTTTGTCACACAAGCTAGCCACTTGTGAATGGCTAACCGTAACAAACTTCAGACAGCTCAGAAATATGGGTGACAACCCATATGGCATGCTACTATTTTTGATACCCGAGTCGCTAGCTTGACTCGATCCCCGCATTCATTGGTTCATGGGGAAAGTTTGTAGATCTGGGACAATCACAGGAGGAATGTCCTCTCCAAAGTAATGCTTTAACCGATGACCATTCACTTTAAAATTTGGACCATCGGGTTAAGATAACTCAATGGTGCCATAAGGATAAACCTTAGTGATGGTAAATGGACCAGACCAACGGGATTTAAGCTTTCCCGAGAAAATCTTCAATCTTGAATTGAAAAGAAGGACTCGATCACCAACGTTGAAAACGCGGTTCTTAATTTTTGAGTCATGAATCTTCTTTGTCTTTTCTTTGTAGATCAAAGAGTTCTCGTAAGCTTGATCACGGAGTTCATTTAATTCATTCATTTGAACTTTCCGGTGATCACCAGCTGTCTGAATATCGAAGTTGGCATGTTTCAAGGCCCAGTATGCCTTGTGCTCTAGCTCAACCGGCAGATGACATGCCTTTCCGTATACAAGCTTGTATGGAGTACACCCGATGGGTGTTTTATAAGCTGTACGGAAGGCCCAGAGTGCGTCATCTAGCTTATCTGACCAAGAGGCACGGTTTTCTCCAACCGTCCTCTCCAGAATTCTTTTAATCCCCCGGTTGGAAACTTCCACTTGCCCACTAGTTTGGGGGTGGTACGCAGCAGAGAGACGGTGAGTTACACCATACTTCTGCATGACTCTATCAAACTGGTCATTGCAGAAATGCGTACCACGATCACTGATTATGGCTCGTGGAGTTCCAAACCTAGCAAAGAGAGATTTCAAGAATTTCACAACAACTCGGGCATCATTGGTAGGCAAAGCCTTAGCTTCAACCCATTTTGACAAGTAGTCAACGGCCACGAGTATGTACTTATTACCGCGAGAAGAAGGAAATGGCCCCATAAAGTCAATGCCCCAGATGTCAAAAATCTCACACACTTGAATGGCATTTTGCGGCATTTCATTTCTTTGTGAGATATTCCCGTGACGTTGACAAGCGTCACAGGCTTTGACAAATTCGTGGGCATCCTTGTAAATTGTGGGCCAATAGAATCCGGAATCAAACACCTTCTTGGTTGTGTAGTTGGGGCTATGATGTCCCCCGGTAGGTCCAGAATGGCAAGCTTTGAGAATGTCAATAGCTTCCTGACCATACACACATCGCCTGATGACTTGATCCGCGCAAATTTTAAACAAGTAGGGGTCGTCCCAGAAGTAATGTTTCACATCCTTAAAGAATTTATTTTTCTGTTGGGACGACATTGTTGAAACCAAGATCCGGACTCAACTAGGGTATAATAACAATGATTGAATAGATGCACAGCGGATAATAATTAACACAATCAAAGTTACCAACAAGGTTTTTCTTATTAAAACAATGATCCTCTATGGATCTTTTTCTCCTCTCTAAAGAGTTTTCCTGGAATGTTTTCTCCAGAGGTTTTTTTCTTTTTGTTCAAGTCTCAGTCATACAAAAGCTATCAGTTCCTTTTATACACAAGGAACCCTAAATAAAACAATAATATAAAATAAATGCATATCACTACCTAAAATAGCTCATGCATATCCTAACAAACTAATACTGATTAACTATATCAGTAGAAATACTATAGAATACGCGGAATAACTATCTCCGCAGAAACCATCTACACTGTTTCCTATCTTCAGCAGAATCCATTCTTCAGTAGATTCCAGCTTCACTACTTCAGTAGAATTATGTCTTCAGCAGATTCAACACTTCTTCAGTAGAATCCTTTAGCAGATAATTTCAGCATAATTCATACTTCACAGAATTCCCAACAATCCTCCCCTAAACTGGAATTTGACTTGGTTAAGTTCCAGTTTCCTGATAGTACTTTAACGCGTCAGAACTTGAGGATTGTACTCGAACATCAGCAGCAAAGAATCAAAACAATTACATCTCTATGATGATAAACTTTGAAACGCCAGATCTTTGCAGCAACAAATGACAAAAGATACATCAAAACAGATTAGTTTCATACTATTCTCATCACATCCAGGAGTTTTAACTCCTGTGAGAGGTGAATCATTGAAAATAATGGATTTGATGTCTCTTTACCAATAGCCATCACTACTGGAGTAGCCATATGTTTCAGTTCGTAAACTATGGTACACTGATAACCATCTGATTTATTAGCAAACCAGCAACTATAAACGGATTTGATATGTCTTTACCTGTAGCCGTTTGCTCAGGACTAGTCAATTCTTGGATTCCAAAAAGGAATAAACCATGGTGAATTGATGACCATACAACCCTCAGCAATGAAGCATGGGTGGTTGCATACCCTATGATTTTGAGCAAACCATTACAGCTATCAACGGAATTGAGATGTCTTTACCAAAAACCGTTTGCTTTTGGACTAGCCAACTCTTTGATGGAATGTCGTCATCATCATGGTGAGTTGATTACCATTTATGGATTTCCGCAGCCTTTACCACAAGCCATAATCCTGTGGGCTAGTCAACTCTTGTGTCAGTAAGACATGGTGAGATGAAAACCATTAGTTGTGTGGTTAAGAACCAACACCAAAACCTGCAAGCAAGAAATAGTAGAAACTGAACACAGACAGGTTAGAGCTTTTTTTTTTTTTTTTTTTTTTTTTTTTTTTTTTTTTAAGAAATAACACGATTTTTTTTTTTTTTTTTTTTTTTTTTTTTTTTTTTTAAACTAAGAAAAAGAAAGAATACGATTTTTTTTTTTTTTTTTTTTTTTTTTTTTTTTTTTTTTTTTTTTTTTAAACGAAATATAAAATAAAGAAAAAATAAATAAATAACCAAAACATGGAAAATAAACCATCAAGCATCAGTAGAAACCAAAGACAGTTGTAGTGTCAGCAGAAACACTAAGCCTCCCCTTAGGCGTATGAGGATCCAACATCTGCAAAAATGGTTAGAAGACAAATATACAACAATAATAAGCCTCCCCTTAGGCTTATGCCTCCCCTCAATCAATGAACCTGACAAAGACTATTTTTCTTGGGTACCCAGAATGAACCTTTTCTTTGAGTTTTCCAAGAAGAACCTTTTGAGGGTTTAATAATATTTCCCACTCGTACTCCACCATGTGCCATATTCATATGAGATACATAAGGTGTATATGACTGAAAATAAGAACTAGTAGGTCTATATGGCTTAAGTCTAGCATTACGGTTCCACCACCCAGTAGTAACTGGTGAAGAATATCCTCCACTAGAGGGAACTGGAAAAGGCCTATTAAGCCTGTCAGCAGAAACAGATGCATACACCTTAGGCTTACTAGTGGGAACTGGTTTACCTACTCTCACATGTGCAGCTTTGGGAACAAATGGAGGAATACTAGCAACATTAGTCCATGTGGGTCTAGAAGTCTTATGACCAGAGGAAACACCCATCATTTTCTCATGATAATCACAGTCTTTAATAAGATGGAGTTTACTACCACACACAAAACATGATTTCTTCTTAACAGACTTATTCTTAACACAACTTTGTTTATTACATTTAAACTTATCAGAAACAAAATTAGAAGCAAAATTGTGTTCAACAGAATAAGTAACTGGCTTAGTTTTGGGCTCAGCAATGGGCTCAATATCAGCTACTTTGGACTTAGGTGCGGTCTTGGGTGTGTGCTCAGATAAGTCAGACTTTTCACTTGAATCACATGAGGCATAGTCAGTGGACTTTAGGTCTGATGACTTGTCACTTTCAGAACAAGAGACAGAGTCATTAGTTTTGCTACTAAGGTCTGGCAAGTCACTTTACTTTTTGCCATATAAATGGTGTGATCCATCAAAGTCAACAGTAAGGGAAAGGTCAATGGGCATGTGTTCACCTCTAATAGGTCCAGGGACAGCATGTAATGCACCTTCTTTGACATAATGAGCTAAACCCGCTTGAGTAGTTTTACGCCCATCATATTTAGCTTCAGGACCTACATATTTTTTAAAGCCTAAACCTATAGTAGTATTTGGAGTTTGACTAGCATAGATGTGACTTGCTAACTTGTTTCCATTTAATATCCATTCTTTATGCCTAGCAATTTCCTCATTAAGTTTCTCTTTAAGCTCTAAATTTTCTGATACTACATCTGCTCTTAACTTTTCAGACCACTTTAACTCATTTTTAGCACACTCGAGATCCCTTTCTAATACACCTATCTTCTCATCATAAGCTATTTGATTCTTCTGAAACCAAACCTTTTGTCTTTCTAGTGTTTTTAAAGCCTGTTTATAAGCTTCAACTTCCACATAGCATTCATTATATTTAGGTTCCAAAATATCATAAGCTTCTTTTAGTTCATTGTATTTATCACTACAACCAAACACACAATTTTGTTTTTGTACCTGAGAGATGCCCATGAATGCAAAGTGCGGACTGGCAAGTTCTTCAGCATAACCTGCAGCATCAGCTTCCTTGCTCATCTTCTTGAATTCAGCCTTTCCACCATACCTCTCTTTGAGTGCATCCCATATACGACTTGCATCATCCATATAATGAAAATCTGCTACATGATCAGCAGGAATAGATTTAAGCAAGGTAGTTCTGGCCTTTGACTCTCTTTGTACAGCAATGTGTTCATCTGCAGTCGTTGGAGGAAGATAAAAGAGATTTCCATCACGATCACTTCCAGTCCTTTTTAAACTGTTGCCATTTTGGATCACTTTCCAGATATTCATATCATTATTTTTAATCCAGTGTTCCATCTTCTTAGCCCAGACCTCGTACTCATCATCCATCAAATAAGGAAACACATCATCACTATTACTATCAAAGTATGCCATTTTAAAGGTACTAAGCAAAAATATGACCAGCAAACAAATTCAATATGTATCCACGTGACCTCTTCAGCAGCAACGACCCACTATCAGTGGAAACAAAATAATATACGTGACTGCAGCAACAAGTCACAAGGTCAAACAGACCCACGTGATGACCTGATTATTCCAACCCCTTGATTCAACCAATCACACAAAAGTCAAACAGACCCTACGTGAATAAAAATACAAAACGTCCCCAAACTGTAATCGGTAGGCACAAAAGGATGACCAATCATGACAAATTAAATGCCCATTCCCACGTGATCCACTTAATATACCAATGATATCAAAAATCAAAACACGCTGCAGTCTTCTATCGATTGACTAAAACTTGGGACCAATAATATTCACGGAACACCACAACAACCATGCACCTTATCTTAGCAAATTTAATTGTATCCAAAATACTTTACACAGACAAGGAATCCCACGTGTAAGTGAAATAAAAGAAACAAAGACTTCCACCTTTGTATTTCTCTTGTACAAAAGCCAAACGAGTGGGGGGACCAGATTAACGTGAACAACAGCAATGAATTGATATGTTCAGTAGGAACTAATTGGGGAGTATAAAAGACCAATTAAAATATCAAGTACACTCAAACCCACGTGAATATCAACAATCAATGAGAACAATTAAATGCGCCTTTCATCAAATAGTCAACCACACATAATTTAACCAATCACACGTCATGATCACAGTAACAATCATACGATGTATCACAGCAAATCAAATCAATAATAGGAAGATATCACTTACACCAAAGTTCCGATTGACAAATGAAAATTCGATACCTCAAGAGAAACAAACGAATCTGTCTTTTCTTCAGATCTGCTCTACGCTAATAAAACCTTGAATGAACCCTAGATCGAGAGCCACCCGCTCTGATACCACTTGTTGAAACCAAGATCCGGACTCAACTAGGGTATAATAACAATGATTGAATAGATGCACATCGGATAATAATTAACACAATCAAAGTTACCAACAAGGTTTTTCTTATTAAAACAATGATCCTCTATGGATCTTTTTCTCCTCTCTAAAGAGTTTTCCTGGAATGTTTTCTCCAGAGGTTTTTTTCTTTTTGTTCAAGTCTCAGTCATACAAAAGCTATCAGTTCCTTTTATACACAAGGAACCCTAAATAAAACAATAATATAAAATAAATGCATATCACTACCTAAAATAGCTCATGCATATCCTAACAAACTAATACTGATTAACTATATCAGTAGAAATACTATAGAATACGCGGAATAACTATCTCCGCAGAAACCATCTACACGGTTTCCTATCTTCAGCAGAATCCATTCTTCAGTAGATTCCAGCTTCACTACTTCAGTAGAATTATGTCTTCAGCAGATTCAACACTTCTTCAGTAGAATCCTTTAGCAGATAATTTCAGCATAATTCATACTTCACAGAATTCCCAACAGACATCCCTTTCACTATGAAGTTACCCGCATGGTAATTTGCAAAGTCAGCAAACCATGGGGTAGTAGAGTCTCCACGAAAAGAAACCGCATTGAGTGTCTCGAGAGGAAATGTTTCATTTATTTCCTTTTTCTCAAAAACATCTTGGTGAGGGTTCTCTAATCGGGACAGATGATCAGCAGCCAGGTTCTCTGCTCCTTTTTTATCACGTATAATGATATCAAATTCTTGCAGGAGGAGAACCCAATGGAGCAATCTCGGCTTTGCATCTTGTTTTGCAAAGAGATATTTGAGAGCCGAGTGATCCGTATATACCACGCATTTGGTCAAGATGAGGTATGGCCGAAATTTCTCAAACGCATACACCACAGCTAATAGTTCTTTTTCCGTAGTGGTGTAATGGGTTTGAGCTTCAGTCATAGTCTTACTTGCGTAGTGGATAGGCTGAAAATGCTTGGTTTTTCGTTGCCCCAAGACTGCACCGATAGCAAAATCACTTGCATCGCACATGAGCTCAAAGGGTAGATCCCAGTCGGGGGCAACTAGAATGGGTGCTTCCGTAAGCTTTTTCTTTAGTGTTTCAAAAGCTTCGACGCACTCAGGAGAGAAGATAAAAGGAGCTTCTTTTTCAAGAAGATGGGTCATAGGCCGAGCGATTTTAGAAAAATCCTGTATGAATCTACGATAAAACCCGGCATGACCAAGAAAACTCCTAATTCCTTTGACGGTAGTAGGATGAGGCAGTTTAGAAATAACATCGACTTTTGCTCTATCGACCTCAATCCCGTTTTTTGAAATCTTATGGCCAAGGACTATGCCTTCTTTGACCATAAAGTGGCTCTTCTCCCAGTTTAGACATAGATTGGTGTCTTCACACCTTTTAAGCATTTTGTCTAAATGGGAGAGACATGTCTGAAATGAATCCCCAATGACCGAGAAGTCATCCATAAACACCTCCATTGTTTCCCCGATCATGTCGCGGAATATGGCCATCATACAACGTTGGAACGTGCCAGGAGCGTTACATAAGCCAAAAGGCATACGTTTGTAGGCAAAAGTTCCGTATGGGCAGGTGAATGTGGTCTTCTCTTGATCCTGTGGATCAATGGGGATCTGAAAGTAACCTGAGAAACCATCAAGGAAACAATAGTACTCATTCCCTGCTAATCTCTCAAGCATCTGGTCCATGAAGGGTAGAGGAAAATGGTCTTTACGGGTGGCGTCATTCAACTTACGATAGTCAATACAGACACGCCATCCCGTAACCAATCGAGTTGGAATTAACTCGTTTTCTTCATTCGTGACAACAGTTATGCCACCCTTTTTTGGAACACAATGAATTGGGCTAACCCAAGGACTATCTGAGATTGGGTAAATCAATCCTGCATCAAGAAGTTTGATAACCTCATGTTTGATAACATCATGGATTTTTGGATTCACCCTTCTCTGATGTTGAACTGCTGGCTTGATGTCATCCTCCATCAAGATTTTGTGAGTACAGAACTCAGGGTTAATACCCTTAATGTCGGAGAGTTTCCAAGCAATTGCTTGCTTGTGTGACTTCAAGACCTTTATGAGAGCAGTCTTTTCATCTTTACTCAAATCTCGAGCAATAATGACAGGCAATTTATCATCACCTTCAAGAAATGCATACTCGAGATGAGGAGGTAAGTCCTTAAGTTCGACTTCAGGAAATTCTTCAGTTTTCTCAACTGACTTGACTTCCTTGTTATGAAGTTTGACGGGAGGGAGTAGAGGAGAAGTGTCCTGATTTAACAACTTCTCAAGAATAAGAATATCTCCCTCCGGATTAATCTCATGGTGATTAATTTCTTCTGGAATTGCATCACTAGGGTGAGGGGTTGATGAGTGATCATCTTTAAGCATTTTCTCAATGAGAAGTATGTCCCCCTCGATGTCAATTGGAGCGTGATCAATTTCCCATGGAACAGAATCACTAGCCAAGTATGCTTCAATCTCTTCCAAGATGAAGTCGCTTCCCTCAAACGGAGTGAGAGAAGGAGAAGAATTGGCTATGATAGGTTGAGAAGATGTGGTGGGATCCCCACTCACAGAATTATGAGAATAACCAAGAACTTCTTGAGAGTACTCCTCAGAAGCAACATCAATGACATCAATGATATCTAGTTTGCGGAGTACCTCGAAGTTTGATCAAGGTTAAAGGTGACAGCTTCATTACCAACACGTAATGTGATTTCTTGCTCAAATACATCAATGAGAGCACGGCCCGTTCTCAGGAATCCTCTTCCAACAATGAGAGGAACCCGTGGATCAGCATCGAAATCAACAACTACAAAGTCAGCTGGAAAATTGAACTTTCCTACTTTCACAAATACGTCCTCTGCAATTCCAAGAGGACGGGATATTGTACGATCTGCAAGCTCGAGAGTCATGCATGTAGGAGTAAGATCCGGAAGAGAAAGTTTCTTCCATACTGAATGAGGCATCAGGTTTATGCTTGCACCAAGATCGGCTAAGGCAAAGCATTCAACCATTCCTGGAAATACACAAGGTAAGAGGAACTTTCCAGGATCTCCAAGCTTCTCGGGAAGCTTTTTCAAGATAACTGCAGAGCAGTTCTCGTTCAGAGGAGTTTTAGCCATTTCAAACAGCTTTTCCTTGTTGCTTAACATGTGTTTGAGAGTTGATGCAAACTTGGGCATCAACATGATAGCATCCGCGAAGCTTATGTCAAAATGAAGTTCTTGGAAAATTTGAAAGAATTTTTCCATTTGTTGACTGGCTTTCTCGCGGAGCTTTTGCTCGTGTAAACGTGATGGGTAAGGAATAGAAGATTTGGATTTGGTATTTTCAATGGGAGCTACAGGAGGTTCAAAAACAACTCCTGGATTGGATTTTGGTTTCTGGACAACCTGAGGATGGACATTGTTGGTACTTCCGTTATTAGTAGGAAGTTCCTTGTCCTTTGTCGCCTCAGGTTCACTTTCCACTACCTTCGGGGGAGAAGAAGAAGAGGTAGTAGGAATAGCGGGTCCATCATATGAAACACCACTTCTGGTTGTGATCGCCTTTGCATCGCCCCTCGGATTAGCGATCGTGTTGCTAGGTAAAGTACATGAGCCCGAGGGTCGATCATTTAAAGACTTCTTTAATTCAGCGATCTGACTGACCAACAACCTGTTTGTCTCCTCTTGAGTCTTCATGAATTGCTTTAAAAGCTCATCAGATGTTGACACAGGAGGAGGTGGAGGGACAATTTGAGGCCGTATGTTCTGGTTATAGCCAGAATTCCCTTGATTAGGGTTCATATTCCCCTGAAATTGATTCCCTCGATTGTAAGTGTTTTGATTAACATTTCCTTGATGTTGGAAACCTTGATTGGGTCCGGAATAGAAATTACCTTGGTTTTGATAACCTTGGTTCATTCTTGGTTGGTTCTGATTCCGGTTAGGATTCTGGTTAAAACCGGGTGGTGCCTGATAAGTGTTAGCTCGGTAATTTGGTTCATTTTGAGGACGGTATTGATTACCTCCTTGATTTGAAGTACCGGCTATAGCATTAGCTTCAAACGGACTACCATCGGTGGCAGTACAGTTGTAGTATGCATGAGGACCACCACAAGTAACACAAACTTCAACTTTCTTCACTTCACCATATGATGGTGTCTGTGTGAAAGTGACTTTCTTTTGGTTAGCAAGAACCAAAGCCTGAACAATATCCGTGAGTTTGTCAATCTTAGCATCGGTGCTAGATGTACTCACGGGAGATGAAGTAGAAGGTCCAGCATTAGACTCAGTATGATATGTCTTTGTGCGGAAAGGACGGACCTGGGACTTGTTTTCAATGATTTGCAAGGCTTCTTTTGTGGTCTTGCTCAAGAAATTACCTCCCGCGGAGGCATTTAGAGAGTCTTGATTAGTCTGGTTCAGACCATTGTAGAAAGTATCCATTTGCGTTAACTCGGCAAAACCATGATGCGGACACTTGCGGAGCAAGTCTTTGTAACGATCCCATGCCTCCCCGAATGATTCATCAAATCTCTGAGAGAATTTCATTATCTCATTCTTAAGACTTGTAGTTCGGGATGGAGGATAGAATTCGTTCACAAACTTTGTGACTAGATCTTCCCATGTCTCAATGGAACGAGGGGGTTGTTTCTCAAGCCAATTCCGGGCTTGTCCCTCTAGAGAAAATGGGAACAGAAGAAGCTTGATGGCTTCATGTGGGACATTCTTGTACTTGATGGTAGATGCAATCTTATTAAACCATCGAATGTGTGCATGAGGATCATCCCGCTCAAAACCATAGAATTGGCTTTGGGTTACCAGATTAAGTAACCCGGTTTTGAGCTCAAAAGTATCAGCCACGATGGCTGGGACAACAATAGCATCTCCGTAACCCTCGATGGGTGCTTGGAGAAGCTCATTCATCGGCTTGTCTTCTGCCATTACAGCAGGTGGTGGTGGTGGTAGACGTTCCTCAGTCACGGCTGAAGGAGCAGAACGTCCTCTACGTCTACGAGGAATCTTTCCAAGTTCTGACAATGGACTTGTAGAACTGGAAGAACGAGTGCGCATGCACTAAGTATAAAAATCAGTTTTCAAAACAAATGCGAGGCAAAACGACAAGTGAACTTAACCAATAATCACAAATGAAATGGCTTCTTTGAAAAAGGTACACCAATTCACAAGGACACAAAGGCAAGTTTTAAATCTGATGTTCGGGAACTTATTATGGTCACACCCCCAGTTAGTAGGTGTACTGCCTTGATTTGCGGTGGTTGATTTTTATGTATATTAAGTATCACTGAAAAGACGTAGGTATAGATTTGTGCTGATGGGTTTAAAAACTTTTGGACAATATTTTTGGTATCGTCTCGTTTAACCAAATCGTATTTCTTTAAGAATCACCTTAAAAGAAACACAAGATAGAAAACGTTACGATTGTTTTGTTGTTTTATATTTTGTTTGGTGTTTTTAACACTTTAGGAAAAGTGTTAATGAACTTTTTGATTTTGTTATAACTTTACAGAAAACTTTTTACAAACTGTGGTATATGTGCAAGTACGGGTCTGAAAAATGTTTAGAACACGCTTACAGCCTCCCCGGCAGCGGCGCCAAAATTTGATTGGTGCAAAACCGTCAAGTTTTCTCACGCGAGCTAGCCACTTGTGAATGGCCAGCCGTAAGGAACTTAAAACAGCTCAAACACCAATTGCAATTTAGATCAGGAGAATACAGTGGATTCCCGGGTCGTTAAGTCCCACGGAGGATGACTGGTGTTTAACACTTGATCAGATGATAGAATGATCACTAAGGATAGTGATCAGTAAGGTTTTTGATGGATAATTACCTAAAGAAAAGATCTACAAATTACAGGGGCTTAAATGCAAATTAAAGGAAATTAAAAAGATTAACTATATTAAATAAACGCTATCACTAATTTTAAACTGATGTTTTTGATTTTATGTTTTTATAAAACTTAATTTAAAAACTACGTGACGTACAAATAAAAACGTGAAACTTACACAATATTAATCCTAAAAATATGAAAATGATATTTTTACAAACCTAATGATATAAGAAAATTTTAAGAAAAAGAAAATTATTTTTATAACTATTTAATTAATTATTATTAATTAAAAACTATTTTTA
Organism: Chrysanthemum seticuspe; assembly: GCA_019973895.1. Classification (NCBI taxonomy): domain Eukaryota; kingdom Viridiplantae; phylum Streptophyta; class Magnoliopsida; order Asterales; family Asteraceae; genus Chrysanthemum; species Chrysanthemum seticuspe. The sequence goes on along the minus strand of BPTQ01000004.1, from coordinate 64,891,875 downwards.
ACTATTAAATAATAACCTAAATTACAAGAAAATAGGAAATAAACCTAGAAAAATAAAATTAAGATTTGGAAAAATCTAAAATAACAAAAGAGAATTTTCAAAACTATTTTTATATTTTTCTGATTATTTTTCTATTTTTTATGAATTTTAAACTATTAAAAACTAATTAAATTACTAAAAATTACAAAATAAACTATGAAAAATCTGGAAAATTACTTTTTTTACTTTTTATATGTATCTAAACCTAAGAAAATTGAAAAATTATTTTTTTGAACTTTTTCTGATTTAATTGTATTAAAAGCTATTTAAAATTACCTAAAAACTGTTTTTAAATAAGAAAATTAGCAAACAGTGTTGGAAAATTATGAAAATTTCAGGAAAACTCTAAAATGATATTATGAATCTAGGAAAAATAGAAAAACATGGTGTTGTGTGGAGGAAATTGAATCTGCAATACAAGTGCTTATGAAATAAGCACTTAAATAAGCCAAATGAAAACCAAAAGCCACCCAACTGTAACAGAAGCTGTAAGAAGCTAGAATTATCAAAATGCAACAAGTAACAACAGGTTTTAACCTCTGGAATACAAGCTTAAATAGATTTGATGTTGTGAGATTATAAGCTAAAAACAGGTTCTGAGGCCTACTTTGCAGCCTGAAAATAAGCACTCAAATAAGCTAGAAATAAAAAACCAAATGTGGAGACCTAAACTAGACCTGGTTGACTATGCTTAAACCAAAAACCAGACTATGAAGAGCTAAGGTGAGCCCTGTGCAAGGCTAGCAAATCACCTGTGCACACTCAGTCAATGCTGAGCTTGTGCACAGGGGATTTGAGACCCAATCCACAAGCTCATTTGAAGCTTTTAAAAAATTTGAAAAATTCTACAAAAATGGTAAAAAGCAATGAGACCAGTTGAACTTTTAACACCCAAAGTTTTACTTGATTTGGCCCAGTAATGAACCTGTGAAAAATCTTGCTAGTTGGGCAAAAAACTGGTTTTTCAAGTTTTGACTTTCTTTTGACAGATTAAGATGTTGACTAAACTGAACTTGGATCTTGATTTGTTAACTGATTTTAATGTTTTGTGGTATAATGAGACTAAGACAAGCTACTCTAGTGATTTCCAAGCATGAAACAAGCTTATGATTTTCCAAACTCTTAACAGTTAATGAATTAAGAAAGTTAAAACAAGATTTTGACTTTTGTTTGTTTTGCAGGCACAAAATTAGACAGATATGATTGCAAATAGACTTAACAAGCAAGAACCAACAGATTCTAACTACTGAATACACATTTAACACAGCTTAATCACTTGATCCAAACACCCTTTTAACTGCTAATTTGTAATTAAAACTGATCTAATCTCTACTCTAGCTAATATTTCTGATCAAACTAAGTTAAGCTAACTTAATTAATACTAGTTGAACAGGTTTTAACAGATTACAACTACAAATACATCATATGCAATGAGACCTTGAAACTTACTTACAAATGGGTCCTTTAGCCACTATGGCTTGAAACTGAACCAATGAACCTCCACCTATTCTAAACCAAACACACTGCTTCTAAATCACCCCAAATCCATGTCTGCATCACCAAATTCCATTTCTGCATCAATCTTACCCCAGTTTGACTTTTGTTGACCCAAGATCAAATTGCTTGAAACTTAAATTTAAGCTCACAAGAAGCTATAATAAGCTTGTGTAAGCTTATTTGAGCTTGTAAATAAGCTGTTAGAGGTTTGAACATGAGAGTTTGGACTTGAAAATTTCAATAGTAACCATGAAACAACAATTCTTAACACAACTTTGAGTTAATACTTAAAATGAGTTGTAATACACTTAAACACAATAATTTGATACAAAGGAACTTGAATTAACAACTATTAATCTATTTTAAGACTTAAGAAATAAAAACGACATTCATTTTTTGAAAATAAACTAACTGCATCTTCTCTTGCCTCTTTCTTCCTCTTTTATGCTCCAATAATGTTCCACGTGTCCTCTTGAGCAAATCCCACCTCTTAGCTTGGCCAATGGGAGAGTTTTGAGTATTTTGGCCACTTTATCAATTTGGCGGGAAAAAGGCAGTTTGACTTGTAGAGCTCTGAAACTAGCAAGTAGGGGGGTGGCATTTATTGTGGGGGGTTGATGATGATGAGGGTGGTGGAAAGGTGAGGTGATGGGAGGAGAGGTGGCAAGTGATTTGCAGAGGCAAGTGTGGAAGATAAACAGTGGGGCGCGCTATTTTTGCAGCTTTTGACTTATTTGACCAAAGGTCCAAAATGAGAAAAGACAGGGGGGTCAAATGGGTAATATGGCAGGGGTCTAAAAGGTTTTGACAAGTCTTGGATAATAATGACAAGGACTAACATTGCAAATCTGCCAAATTAGAGGGACCAAACCTGTAATTTTCCAAACTTGTTACAAGGGACCAATATTGACAAGTTCCAATAGTACAAGGACCAGTTTTGACATTTTCAAATTTCCAGGGACCAAACTTGACATTTTTGAAACTTGAGGGACCTTTTCTGCCATTTGACAAAAGATTTATTCAAGGACCATTTTTTGACAATTTAGAATATTTCAGGGACCTTGAATAACATTTTTCTTTATTTTGTTTTACCAGGGACTATTTTTGACAATTTTTGAAACTTGGGGGACTAAAACTGCCAATTATGCAAATTTGATACGTTTTTCACCAGATTTTGATATTTTTGCATTTAAAACACATAAAACACTTATTTGTGATATTTTTATCATTTTGATGCATTTCTGAGTGTTTTCAGATGTTTTTGCAGTCTAATTTGTACAAAAATGATGAGTATTTACACACTCATCAGTTATCTATCCCAATGTCTTCCTTTTTCTTTATCTCCAAAAATGTCTTGTTTCACCGTTTAGTCCTAGCGTTTGGTATCGTCGTGTGTGTGTATCGACTCAACATGATATCATGAATGCACTCAAACAACCACAATGCGACTCAATGCAACACAATGAGACGTCTAAGCGATAAGCTCCATAGTCCAATAAGTTTCGGAATAAATAGTTAGACCTTATCGAATTCATCAACTCGATAAACTCAATCATTTATTCGTGTCGCTTATTATCCCATAAACCGGTCGCATCCTAACGAGTCATAAGGATAATTCACCCATTAATAACGTTATCCTACGTACCTAGCGGGCTCTTATTAGATTTGTCAACCTAATAAGTCCGCTATCCACGTGGATCGACGCTATTAATGTTAGGTCATCCGTAACCCATGCACAAGACGTAAATAGAATTAAATACTTGAAATGGTATTAAATTCTCATAAATGGCACATTTCACTTGAAACATTAAATACTTATTAATTGGAAAACCTTTCTGTTTTTAGTCGTTAATTCTCATTTAAAATAGTGAATAACAAGACAAGTCTTGTTATCGAGGGTTTTGGTATAAAAACCATTTATTATTTATGTTTCATAGTTTTATTAACATTTTCATGTATATATATTACGTCGATTTCAATATTAGTTTCAAATCGTTATTCGTTTTGAGTCCACAAGCACGAGTCATGACTTCTCGGCTTTTAATCAATCTATAGTCCAATATATACTAAAGTCCATGTAACGGCGTTGTCGAGTCAACTATGACTAAAAAGTCAAAGTAACACCGACGTTGCACAAAGTTGACAATTTATAATATAGTCCAAGTGAATAATCACAATAGCGCAAATCAATCACCAATCAACCCATATCAATCTCGCCATCCAATCAAACTACCAAATACCCACAACCAATGTTATGACCCTAATGGTCATGACACGGTCCCGGTTAAGACTACGTGAACCAAACAAGCTCTAGAAGCTTTTCGGCTCCACGGGTCTCATCCAAACACCAACAACAACTACCAACAAGTTACCACAGCAACCCGACCCGGACCTTTGGTCCTTATGGGTCACGTACGCAAACCAAACACCCTTATACGAGTCCCTAGTGGCTCGTACACCTAGCTTCTCCGTCCAAACACCTCCCAAATGGCTTCTACAACAACCAAACACAATCAAACAACCTCCAAACAACATCCAATCATCAAACCCATCAACTAATCCTAACCAATATCATTAAACAATAATAAAAATGCAAAAACATAATAAAATGATACAACACATGATACCAAATCACTAGTTACATGTTTTATTAGTTGTAAATTAGTTTTAGACCCATGTTTCACCACAAACCCACTTAGGTCGAGCCTTGTACGAGCCATAAGGAACTCGTACGTGGCTTATCAAGGCTCAAACGAGCTTGAACCATGTTCCTTTTACCTTTTCCAAACCCGATCTACAAGATTACTTAAAAACCCTAGAACCACGAATAGTTTTTGTAAGATTTGGAGGTGTTAATGAAGGCTTCTATAGGCGTTCTATATATGGATGGAAAGAGAAAAGAAAGATCTACAAAATGGTGGCAGTGGTGTAATCCCACTCGCCGGATTTTGGCCGAAATATGGCCGGAAAGTGGGCGGCAGTGGTGGGGTATTTTTAGGGTTAGGGTTTTGTTTTGGGTGGAGAGAGAGAGTAGAGAGAGAAAGTGTGTTTTGTGTGTGTTTTTAGTGAGGGAATTAAAGGGAGAATGAGATGAGGGTATATATACTTGGACAAAAGGGACTCAAAACTAAATAAAAAGAGGGGAAGAGGGCGCCGACCATGCGTAATATGGGGGGCCAAAGTCGTGATTTTTCATAAACTATCCCGTTTACCCAATCCCGAGCTCATATATTGTCCTACGAGTGTCCCACGACGTTCCTTCGACTTTCTATCGTATTTTTATTATGTTTTTCCACAAGTTTTGACTATTTATTTGTCAACTTTCGAGTTACGGTTTAAAAGTTACGTTATTTCTTATTATAGGATTTTATTGTGCCGAATCACATAGTGCCTAATGAAAAGAGTTAAAACTCACACGATAACTCATACGATAATAAAATAAATCATAAAAACCAATAATCGATATAAAATCAAGTCATGGTTAATAAAAATAGTTCTAAAGGCAAAACTCGGTTTAGTTTAGCGTAATGCGGTTACCTAAAATGGGCTCCCTAATTGCCAGTTGTCACAACGTTTTTGTTTCGAAACCACTTCACTTGATAATGAAGCACCTGGTCTTTTGGCAAGTTTAAATAACCAAGTTCCAGATTTCTTGTTTGATGAGATTGGGTTAGATGTTATTGATAACGAAGAATTTGTCAGTCAAGAAGAGGATGGCCTAGATAGTGTTTTACAAAAGAAACTTAGGCAGTTAAGAAAGGACAAAGAGAAAGACGAATTTATATTTAAGAAGTTTGGTATTTTTGCAGGATGGCGATTTGGTACAAGTAAGGAGATAAAAGATAGAGTTTACATGCATTCAATAGAAACTAGAAGGAAAATAAAATAAGTAAGGAATGACAAAATTAGAGTTAGGGCCAAATGTTTTGGTAGCATCCCTATTTTTGACCTTAATGATGATGGGCCTTTTAGTGATGAGCCTTCTATTGATGGGCCTCAAACGAATGTGCAAGTCAGTCCAGTGGACCAAGAACTAGGTCTAAGTCAAAAGTTGGTGCTACATACAAAGACAAAGGAAAGGGAATAATTGAAGATACTAGAAATGATGGTTGTCTATGGGAACTTTATTGCACTAAAGAGTTAGGTAAGGAAACTTGGATTTGCAAGACTCATAGAAGTGAGCATTTATGTCTACAGACAAGAGACATTAAAGCTTGAAACTACAAGTTTCTATCAATGCAAATCATGGATGAAGTTGTTGTGGATCCAAATATTCCTACAAAAGTAGTTCAAGATGCACTTCAGAAGAAATGAGAATAAAATGTTTCTCGCATGAAGGAATTCAGAGCCAAGGCAGCAGCTGAAAAAATGATAATGGGTGATCACAAGGGCAAATATTCTATGCTAAGAGATTATGTTCAAGAGTTGATGACCCAAAATCCTGGAACCAGAGTCAAATGTCAAGTAGAAATGCCTCAAGATCATAATGCTCCTACTAGAGTCTTCCGGAGAATATATATCTGTCTTGGTGCTTTAAAGCAAGGATTCAAAGCTAGTTGAAGGGAACTGTTAGGGTTGGATGGGGCTTTTATAAGTAGGCCATTCCCTGGGCAATTGTTAACATTTATGGGACTTGATGCTAACAATGGGATCTATCCTGTTGCTTATGACATTGTTGAAGATGAATGCAAATATTCTTGGGTGTGGTTTTTAAACATGTTGGACAATGACCTAGATCTATAAAGAAACTCCAATTTTACTTTCATATCAGATAGACAAAAGGTACAATATAGTTTAATTTTTTATTTTCTTTTTGTTGGTTTTTACTATTCTATCAGTATTTTAACTGTTCTAATTTTATTATTCTTTATTGTTATAGGGTATCATTCAAGTAATGAATGAAGTGTTTTCAAGTGCAGAACATAGATATTGCTTAAGGCATATCCATGAAAACATGAAGAAGCAATGGAATGGACTTGCTTACAAGCAACTACTATGGAGATGTGTTGCAGCTACAACAGTGCTTGGATATGAAGCTGCAATGAAATCACTTAAGAAATTATTTGTTGTTGCACATGACTGGTTATCAAAGATTCCACCACAACATTGGTCCAGATCACACTTTTCAGGTAAGTTGTAATATCTTATGTCAATTAATAATCACGATGCATTCAATTAATTCCTTAATATATAATATATTGTTTGTGTATGTAGAAAGAGCTCATTCAAATGTTTTGCTAAATAATACGTATGAAGTGTTGAATGGTAAGCTTGTCAATGGTATGGATAAACCAATTATCACTCTATTATAGTTCATCAGGGAGTACTGCATGAAAAGGATTGTGAATGTTCAGAAAGCCATTGACAAATGTCCTGGTCCTCTAACCTCTACTGCAATAACTATTATGATACATATAAAAAAAGATGCTAGTAATTATACCGTCCAGTGGAATGGGGAACAAAAGTACCAGGTTACTGGTTGTTTTGGGGAACAATGTGTGGTTGATGTTGATAGGAGAATATGTACTTGTAGGAGATGGGAGATTACATGGATTCCTTGTAAGCATGTAGTTGTTGCAAACTGGAATATAGCTGTCAATGGCCATCCTGTTCAAATACCAGAGGCATGGATTGATAAGTGTTATTGGTTAGAAACATGGAAATAAGTTTACAATTTTAAGATACAACCAATTGATGGTAAGGCCTACTGGAAGAAATCTCCATGTCTTACAACACTAACTCATCCACATTATCACCCTCAAGTAGGTAGGCCTAAGAAGAAGAAAGTAAGAGGAGAAATGGATGACACACCATGGGTTAGCAATGGGAAGTTGAGTAAGAAAGGGAGAAATATAAAATGTTATTCTTGTGGAAATGTGGGTCACAATAAGCAGTCATGTACGGGTTAAGGTGGTGAAACAAGCAAAGAAAAAGGGAAACATATTGATGGTTCTGGTGGTGCATATGCTAATTTAAGACCCTGAAAAAGAGTCAAGTTTTGTTTGGATGATGAAATTGAAGGTTCAACATCTGTAAGAAACAAAGAAGGTAAGAAACTGTTTAGTCTTACTATTTTGTAGTTTTTCATTTGTTGTTACCAATTTTTATGAATGTTGATAATGCAGATGGAAGACACACTGGTGGAAATGACAGTCATCATGATGCAAATCAAAGTGGTCAAAGCTCAGTTGTTGGTGGTGCAACCCACATTGACTCAGGTTTATCTGCTGGTGCAAGAGAAAATGAAAGTTATCTTGCTGCAACTCCAAGTAGTCAAAGCTCAGTGGTTGGTGATGCATCTGCAAATCAAAGTGGAATTGCTAGTGGAAATAGAAGCACTTCACCAAAATGGAGCAGAACTATAATAAGGAATGAAAGACTTAGAGCTGGTGGAAGTTAGGTGTCCGGTTCACCAAAGCAGTCTAATGCTCCTGGCTCACCCAAATGGAGCAGATCTATGATCAAGAGTAAAAGAGTTGGAGCTGGTTCACCAAAAAAGACTTGAGTAGGATTATATTGGTGTTTGAAACATATGTGAGATGATGTTTGAACATGTTTAAGACTTCTTTTATTTATGTATATGGATGCTAAACTTTGCTAACTATGGTAGCTAATTGCAATTTTCAAGTCATTGCAACTTGTTGCATTAACAATATGCAATTAAAGGCTTTTATGAGTAATATATACATTATGTGTATGAAATATGCAAATTTTATCAATTTAGTATGCCAAAAAAGGTCAAACTTAACTTGTGAACAATTTGCCAAGTACAACTATTTCAAGCAAAGCAAAGTCAACATGCTTTACAAGTACCATTAAGTTGGCTTTTAGTATGCAAAAACCTATGTTTTTCAGTTTAGTACAAAAAAAAGGTCAAACTTAACTTTGTGACCAAATTGCCAAGTACAACTATTTTAAGTAAAACAAAGTTAACATGCTTTATAAGTACAATTAAGTTTGCTTTTAGTATGCAAAAAACTATGTTTTTCAATTTAGTATGGTCAACTACAAATTTTTGTTCAAAACAAAGTCAACAAGCTATTTATATTCCATTATGTTGCCTTTTAGTATGCAAACTTAACCCAGTGAGATACTGGTCAACTACTTATGTTTACGCAAATCACAGTCAACAACTAAAATAACGTTTCATCAACATATAAAATAATAACAATCACAAATGAAGCAATGCTAGCATTGAATTAATATTTCATAACCACAAAACAATTACACCGGTGATCAAATACATCAAATTAAAAAAATATATATATCAAACCCATCACCTAATCTCTTTCCCATTGCTAACTTATACGGCTTCACTTGAAAAAGACAAGATAATTACAAAAAAAAAAACCCAACTTAAGATAAATGATTTCTTCATTTTAGCAGCTTCAAGTCTTGTTTCATCTAGTGTAGCTTGGATAACATTCCTTGACCTTAAAAGACCGAGGATGATAATATTTGATCTTGCACACATTGGTAGATCGTGCCAGCCAATAAAGTCACAATCAGATCCTGGATCTGGACAACCATAGAACCTACATCTTGGATTCCGATTTGTCCATGATGTGCGAAGTACTGCGGTTTTTCCACACCAACACGCCACCATTTTTTTTCTTAAGTTTTTGGGGAAGAAATAACTAAAGTTGAATAGAGAGAGCGAGTGATGGAAATAATTAAGTAGGAATATTGTGGAATACGCTTGCATGCAATCGAGATAGGTACAAAATTTATCAGGATATGCCAGCTAATTTTCAATGCGCGACTCCACCTATGTTTGGATCGTTATATTGTCAGCTAATTTTCTAGAGATATGCCTGGCTGGATCTAAATGGTATGACCATAATAGAAATTATGTTCCGCGATTTTGTTTCTGTCAGTTGCCTTTTTGCAATGGGGTTGGTTAAATATGATTTTCTGAAACTTTCTTTTCATTCTTGCAGATTACAGATGCATAGAACGCTCGCATGAATGTTGATTACTGTGGTTGCAATTTTTTTCATTCGTGCAATGGTGAATGGTTGACGGTTGCATTCGTTTTTTTAGGCTGTTATGAATTGGGCTTTATTCGGTAAATGTGAGATGACCCGTATCTTGGCAGGGTGGCAGTCAGCTGTTGCAGCCATGGCGGGTGTATCCTTTTTGTTTGAATATTTGCCCATCTGAGCCGTGTGGCGAGCAAACTTTTCGCACGTGACTGAATAAGTGAACCCTATAAATCTAAAAGTATATAATATACAAGTAACATGTAGCGTGTCATGAAATTGATGGCGCAATGATGATGGATCTCTACGTTGATCTGGTTTGTTAGCATGTTTCAGCACCCCATGTCTGTTGGCATGGCACCCACATCCACGTTGCGGTTGCAGCCATGGCAGGTTGCTGATGCCGATGCGATGTTCCCATTTCTGAGCGTTTTTCATGCAATGCTGAATGGTTGACAGCTGCATTCCTTTTTTTAGGCTGTGATGAATTGGCCTTTATTCGGTGAATGTGAGATGGCCCGTATCTTGGCAGGGTAACATGCATCTGTTGCAGCCATGGCGGGTGTATCCTTTTTGCTTGAATATTCGCCTGTCTGAGCCGTGTGCCCAACAAAATTTCCACACATGGCTGAATAAGTGAACCCAATAAATGTAAAAGTATATAATCTAAAAGTAACAAGTGTCGTGCCATGAAATTGATGGCGCAATGATGATGGATCTCAACGTTGATCTGGTTCGTTAGCATGCTTCAGCACCCCCTGTGTGTTGGCATGGCGCCCGCATCCACATTGCGGTTGCAGCCATGACAGGTTGCTGATGTCGATGCCATGTTCCCATTTCTGAGCATTTCTATGCCTTATGGGGTACTATTTTAATGGTGAGGTTTTTTTCACAACCCTGTTTGGGTTCTGATTATTCCTGCTCGCATTGCCTCTTCTTTTAAAACATACGGCTCGGTATAGCTCCGGCAGAAATACCTCCCAGCCTTTTGTTTGGGGTTTAATGTTGAAGTTAGATGCAATCAGATGTTCTTCATGTTGTGACATTTATGAGTATATTGTAAGGCGATGATGCTGATAATGATACTTTATAAGATGAAAAGGAGGGATGTGGGTAGGGATGAATGGAACAGGTGGGTTAACAAGATGGCCCTCCGCTCAAAAGGACGGCTAAAACAGGGCACGTATTCTTTCATTGTGCCTGGACCATGCAATAAAATGAAAGCAGTACTTTCATTTCTGCTATGGTGTTAAAGCCAGATGCGGTTCGATGTCCTTTATGTTGTGACGGTTATGCGTGTATTATAAAGTTAGAACACCGATGATGATGTTTCCTGCCTTCATGTGTTTGGTGAGCACGCTTCATAGACTCCTATGTTTTGGCAAGGCACCCTGCTCTAAATTACGGGTGCAGCCATACTGAGTCTCTGATACTGCCGCCAGATTCGCATGTCTGAGGCTGTATAGATATTAAATGGCATAATAAACGTCCTTGCTTTCTCAGAACTGAGCATTCATGCTTTCGCAATTGAGGCATGTCCTTGCACTTCATTATAACCATCACAGTATTTTTAAATGTATCATTGTGCATGCTAATTTTTTGGTTTCTTATTACTGTCACACTTCCTCAAGCGCCGATACGTGTATTGTTGCAGGTTTTCCAACCTCAGGTGCATGCGTCTGGTGCAAAAGGCATTATTGGACAACTGATAGGTAATGCAACAATGGAAAGTTACTTATGGTTTTCTCTTTACAAATTTAGTTTGTAAAAATTGACTGGCGTGTTTATTTTTTACATAAAACTTTCGGATTACCCAAACACATATTCATGTTGTTATTTTTTTATTTTTTTTATTATTTTTTTTTGCTGGGAGAGAAAAAACAGATGGCGCCAAACTCAGTGACCCTGTGCTGCATATATGGTTATTCGCAAAAGTAGGCTCTCTTTTTGTTGTTTTTTTTCCTCATTCTAGATATACTTATACTCATTGTCATGCTTGTCGTGCAAACATGTGGATGCTAATATCAGCCGTTTTCTTCTGGGTCCTGTTGGCAAACCGGCGCATGCACGTTACAGGTGCTCACGTGGATTCAGACAAAGGTGATCATATCAGTGGACTCTCAGCGGCGATGAGTAATTCTTTCCACCTGAATTTCCAGTGGTTTTTAAAACAGCTGTCTTTTTTTACATGTTTTTCTCATTTTTTCCCTTTTTTTTACTTCAATGCAGCGAGCCTTGGTTATGAACATGATAGCGCAAATGCGAAACACCATCTTATTTGTTACATATAAGGCGCAGGGTGAAGGCACACCCCTGCCACGATGACCTGCGGAAGTATCCACCGTGAGTCTGCAGCACCCGGTGTACACCAATGGAGGGTCCGGTAATGTCGTTTGTGTTTTTGGCAGCCCTATAACGTTTATCAACGAGTTTCTCATACTATTTTTTAAACTAGCCCATGCTGAATTTGACATCATACCAGTTGCCTATACAAAACTAAAAGAACGGGTGTAGCTAGCTGGTGACTTTATCCCAGTGACGTGTCGCAGGTAAACTATACATATACTATATGTAACATATTGGATTTCACAAACACATCAAACCATAAACAAAGGTGGCGTACAAGATGAGTTTTAGAGAGAGAAATTTAGAGGTTTAGGGAACTTTAGTGAGAGAAAGAAAAATCTTATTATGAGCTCCAACTCTCTACCTTGGGAGGTAGAGAGTATTTATAGTCTTTACATAAATCGCCACCTATCGGGCTGTGGATCAGGCATACAGTGGGTAAAGACCCGTCCGTCCTCCACGGTGTTACTTAAACTAAATACTACTTAGCTTATATTAATCTACGACTACGAGCTTACTAACGATTACATGTACTTGAGGTGACCGACTCTTTAATACTTGGATTTACTAAATCCTAACAATCTCCCCCTAAGGGAGGTCACCTCAAACATATACTAAAATTACATTGAATACAAACAGATATTACATAAAAAATTGTTCTTGCATTCTTGATGTAGTACTTTGCTCCGAAGCTCGTAGTCATTGATTTTTCTCATTGCATGTTTGGTTAATCCAAGTGGAGGTCTTTTTACTGATCCACGTGATAATGAGTTTTGAGCCAGTTTTGAGATCATCAGCAAACATCAATCTCTGACTCATCCATTGTGGTGTTGGTATTATGTGATGTTGTGACATACGGACCGACATACTCACATTCTGGATCATGATGTATTCTCATCAGAGTAGCGGAAGCTTTTATTGATTCATGATATTGGCAGCAGCGTAGCAGAAGCATGGAGTGAAAATATCAGAGTCATTGATGCACTAATCATGATTTCTTTCGAGATGAATGTGTAGTGTGAGCATGCGGCTATGGATTGACCGCATCATTCAAATCAGCTGCAAACGTAGGGCGTACCTGCATACAACAGTTAGCAATAAAGTGCACGAAAGTGTCTTTGATCACTTTCGTTGAATTGAGGTACACGGCCCACGGTTCCCCGTTGATCAGTACATGTACTGCCTGTGATCAGGTATAATTCCGAAGAATTTCCTTGACAGGGTTTCGCAGCTGCTCTAGTTGTTCTCAAACCGGAATGTCTCAAAGAAGACAACACGGAGTGAGTGAACCAGCGAATTGAAATTCACTGATTGATAAAAAGAGATTTGAAAAACAATCGTGTATCGCACAATAGAACTTGTTTTTGCAATACAACGAAGGTTTTAATGAAAATCAATTATCAATCATAAACACCTTTTGATTTGAAATATAGGTACACAGTCGATGTGCTAGAGAAAGGAGTTTTTAAGCACAATGACCGGTTTTTCAAAGGTATCCGTCAATCCATAACCTGAACCAGGATTGATTCAAAAGATTGAATCGCCCCATTGTTTCTGTTCAGTTGTCACATGGTTGATCTATAGAATAGATCTCACATGCCACCCACCAGGAGCTTGTTTGATGTTGGCTCCAGAAGGCTTTCCATCTTCATTGTGAATATGTTTGCATATCACTCGGATGTTCTGGCAATACCACAAGGATAATGCGTAGGACTCAAGATATAATCTCTCTTTCCACATTGTGTGAAACAAAGAGTCTTCATTGAACGTGTCCTAATGAGATTTATTGATGATCTCGTGGCTCTAGACTTAATTTTGTGCATATTTGGATCCTATTTCAGAGACTATGGAGAGGGTCTCCTTCTTCAATATCAACAGTCTCTAAGAGAAAGTCGATAGATAATGTCGGTTCCCCGTGAGAATGAAACAAGTCCTTTTAAGAGGAACTTGAGTGGTTTGGGAAGATGAAGTGCAGTGCGTCACTGGGTCCATGACGTCTTGTCTTCAATACCGATGTTACCTTGGTAACCACCAGTAGCATATGAATTGAACCCGGTTTCTGCCCTAAGGTTGAATAATTGGATGGCTATTTGTTTTCACCCTTTTCTCATTCAATTCTTTTTCATTCTTCAACCCCTTCAGTGCTTACCGAGACTTCATAACTAGAACCTTGTTGGGTTTATTCCAGTACTAGTTCAGTCTTAGTCCGCACTCTTCCCACATCTCATTTTTCTCCTTTTTTCAATATACCTAAGGACTTCTAAACTATCTAGTGGATTGTCCCTGGGTAGATCCCTCCGGTTCTGGCGGATCATGGGAATAAATACCTAACCTTCTCATCCTTATATCACCATACACAAAGTAAAGTTGGTCGGTCTATTTGGTATTGTTCATCTGCCATTTTGGAACCAATTGAAAACCATTTGAAAATCAATCCAGATACTTGTGATATCTTATCAAAGCATTTTATACTTGAATTGTTTTTGATATTTTTAGAACAAGAGCTCCCCCTCAACATGTGCATCAAGTGTTTGAAATTGTTTTGCACACGGAGGCAAGAGAAAGAATTAACTTCTTTGATTACCATTTTCTAAAAGATATCAACATCACTTCCCTGGTCAAAACAAGCAGATAAAGCATATAAGGGAAGGATGAGGTTTTCATAAGCTTGCTCCCCCTCAATATGTGCCTTGAGGTTTGAAAGAGTTTTGCACATACAAGAGGGAACCTGCACATTGATATAAATTGATCACGTTTCAAATCTTTGTGGTTTAAGATAGATGCTCCCCCTCAACATGTGCACGGAAAATTGAAATCGTTTGACACATGTGGGAAGGAGAGCTTGTACATCCTTATAAAACCATTTACCGAATTATCAGATTAAATCCAATTTAAATCACAAATTCTCCCCCGATGACAATTGTCAACTCATTTGAGATTTGTGATCTTTGTAGATTTAAATTTAATTTTTGAGAGCTTTTTAAGGAGAATTGTGACTTGATTATGAAAGCGTTTTAACTGATAAGGATCGGATTTTTTTGACTTTAAACTCCATTGAATAAACATGCATGAATATCTTCTGAAAACAATTGAATGACAAATAACCTTTTAATTTATTTGAAATTATTCTCCCCCTCAATCAATGACATAAGTTGTTGATTGAGAGATAGATATTTTGAAAAACTTTTAAGTCCAGATGATTATCAAAAATAGAGTCCGAGTTATTTTTCAAATCAACTAGTTTTCATTAGATAGTAAGGATTTGTTTAAAGAATCAGAGCATGAGATTTAAAAACTAAGATAAAGCATGGCTCTGTTCTTTCTTTGAAAAGCGGGTTACTGCCTGAAATGACAATAAACCATATATTTCACTTTCTCCCAAAAATATATATATATATATATATATATATATATATATATATATATATATATATATATATATATATATATATATATATATATATATATATATATATATATATATATATATATATATATATATATATATATTTTTAAGAACATTCGAACAACATCTAAAATCCCGTGTCATTCTTTGAATGACAGCACAAAGACCGTAGATATTATCGAATCGAGAAAAACATGACAATAATGACAATATTTTTTGAAAATTTTCAAGATTTTCAAATTTTTATGGATTTTTGAAAGTTTTATATTTTTCTATTTGCTTTTTGTTGGTTTTGTAATTTTGTATTTTGCTTTTTGAATAACTATTTACAAAAGATAAATTAGTTTAAGAGGATGATGAAATGAGTACCGAGATAAGGATATCGTTCAGCACGTTGTAGAAGAAATAAATCAACATCTCTTAAACTTTAACCACCAAAGCATTCGAGGCTTCTAAGAAAATCGTCTGAACATGAGCCTTCTAAATGAGAATCTTTGGTAGCTTCCCCCAAAACCGAAACTTTAACCACCAAAGCATTCGAGGCTTATAAGAAAATCGTCTGAACATGAGCCTTCTAAATGAGAATCTTTGGTAGCTTCCCTCAAAACCGACAATCTTCGAATTAAGACAATTTCCCCCAAGAAGTAGAATGTGAAGGATAACAGTCTCATTGAATGAAGCTCAACAACCCAAAGAAACATGAAAACACCGAAGTAACAAGTTGAACCAGTGATCCTTTCTGCGGTTATCAAACTCGGGATACATGATTAAGCCCGATCACATGAACCTGTTGTGCATCCCCGATGTAATCATCATTCTACGGATTTGTGCAGTCTTCTGTATGGGAGAACAATTATATCAACATCTTCAATTCACCAAATGCATTCTAGTTATCTTACATATAACCAATCAGCCCATAGTGTACACATGTACCCAACCAGAGTGAAGACTATGACATCTAAGTAACATGTTGAATCACTGATCATCTCTGTGGATATCAACTCCGGAATAACTGAATAAGCTCGATCATGTGAACATGTTGTGCGTCCCTGATGTACACAAATCTCTCCCCTGATGGTTGCGATCTCATCGAAATCATCATTACATAGTGTACATGAAGCAATAACCAGAAGCACTTTATCATAACCATATCGAAGATGTCGATAAGCAATATCATCTCACGCTCCAAATATTCTTCTCACATTTCTTCCAACTGAACGCTGACGTAACACATACCAAAAGTCTCCAGAGACCATTTCCCCTAAGTAGTTGGAATAATACATCCTTCCCCTAAATAGTTGGAATAATATATCCTTCCCCCAAATAGTTGGAATAATACACCAAAGGCTACGAGTTAAACACTGAGTTTCTCTACGGTTATGACCATTGTCTTTCCGGGATAACTTCAATCAGGTAGAAGTGTTAAGTTCATCATGTGTACTCGTTGTGCTTTTAGATATATGACTCCTTCCCCCTTGCTGGTTTTGATACCTCAGAATCAGCAAAACATAATATACCCAAAAACATGAAATCTTGTGAGAAGAACTCAAATAGCCCAAATGAATTCTGTGAGAATCAACTGCTACAGAAACTCTCTCTGACTATCTTTATCAACCCATATGTAGACAATTTGAAGTGACCACTATTGAAGAAAACCCGATATACCAAACTTGAAACTGAAGTCGAATTCCTCGCATTTGTATCTTAAGCTTGCACTTAATGATGGAAGAACGGTGTTGAGAATCTATGCTTCAAGCAAATCTCTAAGTACTCACTACTCAAACAAAGTATGAGACATTAACACCTCTTGAGATTATCCACATCGTCATCTGCATGTGACACTGAGTAAAACAACGTAACTCCTAATAGTGATAGTTAACCAGGTCTTCAACCAACCACCTCGACTGCTGGTAACTAGATAACCCAAGTCTTCAACTCAAATTCTTAAACCCGAGCAAGCTATCAAATAAAAACACGCCTTTGTGAACGTCAACTTCAACCTCAAATAAGTGATAAATGAGTAACTTCGAAGTAATCAACTTGTGTCAAATGTCCAACACGTGAATAAACATACAATCGGATGTACATTGACCCACTGAATGAACCGGAGCAAATGATTCCTCAACATCAATGCATTCTTCCTTAAGGTATACATGTAGAAACTAATATGGAAGATTCACCAATAATGTCTTTGAGCGGATGAGGTAGTCATTTTACTTAATGTTTATGTGGTTGATTTACAGAGTGCACAATAATCCGTGAAGATTTAGCAAAGGGCTACCAAAGAGCGGATCATTATTCATGAACAGTAATCCGTGAAGATTTGGCAAAGAAGTACCAAAGAGCGGATCATTATTCATGAGTGCAACAACAATGATAGTCATTAACAATGCCTTGAGGAATAACTGGAGATTAGGCTTCTTGAATAGTCTGAGCTGTACTTCTTAGATGGAAAACCAGTTGAATCAGAAGTAACCGGAGCAGGAGCTTTAGGAACTAGATGATCAACATTCGTTGAAGGTTGAAAGTATTCATCAAACATAGGTTGAAACACTAACTCCCAAACAATAGATCCCAGATAACATTAGGCGTTGGAGGAGAGTCGTATGACCATAATTCAAGCATCCATCAACATGTAGTATATGCACTCTTCTCCCCCTCAAAAATTGCATCCGAAGTTGCCATTTTTGATTTAAACAAGTGAATAAGAATACACACCAATGAACGTAGATCCACTTGAGGGTTGAAAGAGCGTGGAAAAACATGAAGCTTGTTGATGAAGAATGTCGATGAGAATGGTCATACACATGAAGATTTCTCTTCTTTTGAAGATAAAGCGCACTGAAGCGTACACCTTTCTTTTCTTTGAGGAACGGGGCCTGAAGTGTTATCTACAGACGCCATAGTGTTGAAGAACGAGGCCTGAACTGATGTGAACAGACGTCATTGTTTAGAGCTCAGTTATATGTTTAGAGCCGCCCGAATCCAAATACCAAGGGACGATTTGTACGACCTGCTTTGGACAACAGACGAAGACAAAGAATTGGAAACATTGGATCCCCACGTGCTCATGGGGTCCTTTTAGTTAGCACAAACAATCTTTGAATCAGCAGAAACCCTAGGTGCAATGCCATTGTCACTAGGAGCTGAACTAGTAGAAGCATCAGACTTAGTCGAAGGACATTTTGTGATTAATGGGATTATTCTACCAGTTGGCTTCCAAACCTTAACAGGCACTACTCTAGGCATAGTGGATCTAGTTAAGGGGCAAGGTTTGCCATTCGTGAATATTCGACCTGTTGGCTTCCACTGAAATCCTACATTGGTAAAAACCTTCCCTGTAGGTTTCCAGGATTGCTTAATCTGTTTCGCTTTCCAAACTTTCTTAACTGGGGTATGTTTCTTAGATCTCAGAAATAACACAACACATTTATCATGATTACCAGAAGATAGACATTCTTTACAGGTTTTGCAGACAGCATAAGACTTCGAATTAATTTTAGTAAGCTTGGAGCTAATACTAGAACCAACACTCTTCTTTTTGTTTAAGTCAAACTTATTTTCCCTATGGTGTTCTTTCACTTTCTTCTCATGATCACTTTTAGTCAGCGAAATTCTGTCCTTCTTTGTATTGCTACAAGGTTTTGACCCGCTAACTTTAGTGTCAATATTAACATCAATAGAAGTGATGACGGGAGCCTTAGTTTGTTTTACTGCCATTTGATTTTCTGGTATAGAAGTGTTGGGTTCTGAGGCTTTCAGAGGCACATTAAGAGTCACATTCTTATCCTTAGGCATAGAACTGGGTGCAACTATTCTATCTCGCCTATTACTCGCTTTCGGACTTGTGACAATTACATACTCTAAGAGTTCCTGAGATCGTTTGGCATCCATGCAGGCATAAGTGATTGCACTATCAAAAGGCTTATCTAATCTATCATCCTCTACTATCTCACGGAGGCCCTTTAAACTATCCTTAAGTTGTGTTAGATATGTTTTATATGCCAGTTCATTATTCCTAATAGGGGGAGGAATATATAACATATCAATAGGATACTTATCACAAGCAGGAACCTTTGGAACAGAATATTTGCAATTAGGGATTGGCAATTTTCCTTTCACCTCACGCTTCAGATTCTCAATATCGTTAAGCAAAGAAGTTACCTTTTCAATGTGTTTATCATGATTAACTTTGAATGAATCACATAACTCTTTGTTTTGATCATTAACTTTTGAAATTTCAACTTTAAAACATTCATTCTCCTTTTGCAATTTATCAATAATGTTTTGAAGTTGGAAATTCTGAGAATCTAAAGGTGGAGGTATTCGGGAGCCAGTCACATCATTCCTTTCATCTTTCAATTGTCAAATCTGGAATTTCAATCTTTTGATCGTGTGGCAATGAGCTCGAATCTGTTCATCACGTTTGTTGATTTCAAAAACTGCATCAAACTCAGGAGCATTCGAAGATGTCTTGATATTTGAAGTTTTAACATTTTCTTTCAGATGTTGATATTTTAATTGTAAACCAAGATATTCAACTTCTAATTTAGAATAATGTTTGACCAAGTTATCATGATCATCATTTTCGATTTTATCATTCAATTTTGAATTTTTTTTGTCTCAAGCTCAATGACACGATCCTGGGATACTTTCAATGCAACAGACATTTCATGAAATTGAGAAGCAGTAATAGAAAGCTTAGTAACAGTGTAAAATACATCTTGAGCAACACAACTCAAAATCAAGTTCTCATTTAAGATATGCAAATTCTTCCTTTCAATTTCATTATATTTGAGTTCCCGTTCATAATCATTGACCTCAACTATCATTGCATCAAATTCCTTTTCCATTTCTTTAATATCTGAGTTTATCCCCTTTTTAAGACTCTCAAATTGACTTTTTAATTGCTTAAAGAAAGGCATGACTTCAGTTAAATAGCATTCTTTAGTTTGCTCAAAACCCCTTTCCCCTTCAGTTATCCCAGTAGGTGTGATTCTCTTTTTACACGTTTTCTCAAAATCAACAAATAGTTGGTGAACTACATAAAGGCTGATTAAGGTTTTGCTATTAGTGGCAATAGATCTAGGCACTAAATGCATTGGTGTATTTGGAGGATACACAGTGGCTGGAGGGAATTTCCTAAGGGGAGGATTATTTTCAACAAGTTCATATGCCTTTTTCTTTTCCATATCTAATTTCCAGAACACTTGTTCAGGGGTTAACTGAGTTTGAGGTCTAAACTTGTTTAAGGCAATCCAATTATCCTTAGTGTAATTTGGAGTTTTGAACGTTATATTATGATCTATACACCAAGGATCTTTTAGTTTCTTTTCCATTTTCTCTCTAGAGGCATCTTCTAACTCTCTATCTTCTTCAGTGCATTCTAAACAAGTAGGCATTTGTCTAGGCTTAAGGATTTCATTACCATCATAGATCACTTTTTGAGCAGCTTTTGCTTTCTTACCATACTCAGGATTGGGTTCTTCTACAAGGCCAGTACTATGCTTATCACTTAAAACTATGTGCTTAGTGATTAAGTGAGCAGTCTGAATGGTATTTCCTTGTACGTACAACTTATTTTCAAGCTTGTTTTTCAAGGTTTTTAGATTAGAAAAATCATTCAAAAGTTTTGATTCCTTAGCACTGAATTCTTGCTTAAGCATTTTAACATTTTCTTGAAGTTCTTGTTTTTGCTTAGCAGTTTTAGAAATCTTTTCTTGTAAGGAGTTTAACTCTTGTTTTAATACTTCTTCTCTAAACTTACTTTGTTTAATAGTTGTACGCATTTGGTCATCCATCTCCTGCTCACGAGTGGTTAACTCAAACTTAGCTCGTTGTTCATAAATAGCAACACGTTCTTTATAGGCATTAAGTTCAGAGATAACTGACTCATCAGGGGCACATGCAGTGTATTCGTCAAAAGCATAGTCATCATTGACTGCATAAGATACATCACTTGGTACAATCTCACTTTCACTTTGTTTCACATATTGATCATATGGGACAACATTGACATTACCCATATTTTCAATATCTGACTCAATAATTACAGTTGATTGTACTTCATCATGTATCTTTTGCTCATCAACTTCATCGTATAGTTTTAGTACCTCAGAAATGATTTTGTCTTTGGATGGACCAGTTTGTTGTGGTGGAGAGACCTTTGGAGAAACCATGGGTGAGATGCTAGCCATGAAGATTGTTTGAGCAGTAGGTTCATCATCGACATCAGAGTCAAATGCATCACAATCAGCTACTTGAAAGGCATTCTGATGATTATGACCTATCTCCTGAATTGGCTGTTCATCAACATCAGCATCATAAGTCTTGGCATTCCCTTCAGCAAGAAACAGTAACTCCTCTTCATCCAAAGCTGCTCCATTGTCCTGAGCTTGCACTAGCAACATCTTATCCCTGAAGTACTCAGCATTCTGAGGGCGTTTTGGTGATGTGCAGTTCCTTGCAATATGTCCCTCACCACCACAGTTGTAACACTTTATCGGCTTTACTTGTCCTTGATTTCCATTCCTTCCCCTATTCTGATTTGCCACATACCCTCTATCAACTCCACCTCTTCCTTGTTCATATTGCCTTTCTTGAACTGGTTGTACCATAACCTTTCCATCTCTGAACAAAGCATGATTGTGTAGATTGGATGCAGTCCTGATTTCATTATTAGTGTGAAGTCTGTTAGTATGAGGAGTGAAGGTTAAGTTTTGTTTAACCATAAAAGCTAGTTTATTGATAAAGTGTTCCATGACCGCATTGGCATCAGGTTGTTTGAAACTTGAATCTGGAATGACTTGAGATGCTTTGGTAGTAGTTCCATCATTGGTGTAGAAGGCTGTTGAGTCATTTGATGAACTTGTTTCTCCCTGGTTGGTTTTGAACTGATCAAGAATCCTTTTTTCAAACATAGCATGTCTCTCATTCTGAAGAAGGAAGGCATAGAGTTGCTCATAGTTTGTATTCTTCAATCCTTTGGTTAGCTTCACAGAGGTGACAAACTTGTGCCATTCGGGATTCATGTTGTTCACAAACTTTGAGTTCAGCTGAATGTTTGGCATAGTCATTCTGATGTTCCTCATATCATTCACAAGCTTGTGGAATCTCACGTAATACTCATAGACACTCTCATCTGGTTTCATCTTGAAGTGCTCAAATTCATCATAGAGTTGTGATTCTCTGTCTTCCATAGTAAGTTCAGAACCTGAGAGAAGCATCTTGACATTATCCCACACTGCCTTGGCTTCGGTGTTGTAATTGATCAGCTTGTAGATATCTTTTGGAAGACCTTGAAGTATGATGTTAGAAGCCCTGATATCAGCATCGAATCTCTTTTTCTCTTTATCATCGAGCTCATCATATGTCTTTGGTCTGTCTATTCCATAGATCATTGTTCCATCTGCAGCTGTATCAATTAAGTCTCTTGTAGTCTCAATAAGATAAGGTCCTTCATCAATCGATTTGAGAATGTTGACCCCATTTTCCTTTCCAAGATAGTACAATCTGATTCTTTGAGCCCAAGAGTCGTAGTCGGTTCTGTCAAGCATGGATGGACGAGTATCTGAACCAGCTGCTTGAACATCCTCGGCAACAGTGGAGATGATTGTAGGTACGTTGGTAGACATGTTAACAGATTACACGGGATTTTATAACTCTATGATTAAACTGGGAAATAGATTCTTTCACGGGATTTTACTAAATCAAGAGAAAACCGTATTTAGTCGCTAAAGAACAACTCGCTAAGCACCAAGTTGCTAAATAGCAAGTCGCTATAATGCCAAGTCGCTAAGACACAATCAAGTCGCTAAAGAACAACTCGCTAAGCACCAAGTCGCTAAGTTATCAAGTCTCTAAATAGCAACTCGCTAAGCACCAAATCGCTAACAAACTTAAGTACAAGTAGCTAACTTTCACCAAGTTGCTACTCGTAGTGGAGAATCCACTAAGTGTACTGTTTGTCGGCTTGTCTCAATAGGCAAGTCGCTAAGCTCAAGTCGCTAAGAACTTAAACTACAACTCGCTAACAACTTACAAAGCAAGTCGCTAGCTAGAAACTCTCACAAACACCACTTTTCAATCCAAAACCAACCCAACCACGATGATTCAAGCTTACCAAATCAAAACCCAAGCACATACAATGATTCTAAACACAAAAATACACCCAAGATTCAAGCTTTAACACTATAAATGATCCAAATGATGCAAAAACCACTAAACTTTTTCAAACTCTAAAACCATCTAAAAACCACTAGAAATCCAAGAATATGTAAGAGATGATCAAACCATGGCTCTTGATACCATTTGTAACATATTGGATTTCACAAACACATCAAACCATAAACAAAGGTGGCGTACAAGATGAGTTTTAGAGAGAGAAAGTTAGAGATTTAGGGAACTTTAGTGAGAGAAAGAAAAATCTTATTATGAGCTCCAACTCTCTACCTTGGGAGGTAGAGAGTATTTATAGTCTTTACATAAATCGCCACCTATCGGGCTGTGGATCAGGCATACAGTGGGTAAAGACCCGTCCGTCCTCCACGGTGTTACTTAAACTAAATACTACTTAACTTATATTAATCTACGACTACGAGCTTACTAACGATTACATGTACTTGAGGTGACCGACTCTTTAATACTTGGATTTACTAAATCCTAACACTATACATTATGTTTGGTATTTTACTTTGCATTCATCCACCCTTTACATTTAATCTGCAAGTTCAGATGACATGATTTTGAAACTTTTAATATTTAACTTTGTTCCTCATACACTAACAATACAGTTATTATAACAGGTTGCGGATTGCACTACGACCGTTCCTAACCACTTATGTAGCAAGACGACTAAGGATGTCAATACACCATTCCCTTCAGCTTCTCGATAAATGACGAAAGCTCATGTGCTCGCTTTTGCTTCTTCGTCGCATTGTCCAGGAACTCTGCAGCTTCGTTTAAATCTTTCGCCTGCAACTTTTTGAGCTCTGAGATGCTTTGCATAGAAGAATCGAACGGATACAAGAGTTCCAACTCTCCGATCACATATTCCCGCTCTGCTACACGGGCCCTAATCTCCTGAACCTTTTTCAGCAGTTCTGCTTCATCCGCCATGGTTGTCCTCACCTCTCTTCCAAATTGAACAACCATCATATCCCTCACAAAGCTAGACCCAGCCGCAGCAGCAAGGTCTTCGCAAAAAGGCATAGGTGTGTTCATATTTTTTTTCCTTCACGTGTTTTTTTATTTGAGATTTGTGCCAGATTTTATTTTGTGTGTGTTTTTGGGATGGTATGTGTGTCTTTTAAAGAGCAAATTATGGGTTGGTTATTATTACTATGATGTAATAGCACATGGTTATTAGACTTTTGATTTGATTGCCACTATATAGGCTGCAAATGCAGCAGAAAGTAATCATGACTTTTGATTCCTTATAAACAGACATCAATTAGGCATCTTTTGCCATGGTTACCATCTTCTCACATATGAACTGCCAAAACAAAGAGGTTTCATCTTTTGAAAAAAAAACCAGATTAACTAAAAAATATATTTCTAGATCTAAAATATCGAGCAGAAAAAACAAAAAAAAATGAGAAAAAAAAGAAAAAAAGGAGGAAAAATGGTCAAAACTTAAAACATAGAGGTTACAAAATTAAACCATTGTAGACAGGGAATAAAAACTGATATACCTTAGATGCATGACGCTCAAACAAGTTAAGATAATTTGTTCGCTTGCAATCCAGCTTTGTTTATTGAATGGCATCTCAAACGTAGGATCGTTTGTTAAATTTATAGATCATCCTAGATCTGGCATGCCATTCAATCAACAAACCTACATTGTAGGTGGCCAAACAATCTATACTTGGTCGGTTGATATGTGCTGTTACATCACAG
The DNA here is from genome assembly GCA_019973895.1 of Chrysanthemum seticuspe. Classification (NCBI taxonomy): domain Eukaryota; kingdom Viridiplantae; phylum Streptophyta; class Magnoliopsida; order Asterales; family Asteraceae; genus Chrysanthemum; species Chrysanthemum seticuspe. Next base: position 64,866,708 of record BPTQ01000004.1, on the reverse strand, counting down.
CTTTCGCATATGAATATGTAGTGCGTGGTATGGATAACGATTTATACTCCCTTTTTTGTTGCAGGGAGGCGGTGAAAACAGAAAGAATTATGTCATTCTCAGAAATATGTACCGGATAACCTGTTTAATATAGTAAGTTGGTTCTCATGCATACGATTATCCTATAATTTGCAAGACTGACAACTCTTAACTGTTTATCACTGTGTAATTGTCTTATCAGACCATGTTAAGTTTGTTGCAATATTTTTGGGCTGATTGTGCTGTTTCTTTTTTTAAATTTCAGGAAGGCACTATCTGTCGTGCCATAAATGCCAATAACTGGTCAACGATCAAGGCTGCTGACATTGGTTCTCAACCTGAGGGTGCTAAGATTTTTTCAGCTGACTGAACATGCTCACCTGCGGATGCTTCTTGCATATGCTCTGCCTTATCACATAGCAAGGTCTTTCGCTGCTGAGGTGAGTGATCTCTCTTGAAAATGTGTTTATGCCAATGATCATGATCAATGAGTGTGTTATAATGCTACTTTTCAGGGTCTATTTATGACCAGCACCCATCAATCTTTGCCATGATTTTTTTTCCGCTCGACCTTTATTTAAAGGATTAACCCTTTTCTGAGTTTAAAAAAATGTTTGATACTTTTAGTGGTAAAATATTATACACATCCATAGCTTAAGAATTATTTTGTTAATTGATAATACATATTCATCTTATATCCAATCAGTGAACCCTCCACACATTGTCCAGATAAAAGACAAGTGACCCAGCCATATCATTGGTTTTCTCCATTACATATGTATCAACAAAATTATTAAACCACAAACTGACATACCTTTTCTAAATAAAACACAACTGAGTCAGTCATGTCATTGCTTTTCTACACCACATAAGAAAAGACACACCTACAAATTTGCTGGAGCACAAACGAACATAACTTTTATTCATATTCAGCATAAGTTACAACCATACTACCAAAGATTAACAACACCCTGTTAATCTAAGACATAACACCACACCATCAAACATAAAGACCATGAAACAAGCCATCACAGACACACAGACGCTGCTACCCTAATCATACAATTCCATCGTAAACACATGACGCCTTTTCTCAATGCGCGCTTCCCTGGCCAGATCAAGGACATGAATCAGTGTAGCAAGAATATGATGGTCAATATCCTGCGCCTCCTCCAAGCATTCAACAGCGTCACTCGCAGCATCGTCATCACCACTCAACCAGCGTCCCTCCTGCAACAATTCAGTCCTGCTCCCAAGCCGGCGGCGAATATCATCGCATTTCTCTCCAAGTAGCATGATGAACCCCTCATCTTCACCTTGCTCCTGTAAGAACAAAAACTTAAAGGCATTGTGGACTTCGTTGGAGCCACATGCTTCTTTCAGTTGATTCAAGTTTGGGGTGTGGGCCATTTTTTTTTTCAGAATTTAAAAAAAAAAAACACAAGGCGCAAAGGTAGCTATGTGAAGCCACAAAGAAAACAACTTATATAGGCAGAGGAAAAACCTGTAGCAATAACTTAGTGTAACCAAACTGGTACAGTATACCATTACTTATCAATCCAATAAAATATTCCTAAACAACCCACCACAAGTAAAGTCATCTTTAAACACTTCATAAACCAGCCACTAATCTAAGATTTCCTACCAAACATTGGCTGGGTACACAGTAATCTAAAAGAAGCTGCAACATGGATTACAACAACGAAAAAGGTTGCTCTCTTTCATTTCAATCTTTATATCCAAAGCGCGCATCGTAACTTTTATTTTTTCATTTTATGTGCAGAAATCATCTGCGTTTCAAACAGGTATTCAAAGTAAGAAGCTCCTCATATTCCTATGCAATTGAAAGCTTACTTTTCGGGTAACAACTGTGGGTCAGATTCAAAAAAATAAGCCATGGAGAAGCTCAGAACTTCCTCCATTTCCAGTAGGCTACTATGGTCAGTGGCTTTTATCTATAACCTCCTCACACTCCTGACATTAATCAGTAGATGCATTTGTATACTTCCTTTCGCTATATGGCTATGACCAAAATCCGTGAAATTTTGCGATACCTACTTATGGATTTCAATACATGTTTTGCTAATTACATTTATAATCTTTTGCATGTCATGACGAGCTGCGTATGTTCTGCTGCATCAAGAATAAGGTTTGGTCTTTGTTGCATGCTACTTGATGCTTCATTTTTATACGCCAGTTAGATCAAATAAGTTTCTAAAAATAGCGGTGTTTCGCGATCGTACCCTAAACCCTAACTGGCACTAATTTAAAAGTTAAAATGAACTAAAACAGGCGGGCAGAGATATGTTAAAGTAACCATTCTTGCAGTTTGCGACACTAACAAATACGCACGGTATTTACAAGTTTTTATAGCCATCTTAACATTGCTATTACACTTATATTTGTTGCCTCTAAGTAAAACCATTATGGTTGTAAAATCTAATTTACAATTCTAACTTTGCCTTCAGGTTTTGGTTTCTTTTGGTCACGCCTTTATACACGAAGTGGAGATCATCTAGGAAAGGCAACCATTGCTGACATTGCAGTTCAGGTAATCACTATCACCATTCACATGTTACAGGTGTTTTTTTAGTGAAATAAAAGCCTATACTTCACTGTTTTCTTCTTTAGGCATACACTGCACATCTGTGCATATCCCAGTGTCAGAATATGGTGATGCAAAAAACTGAGATATAAAATCTGTGTTCTATGCTTTAGTGACATGAGCAGGCTATATATTGACTACTTTAATGAACCATGCAGCTTTTGAAGCTTGCAAATGGACTGCACATATTCCACTCATAAATCACATTTTTATTTAAAATTCCAGGGAAAAAAAATTAAACACCATTGTTTCCAATGTACTGTGCACTTTACTGTCCAGAAATTAAAACGTTATAACGCATGGGTGCTATTCTATTGACTACGTATTATTGTCATACCCGTTTACCAAAAGATGACCTGCCGTAAGAGCATTTTTCTGTATCACTATATTATGACCATGTTCTCTTTGGTTTGGTTGGAAAGCCTGATTTGTGGTTTCTAAATTTATGTTGAGACCATCATCCATGTGTGGTTTTTTTTTTTTTTTTTTTTTTTTTTTTTTTTTTTTTTTTAATGAAATACGGGGCTTTGCTTCACTGTTTTCCCTTCAAACATGGGCTGCACAGCTATGCATATTCCAGTATTAATGACTGCTGCTACAGAAAAATCAAATGGAACATGCATAGCCACTGCTTTAATGGAATCAATACTGTATGCATGTGTATGCAGTGACTACTTTAATCAGGTGGTCAGTGTTTTTAAACATGCACATTGGCTGCACATATTTATGTTCCACCTATAAAAGCAGCTCCCAAAGCCATTGATTTACCAAACAATAATTTAAACAAACTATAACATGGATTTTGGCAGCAAAAAAATTTTTCCTTTTTCATTTGAATACTGATATCAGCCAAGCACCCCATTACCAGATGTACTAACTTTTTCATTTTTTAAATGTGTAGCTACCATGGACATTTCAGCCACTGAATCAAGCTCAGCAGCCGCGGACCTTTCGATGGAATGGAGCACATACTTTCCGCCTGGTTATTATGGTTCAGGGTCTAAAAAATCAGACATTAGGAAGATTAAAGCTCAAAGAAAAGTTGCTCAGCGAAGTGATGATGCGATGCCCAAAACTGCAAACCAGAATGACTCAAAAGGAAAAAAGGACAACAAATTTACTGTCGTCCAAATCTGATTTGTCTTGGTTGTTTGTCAATGTCTTAGATGCTTTTTTAAATAAAACTGTAACATTAACCTACATATCGTCTCGCCACTGTAATTTGCAAGTGCTGTTTTGCATATCATTCCGGGTGTGTTTTATCCAAATGTTGTTCCGTTTGGTGGGCTGCAAAGTTGCAGTTAAACATGTGTCTGGTACACTAATTAGCAGGCCTGTTTATGCCTTTATAGATGTAGGAATTTGCGCGAAAGCATTGTATTCTTTTGTGTCAAGCTGAAGCCAAAATTATGGCGTGTTTGCATATGAAAATACTCTTATTCTGTGCTACGCAAGTTATACATATTTAATGATTTCATAAGATGAGTTTAAAACAGCATTATATATTCCTGGTTTTTGCCACGTGAATTTGCAAAGTAAACACATGCTTCTGTCCCGATCTTTCCAACCTTTTTCAGACTTGCCGTTATGCACATGCGATTCCTCGACTATATACTTCGTTTCTTATAGTCAGTTATAAATAGGCACGATGAAGGTTTGTAATAATATTTGAGATCTAAACCAACGAAAACACCCGCAACAATGCGCGGGCTCGAAACCTCGTTTGTTCTAATCTTTAATAATCTCTTGCGACAAACGCCGTAAATTAAAAAAAAAAAAAAAAAAAAATACTTTTAGAAATAGATAACTTAAAAAACCACATAATGAAATAATAACTAAACTGACACCTCCACGCCAATCCAAAATTCCAAACCCTCCTATAAAATAAATCAATTTTAATCCGATCAGATCATCAATTCAATCAAAAGAAAAAATAAAGATGGTTTTATCACAAAGGATACACGAAGCATTCAAAGGCACAGTTGAACGGATCACAAACCCTAGAACTGTTTCCGCTTTTAAGGAGAAAGGTGTTCTCAGCGTTAATGATTTCGTTATCGCCGGCGATAACCTCGTCTCTAAATGCCCTACTTGGTCTTGGTATAATTTCTTAATTCGTTTTCGCCTAAATTGATTACAATTGTATATAATTTTATTTTCGCATAAAAGTTTATTGTAGTGGAATTAAATTGGTAAAAGTTAGCGGTTAGCGGTAGCGGCAAGTTAAGTTTAGGGTATGTTTGTCATCGAGCATTTGAGTGCGTTTTCAATTAGAAGCTAACGAGCGTTTGTCTTGTTTAATAAGCTACTTTTTGAATTAGAAAGTGTTTAGGAGTGTTTTGAAGCAACTAGTAAGTATTGTCTAGAGTTTAGCGTTTGTAGTTTTTGAAACGCTCCAAATCAAAACACTAGTTCTAGTAAGTATATTACCATACGCTTTGTCAAAACAATCAGCTACTGGTTTCTAACCTTCCCGCAACCGTTATTTTCGCCAACCGTAACCTGAAGAAGCATTTAGTGTTAGCGTTTAGCTTTGTTGTCATTTTACACTTTATAATTACATATACATCTAAGTTACCAAACACTTTTATAACACAATACCAACAGCTACTGCTAATTGCTACTAGAAGTTATGAATTGTTAGAGCTGGAAGATTAGGAAGTCCAGAATTTCGGTTTATAAGATAGGTTTTAGTCGTTTTTAAAAAGAGCAAGAAACCAGTTTTGTACAATGGTGGACAGTTGGTAATAACTTACATTAGGTAGGCTATCGTGTACACGCAAAGATTCAGAATGAGTATCCCCGTTACCCTGCTCTGGCGGGATTGGGAATTGTTGTTGTTGTGAATGCTCGAACTATTGTGATAACGTTAATTATGGAAACTGATCCCAATTTTCACAATGGTCATTCTTGTCATACGAATTCATCCTCGCTTCCTTGTTGCGGATTTTTTAATCCTTCTTTCACCTTGCCGATTTTTATTTTTATTTTTTTTAATCTTACTTCTGCTGCGAATAACGTATTCTGTTAAGCCTTAGTTTTTCGTTGCATCTCTTCCTTCGGGTTGTTGCTTGTATGAAACTACGAACCAATAATTTTGCTAATTCCACTTATTTTCGTGAGCTTGTGCATATCAAGTTTGCTTATCATGCTGTTAAATTTTTGAAATAACCTCTTTTCAAATGTGGAACACGAATCTGATTTTCACTGATTGAGGAACTCACCAAAAGAGATGTTAGGAAAAAGAGTTGAAGTAGGGCAGTCAGCAGTGTAGCTTTTGCTCCACATAAAATCTGGAGGCGTAATTTCAAGTTCATTTTTCGAGAATGCATTTTGTAACCACCTCAGAGTTAAAGCAAGGTGGTTAATGGTTGGCAGTCAGGACTCACTATACTAATTTCTGGATTCGATATTAGATTAGATTATTAGAAGGGCTATGCATTTTGTAGGAGTAATGAAATACTAATCTAATGAAGTACAATAGTTTACAGTTAGCATAAATCACGACATGTTGCGTTTGATGGAAGATTAGAATGGTGATCCATATGTTTATATGGAATATCTATGGGGGGTGTATCATGTATGTAGTAGGATTGATGTCATCTCCAAATATTGAGTTTTGTTTGTTTGTCGATTTATCATTTGTATATGTAATACCATTCAAAACAAAGAAAACCTGGTTTGGGCTTACACTTGGAGAACGTGACTAGTATATTTGATTTATTGAACAATGTTAAGGAGTGTTGCAAAAATTCGCTAAAACCATGGATGCCCTCAGAAAATGCATTCTTTAAATAAAAATAACATGCAAAAACTTTTGCCAAAACTAAGGATTTTACAGAGTAAGAAATTTTATTAGTCTCGACTCTCGACATACCTACATATAATGCATTATGTGAAGTGGGTCTATGGGTATGCATTTAAGTGCGAATGAACGATTGAACTCTTAAGAATATTGGCCACTGAGTAGAAATTGTAACTAGCATTGTTACAAGTTCCTCGGATTCTACTATAATTCCTTTTAGTATAATTCTATATGCATGTTATTTTCTGTTTGAAGAACATTTTAGTGAAATATGGAAAATGTTGGCAATACTACCTGACATTGCTCAATAGGTTATTCTCAGACAAGGCTAACACAACCTGGTGTTTTGGTTGTTCTTTCTTTATGTTATATAGTTGAATGATCCAGATGAAAACACTAAATCTTAGGTTTTGGAATGATATCCAAACCCTTAACATTTTTAAGTAGTTATACCAATTGCCATTTCACTTTACTATGAACACACACCTACAGTAATATCTCGCTAATCATACACCAACCTACCTCATTGGATTCTTATTTTGTTGGCACGGCTGATTATTTTGGTAAACATAGTTTGTCACTGATGACAGTCTGACACGTTCACGTTACTGTTTATATTCAAGATTTCCGTTCATATGTATTCTCTTAGGGCTGAAAATGATTTATATTTGTAGAAGTTTTTAAAAGTAGCTTTACTCTTGGTTGAAAATCAAGAATGAGCTAAAGCTTTTCTTATAAAATCAATTCTGGATGTGACACACACATTATAATCTACACCCTGTATCTTTATATATACCTTTTGCAAGGTCTAATATTATGATCATGTGCCTCCCATTAGAAGACGGGAAGGCAATTACTTACATGTTTGTTTATCTTCGATTTTTTCAGGGAATCAGGTGATCCAAACAAGAGGAAGTCATACTTGCCGTCTGATAAACAATTTTTGATTACTAGAAATGGTAATATATTGGCTTCTTCAGAATTCAAATTTATAACATCTTTGTAATGTAAAATATTGCTGTTAATTTTTATTGAATTCTCGTGCTTAAGTTGTCCAACTTCCAAACTAAAATAGCGTTACTTAACTATACAAAACGAAAGCTTAAATGAATTTTGTAGATAAAGACCACCGATTACTCTTTATATATTTCAATGTAATTACAATTTACAAGTATAGTTCTGTTACCTTGCAAAATTTTTGGAGGGATTTTATGACTAACATTTCGTGTAAATCATCCATATAGAAGAGGAAAGATTGTTATAGTCATATAATTATTGCTGCATGTAATATTTCTGTAATCTGAATCATCTGATTATGAACTTCATGCAGTTCCTTGTTTGCGAAGAGTTGCATCAATACAAGAAGAATATGAAGCTGCTGGAGGTGAGATATTGCTTGATGATGAAGAGAATGATGGTTGGTTGGCTACTCATGGACAGCCAAAAGGTATGTAACCATTCAGAGATCTTGAGTATGAAGTTTTTTATGTTTATTTAACTTGGTTCGACTATCTGTGCAGATACCAAGAATGACGAGGAGGAGATTGTTCCTTCTATGGAAACTCTAGAAATAAGCAAGAATAACACCATCCAGTCGATTCCTTCATATTTTGGTACCGGGGAGGATGATGACATCCCAGACATGGAAGAGTTTGAAGAATCTGACAACCTTATTGAGTCAGATCCTGTAAGAAACTAAATTCCGGTGCTTATATTTTTGTTCGGTTTTTAGTTAGGATTTTCCCTTGGTTAGTTTAGACAATTTGGCTCGATTGTGAATAATATATTACAAGAACTTCACTAAAATTTATTAGGAGTTTAGAATTGACAAACGAGAATATAGATAACAGAATTTGTTTACATCTGGACAGCTCTGATAATTTCTCTTATTTCAATATCCAGGCAACCCTTCAGACCACATATCTCGTTGCCCACGAGCCTGATGATGATCATATATTAAGAACTCGAACATATGATGTCAGCATCACGTAAGTTCAGTTCTGCTCATTCTGTTTTATGAAGGAAAACTAATAAACATCCAAGTCTTATTTGTTTATATTCTTTTGGGTTTCTTGTTTACGATGTAATGTTCCAGTCCCTTTTTTTTCTTCTCTTTTTCCAGGTATGATAAATATTATCAAACTCCTCGTGTTTGGCTTACTGGTTATGATGAGGTTAGAGACATCAACCACATTTACTATGTAATTTCTGCTTTTGCATCACATGATAGGAACTGGTAGAAAAACTGAAGGTCTCGGGTTATTCAATGTTGCTATGCTTAATGCAGTGGCCGGATTAGTAGTGTAAATGGAAGTGTGAGAGAAGATAAATAGAGAGAAATTTTGGAGTAGGTTGTATACTTGTATCCTAAAAGATGTACATCAAACTTACATGGCTGGTTAAAGATTAGGCGCACTCTTTTTTGGTTGGAAAAAAGAGGGATTGTTTTGATTTAATTATTCAACATTTTTAGCTAAGATAACACACTTGAACACTGATCTTAGTGGCTGCCACTGCTCATACATCAATCTTTGATATGGATACAGTAGGACTGTGTAACCTTTAGTCTTATATCTGCTCTACATAATTTATTTAAGAGTTTAAATAGATTAATATATAAATCTGTGAGCCAATTTTTTTTGCTAAACTCAACCCTTTGCCATTTTTTTATTACAGTCAAGAATGCTTCTTGAGCCAGAATTAGTTCTTGAAGATGTTAGTCAAGATCATGCTCGCAAAACAGTAAGTAGTTCATTCTTGATGGCTATATATTATTTGGCATCTCAGATCTTTCTTTTAAGGGATTTGCTATCCGTAGCCCTAAGGGCTAAAGTTAAGAGAAAAAGCGTGCATTATCAGTTATATATTTAGTTGGTTGGGGGTTGTTATTTGTAGGGGTTGTCGGTTACTTTTTATGATACAATAAAATTATGCATGTCCTAACAAGTTAATTGTAACCCTTAGGGCTACATTTAGCATTTTCTTTCTTTTCATTAGAGGTGGCAATTTTGGTTTGTCTACTTAATGAATGGATCAATTCAGGCTGTGTTTTATCACTAACCGGTCAAATGTGTATAGCAAAAACATTAGTTCACGGAAAAACGCGGCAAATGGGTTGCAAATGCATTATTAATGCATGAAACTTCCTACTTGTATGTATTAAGTCTGTCTGTGAACAAAAAGCGTTCTGGGTCAACACAACTTGCTTTGACCCATTATAAGAAGTTAATCAATCCATTGTTACTTGCTGTCTAGCTGGATATGGCAAAGTATATCATGTCACTGAACTATCATCATCCTCAGGTAACTATTGAAGACCATCCACACTTGCCTGGAAAACATGCTTCTGTACATCCATGCAAACACGCAGCTGTTATGAAGAAGCTAATCGACCCCCTTATAGCTGGAGGACTTGAACCAGAAGTCGACAAGTAATTGTCTTCTTTCATCTTCAAGTACTTATAGAATAGCCAACTTTTTATTCTAAGTTAAGATATTAATTTAAAATTGAGAAATGTTTGTAAAGCCATCTAGATACTTAATTATGAACTACGGTTTAGATAACGCACATCTATATTTATTTATATAGCTGTCTTTATTTGTTTATAAAGTTTTATATCTTTCGAGTTATTAATATTAAACATTAAAACATATTCTGTTGCAGGTACCTCTTCTTATTTTTAAAATTTGTTGCTACTGTTATTCCAACCATTGAATATGACTACACCATGGACTTTGACCTTGGGAGCTCCAGTACCTAAAGCAAAGGGGAACCCTCCCCGAGGTTGCACATGTACTACCTGAAAGGTGATGTTTTGTTCTTTAATCAATACTACGAGAGTTTTTGGATTTCCGTTTTGGAGTTGATTATCTGAAATCGCAATAATAAGTTTTTGAATGTTTGGATAAATATGTTATGCCTCTGATTGTTTAATTGTTTAGGTGCTAATAACCAGTTTTGGATAACCAATTCTTTATATTCACGTGTAAAATAAAATTATTTACCTACCCCTTTTTTAAATCTAAATGGAGAGACTTTTATTTCGCTTTTACAAACTGTTGTTGTTGTTGTTGTTTTACAAACTGTTTATACCTTTTTTTTTCACAAGAAAATATTTTGATCTATCCTTTTTATAAGTAAATTAAAATTTGACAAAACCCGAGCTTTAGATCATCTCATAATTACAATTTACAACTTCAAACATATCCAAAACTATTTACTACTATCCCTTATTCAATTTTACATGTCCAATTCCAAACTGCACATTCGATCATCCCTTTTGTTGCAAGTGTGTGTCCATCACATTGTATTGCTTCTGCCTCAGGGTATATTCAGAATTGCGCTCCAAGAAATCGTTCAAAGGTGAAATGGTTGTTTATCTTGGTATATTTTCTTATTCCTGCTATAGTTTTTTAATTGTCGTAAATATGGTGTCAGTTGCAAACGCAAACTAAATGAACTCCTTGATTGTATCTAATGTTCTATGGACATGTTACCGTGTAAATTCGTTTGAATCATTCTATTTAATTTTATACAGTATGTTTATTAGGTACTGTTTGGGAATTGTGGTGTTGCAGGTGAGCAAAGACCTTTTTCTTTTAAACATTAGGGTTGCGGCATAGTAAAACACCACACCATTGCTTACAAAACACCATATCTTAATTTTGAAGTAGTTTATCTAGATATTTTCTTGTGGGAGGTTTGCTTGCATGTCAGTTTTTATACCAATTATATCGACTGAGGTTAACTTTGTTTAAACTATGGTAAGCTTTCCATAATTGAGCATAAGAGCATAATTATAAGCAAACCACCATTTTGAACACATTGCTCTTCTACGGCGGCAACCGATCATTCTTTATAAAAATGTATGTGATTAGAACACATCAAGACATATGTGGCTTAACGAGGAGGGTTCTAGGACTTTAGTTGAGGGTTATCACCAGTAAATATGTTGCTGGCTTTGCTTCGTTTACCAGTCACGTTCATACATTAGAATTTAGTTCAACTATGTTAAAGAACCTCCTGAATGCAGTAACTGCGGCTGTAAGGACATAAACCTATGCCAAAAGACAAAAACCCAATCTCTTAGAGCCAAGAAGTGAATCCGCAACTCCGGGTGTTAATGCAACAAAAGAAGGGTTAAAACGACGCAATCTGAGTGGATAGTGGACCAACAAACATAAAGGGACCATATAAAACGAATACACCATTGCGAGATAGTCTCGATTTAAATTCAGCTGGGGGCAATGTTTTTTAGGAACCTTGCGAGAATCAATTAGTAGGTGTAATAGTCATTGAATGACTCTTCACTGTTAAGCTGAAAGTATAAAATAACATAAAAAAACTGCACATCAATATCTATTTTAGTATTTTACTAACATCAAAAGTGTAACACAATGGTGGAGTTTAAGATTTTAAGAACAAAGCTCACATGCCACGTCTTTGTGAGGCGTAAAAAGAGATTTTGTGGAACAGATTATGAGATCGAAGTAAGATTGCGTGTTGAGCTTACTTGGTATAAAGTATCTATTATACCGAAAACTAAAAGCTAAATGCTTTGACATTCAAAAGGGTAAATAGATGAGATTTTTTTCAGTTTATGTTATCTGGAGAGTACAAGCTTTTTTGACTTAAATGTACGTGATGACGTATAGTCTGGAGTCGGGTCATGAACCCGACTACAGTCCATTACTTGTAAGCCCAGTACGAACTGGGCCAATATCAATACGCGTTTGGGCTCACGAAAGCCCAAGCCCATATCTATTTACGGAATAGATATCTGATATCTTCTAAAATAAGAAGATAATCATTCCCAACCGACTTAGGCGGGATACGCCGAAGGTTGGGGAACACGGAACCAACAAGGATTCCGTGCGTATATAAAGGGAATTATATCCCTTGTTTAAGGTACGATCTCATAACCCTAAAACTCCTTAAACCCTAAACCGATTACTCACTCTCACGCCGGAGGATAATCGTGGGAAACAATCCCACGGTAAGCCTAACGGTGTTTCTTGTCTATTAGTGCGCAGGTCTCAAGCAGCAATTCTCAATTGGTACGAGAACCGGAGCTCCAAACCAGGAACGTCCAACTTTTGTATCAACAAGTGGCGCCATCCGTGGGACCCTACACTAAGAACCAACACTAGAATGACAAAGCACGGTAATCAGCGATCGCAGTCAGACCTCATGGGGAAGAAGTCGCAAAGCGGGCTAACCCCTAAACAGCCCTCTGGGACAACCAGCGCTGCTAAAAATAAGGGATCAGGCCAAGACTTGATCTTCCCTCTGGTGGAACCACACTCGGGAACAACCCAAGCCACTACAACCACCACAAGTGGAGTAGACCCACTGCGCACCGTCTTTACTACTCCTTTCCAATCGGTGCTAGAAACTGACCTGACAAAGGTACCGGAGGCACCAGGCCGAGATAAGGGTATCGCGGTAGAAACAAACGCACTCACTCTTGAGGGGGTCGCGCCGGAGTTAACACCAGAAGTTTTCGTATCCCAAAATTACGAAACATTAACTGCCCTCATGCAAGAGGAAGAAAAGAATAGATCTGGTCGGAACTTGAAAGCCCTACTCAATTTCGATTCGGAATACGATACTTCTCCACTGCGCCACCAGAAAGAAAAGCGCAAAGGAAGTGGTCATAAACCCCCAGTATTCAACAGAATCGGGAGGAGAATGGAGGGCGATGAGACATCTCACTCGCAGCACTTGAGTGATAGTGATAGAGAAGAACGGCGTACCAGTGTCTACGCCAGACTGGGTAGCCGAAAAGTACATGACAGATTGGGGCGAAAGCATTCCCCAAGTGAAAGCCCTTCAGATCCAGACTACAAGTCAGACTCTGAGGACAGCCGGCGCAAACGCCGTAAGAAGGAAAATTCATCTTCTGATAACTCCTCGGACAACGAGGATAGCGACACAGGACATTGGAAGTCTAGAAACAGACGCGATAGCCAAGAGGAAGACATGTCTCTCCCATGGCGCCGTCAGAAAGTGGATGCGTTCACCAGACACATTAGTGATTTCTCTGAGAACAAGAAGAGGCGTATGCCTACGAATGTCAAGACCTATGATGGAACAGGTGATCCGGACGATCACCTAAAAATCTTTGAATCAGCCGCGACCATTGAGAACTGGCCACAACCAGTGTGGTGCCACATGTTTAATTCCACACTGGTGGGAAGCGCGCGGAATTGGTTCAACAAACTCCCACGAAGGAGTATAAATGGTTTTGAGGAGTTGAGAAAGGCGTTCCGCCTAAATTTTACTCAACGGAAAAAGTGCGCTAAAAATCCTGTCGAACTCGCCAGGGTAAAGCAGAACCAGGGAGAATCCACGAGCGCATTCATGGAACGTTTTAAAGATGAATGCATGCAAGTTAAGGCATGTCCTGAAGTCTTAAAGATTTCTGGCTTCATGAATGGGATTAATAACCCAGAACTCATCAAGAGGTTAAACGACAAGATCCCTGAGACCTTTGATGAACTCATGAAGCGCTCTCGGTCTTTTGTCCAGGGAGAAGCCGCCGCGGCAGACATCAAAAAGAACCATTCGAGTTACCGGTCACAGGAACAACCTGGGAGACAATCCAACGACCGAGGTAATAACCGTAATAGGAACTATCGCAACCAGAGGAGCGGCAGAGACATAGATAATGACAGGTACACTCCCCTGATAAAAACCCCAAAGGAAATACTCGCAGCGGAAGGCGCGAATTTCCCAAGACCACCGCAGATGCGTACACCAGAAGATCGGCGCACTGGGAATGGATACTGTGACTACCACGCGCAAAAGGGTCACACCACTAACGAATGTGTCCAGCTGCGCCAACTCATCGACAAGATGGTCAAGGAAGGTAGACTGGACCACTTGGTCAAAAACATTAAAGAGGGAAGAGATAAACAAAAGAATGGAAACAAGAAGGAGACACCCAAAGATAAGGCCGACACAATCTACATGATACAGACGTGGCAACGAGCCACTAGACAGAAGGTCAGCCAGGAGTTTTCCCGAAGAAGTGAAATCTCTTTCCCTACTCTAACTGCGGACAACGCAGTAGCAGAGCCACTCACCATTGAAATCAGTGCGGGTGGTCATGATATACACCGCATGTACATTGATGGTGGGGCATCGGCAAATATCATGTATGAGTATTGCTTTAAAAGACTACGACCTGAAATACGTAGCCAGTTAAACCCGGTCAGCACAGCACTCACTGGTTTCACGGGTGAAAAGATATGGCCCATGGGACAACTGCGATTACTAGTCAGCATTGGCAACGCAGAGCACTCTACGACAACCTGGATGGACTTCATGGTGATCAAATCCCCCTCGCCATACAATGGCATCATTGGGAGACCCGGGATATCAGCCATGCGTGCGGTGCCATCAACAGCGCACGGGATGCTTAAATTCCCAGTAGAAGGGGGCGTTGTTACTCTTTACAATGCCATGGTACCAAATAGAGAATGTAACACGGTTACATGCGAAATGGCACCGATCCCAAAGCAGTGCGCGGCCAAAGTCCCCAACTTGAAGGTAGCGATTCACCCAGAGTACCCGGAACAGGAAATAACCATTGGAGGGTCATTGTCGGACAACGGCAAAGCAGCCGTGTGCGCCCTCCTACAAAAGAACGTGGATATTTTCGCATGGGAGCCAAAACACATGACTGGAGTACCACGCTCGATCACAGAGCATAAACTGAGAATCCGACAAGGATACACACCGATACGCCAGAAGAAGCGTGGCCAAGCCCCAGAGCGTGCGCAGGCAATCCTGGCAGAGGTACAGAAATTGGTAAAAGCAGGAATTATGCGTGAAGTCTACTACCACGACTGGCTTTCTAACCCAGTAATGGTGAAAAAGAGCGACGGTAGCTGGCGAATGTGCGTAGACTTCACCGACCTTAACAAAGCATGCCCACAGGACTGCTATCCATTACCAGAGATAGACTGGAAAATAGAGTCCTTGTGCGGATACTCGTTAAAGTGTTTTCTCGACGCGTACAAGGGATATCACCAGATACAGATGGCTAAGGAAGACGAGGAAAAAACAGCTTTCCACACAAGCCAAGGCGTTTACTGTTATACAAAAATGCCCTTTGGCTTGAAGAATGCGGGTGCTACCTATCAGCGGTTAGTAGACAATGCCTTTGAAAAACAGGTGGGCCGCAACCTGGAAGTCTATGTGGATGACCCGGTCATAAAAAGCCACACTGAAGTTGAGCTTGTGCGCGACATAGAAGAGACGTTCAAGACTCTACGTGAGATCAATATGAAGCTGAATCCCAAGAAATGCACCTTCGGCGCTACTGAAGGCATGTTCCTAGGGTACCTAATAGAACCTGACGGCATAAAACCTTGTCCAGAAAAGACAAAGGCGGTAATAGAACTTCCCTCACCACGCACGCTGAAGGAAGTTCAATCCCTTAACGGAAAACTGGCCGGCCTAAACAGGTTCCTGTCTAAGTCAGCAGAAAAGTCATTGCCTCTTTTCAAAACGCTCAAGAAGTGCATTAAAAAGGGTGACTTCCGGTGGACGACGGAGGCAGAAGAAGCCTTCACTACACTCAAACAGCATCTAGCAACGCTCCCAACACTCGTTGCACCCCGACCAGGGGAAGAGCTGATCATGTATCTATCAGCAACTCATGGGGCAGTCAGCGCAGTGCTACTAACAGATAGGGACTCAGTGCAAACCCCTATCTATTTTGTCAGCAAAGCGCTCAAGAAGACGGAGATGAACTACAGTGCCATGGAGAAGTTAGTCTTGGCATTAGTGTTTGCCGCCAAGCGACTGCGCCGGTACTTCCAAGCGCACCCGATAGCGGTAATCACAGATCAAGCCATAAAGCAGATCATCTCCAAACCCGATGCATCAGGACGACTCCAGAAGTGGAGTGTGTTGCTAGGCGAATACAACATCTCTTACAGACCACGTACCGCAATAAAAGGACAGGTTCTGGCAGACTTCATCATCGAGAAGCCAGATACCGACGAGGTACCCGCACCAAGCAAGAAGGAACTACAAGATCCATGGATTTTGTTTACAGATGGGTCCTCATGCGTGGACGGATCAGGAGCAGGCCTTATTCTCACAAACCCAGAGGGAATGGAATTCACTTACGCACTGCGTTTTGAATTTACCGCGACAAACAACGAGGCAGAATATGAAGCCTTACTCGCTGGACTCCGCATTGCAGCTCGAATGGGTGTACGTAACTTGGAAGCAAATGTGGACTCCCGGCTAGTAGCCAACCACGTGTTGGGTGAATACGTGGCCAAAGAAGAGAATATGATTCAGTATCTTGAAAAGACTAAGACACTGATCAAAGGCTTTGACAGATTTACTATCAAGCAAGTCCCTAGAGGAGAAAATCGCAAGGCAGACGCACTGAGCAAGATCGCCTCGACAAGCTTCGCACACTTATCAAAGCAAGTGCTGGTGGAAACGCTGAAAAGCAAATCAATATCGGAGATGGAAGTCTCCGCGGTCATAGAGGAGGATGGTCCTACATGGATGACACCGATTACGGAATTCCTAAGCAAAGGAACATTACCTCAAGAACAGACAGAAGCTCGCAGAATACGGCGTACAGCGCAGAGATTCGAATTGCGAGACAACATACTGTACTGATGTTCTTTCCTCCAACCATGGCTCCGCTGCGTCGGCCCCCTACAAGCAAATTACGTGCTACGAGAAATCCATGAAGGTTCATGTAGCATGCACGCAGGACCGCGGTCCGTTGTAGCACGCGCCATGCGATCGAGATACTACTGTCCAACCATGCATCGAGATGCGCGGGACTTAATAAGGAAGTGCAATGATTGCCAAGTTCATAGACCCGTCCCGCGCCAACCACAGTACGAGCTAACGCCAATTACGGCGCCATGGCCATTCTACAAATGGGGCATTGATATTGCAGGTCCTTTTCCAATAGCAGCAGGCGGTCTCAAGTTTCTCATAGTAGCTGTAGACTACTTTACCAAGTGGATCGAGGCAAAAGCAGTGGCGACAATCACCGGCAACCAGGTGAAACGCTTTGTCTGGGACAACATAGTATGCCGCTTCGGATTGCCTGGAGAAATCATATCGGATAACGGGAAACAATTCTGCGACAACCCCTTCAAAGATTGATGCGAGAAGTTAAACATTACCCAACACTTCGCGTCAGTTACACACCCACAAACCAATGGCTTAGTAGAGCGCGCAAATCGAAGCCTGGGCGAAGGAATCAAAGCGCGCCTGGACAGGCACAAAGGAAGGTGGGTCGAAGAGCTTTCGCATGTCTTGTGGGCTCACCGCACCTCAATAAAAACCAGCACGGGGGACACTCCCTTCTCTCTAGTCTACGGGACAGAAGCTGTTATACCAACTGAGATTGGCATGCCAACTATCCGCACTGCGGAGATCAATGTAGCAACAAACGATGATGAAAGGCGTGTCGACTTGGATCTGTTGGAAGAAAGACGCGAACGCGCAGCCATACAGGAGGCAAAGTCGAAGTCAAAAATGAAAGGATACTATGATGCCAAGGTGCGCGGTGTTTCATTCAGACCAGGCGACTTTGTCTACCGTGCCAATGAGGCGAGCCACGCAGAAGATACAGGTAAGCTCGGACCGAAGTGGGAAGGACCTTATGAGGTTACTGAAGCAATAGGCACAGGCGCGTACAGGCTACGAGGCTTAGATGGTCGTGACCTACCGCGCACATGGAACATCGGCAACCTCAAGAGGTGCTACCTGTGAGAATAGCTACGGCACAGCGCACAGACGCTCCGCACTTTAAGCGCTCAATAAATATTCATGTATTCAGTTTTATTTTTCATATTTACTGTTTTCTTTCTTACGTCTCAAAAAACTTGCAAGTATCAATAAAACGCCGCGGTTTCTAGCTAACTCCGCGACACATTTTAAGTTGTTATCTCCATATACTGTATGTCTTAACGATTTTTTATTTCTTACCCACGATGGCGTGCATGCACTATGAATAGACCCACGATGGTAAAAGGATAAGTTGACCTACTAACTGACTTGTTGAGTAAGAGGGTTGCAAACCCGTCAACACTGGATCATGCATCCTTGTTAAACACCTTGTTCTCAAGACGTTGGAATAAGATATATGCGCATCCCATGATGGTTGCGCATGAACGCACACGTGCACGTTTAACAACTTAGGAACCAAGACACTTGCTTCCTTAATGAGATATTTACAGCACGCTGAATATCATACCATACACGATTATGATAAAATACTTTGAATTATTTATCTAGTATACTTTGATTTTCATACATGATTATGGATTTCATATATTTGCATTGGCGAACACGGCCACAAATACATCTTTTACGCATAGTCAGACAGATACGTATAAATTACAAACATCCACAAGCAACAAACAAAAAAGAAACTTTTATTCATAACTACGAGTTAGTACAAAAGATAGTCAACATGTCAGCTACCAGCTGCTACAACGCTTAAGTGAAGAAGTGCCAACGTGACTCGTTGCATCTTTGGCTTCACTAATACCCTTCAACACATTTGCATCCTGACGCGCTACAGTGGCCACACTAACTGGCACCCCATCAGACCTTGGCAAGTGCGCCGCACCAACTCCACACAAAATGGCTTTACCTGCAATACCTTCTTTTTTAGCAAAACGAGTCGCATGCGCTTCCAAGACCTCCTGCAAAGGTACCTCTTTTTCCAAAGCAAATGGATTCTGACTATCCCTAGGACGCGCAAACACAGGTACTTGTAGCTGAGACTCATGGGGCTTCAAATAATAGTCCGGCTGTGCTTCGACATCCTCAGTACGATGACGCGCCAAGGTCAACCCCGTCATAATCACATTTATTGGATAATCTTGATCACGCTCAAGCTCCGAAATCATTGGTAGTTCCAAGCCTTTCATTCTCTGCATAGCAGCGACCAAGTGATCATATGACTCAGCATCATACTCAGGTACCTTATCCAGCGGCGCCTTCAACAGTTCTGCCTCGTGGAGCTTTTCAATTGCTTCTGATTTACCACGCTCCAGAGCGCACTGCACTACCTCCCCGAAGGCATTAACCACCTCTGGCGATTCCAGGGTACTAAGGGCAGCTAGACGGAGACCGTGGCCTATGAGCCACCTGCGCTCTGCTATCATAGACATAAGCTGCGGATACAATTCCTCGTCATACTCGATGCTTAGCTTACGCAGCTTTGCCTCCTGCACCTCCAAGGACCAGCTCACAGTATCCCCAAGCTCCCCCAACTGCGCAAACATTTTGTCCTTACCCTGTTCTAGATGTTTCAATGCCCAGCAGCACGCAGACTTGTACCTAGCAGCATCAGAACGCTCTTGGTTTATTTGGCACATTAGCGCCATTTTGTCCTCGGCCTGTTTTTGAGCGTACGCGCTCAGATCCTTTGCCTCTGCATGGGCGCTATCCAGCTGTGCCCGGGTACCTGCCAGTTGCGCTTCCAACGAAGCTATTGTTTGGTCCTTTTGGGAACTTAGGTCCTCCCCACCAGATACTCGGTCTTTCAGCTTCACAATTAGTGCAGCCTGTTGTGCGGAGACCTGCACCAATTCTTCAACCAAATGCTCAATGGGCGCATCCGCATCAGATCGGTCTTCATTATCCTGGCTCTGCGGCTCAGAATGCGCTGACTGTATCGGACTCGCCTTAGGGGGTGATTCTATAACCTGCTCCATCCTGCGAATGATCACCAGCGCAATATTAGAAACACAACCAGCACATTCACCAACAAAAAAAAAATAAAAAAAAATAAATAAAATACATGTACGGCTTTACTTACTGTGGCTCCGTGTCATCAGCCGAAGGGTGCGACGACGCTTCATCAGTGGAGGACAACTCCACAGTCTGGACCACGGGGCGTTTTTTCCTTGAGGGGCCCGCACCATCATCCCTTCGGGTCCTTTTCCGACTAAGCACAGATTCTTCTTCTTCCTCCTCTTCCATAGGGTGGATCACAACTACGGGCAGTGGCTGCGCCACAGAAGAAGGTAATCTGGGACTCGGCTGGCTTTGTAGTGGTGTGGTTTCCACTGCGACTGAGGAACTGGTACATGTCTCCCCCGCATCCAGCTCCATAGTACGCCCAGCGGTAGCCGCTAAAATAGGCTCCTCATCATCCCTCAAAAGTCTTACTCCTGTCCTTACCGCGGCGGGCTTCGCTAGCTGTACGACGGTGAACAGATCCATCTCTGCGCAAGACAAAGACACATATACAAACAGGTTATATAATGCGCGACATATACGGAAGATTGTTCTTACAATATTTACACACAGAAGTACGGAGGAACAAGTACCCACCCTTGCCATTGGCGTCTAAGAAGATAGGGATCTCATCTTCAGGGCCAAAATAATTACGGCTGATTCCCATGTGCACCAAAAATCCCTCAGGATATGCACTAATGGGGATGCGGTTCGCATTTATCAGTTCCGCATCCTCGACGTTATAAGACCCAGGCAATGGGCACTCATCCCTCTGTAATGTTCCCCGGGTATAAAAATCATAATTCCAGGGAAAACATGTATTATCTACCCAGAAGAAATACTCCCTCCAATTCCTAAGTGCATCTAATTTATCTGTATAACACTGCAGTCTACCAGCGCGTTTTGAAAAAGACACCCACCCATGCGCCCACGTAGTGTGATAAAAGGCGCGGAATAGGTGGATGGTGGGGGTAATCCCCAACAGACGGCAATTTACCTCAAAATTGGTAATTTTAGCCGCGCCGATACAATGCAGCTGCGATATGTGTAGATTATAATAGTTTAACACATCGCACAGAAAGCGTGACAGGGGCACACGTTGATTCGCGAATTCGAATAACCGTGTGTATACACCCACTTTCCCTTCGGGGAAATCAGCAATTGTGGCTCGCGCATCCGGAACTACTGGATGCACATCCCGGGGTATAAAGTAATCTGAGGTAAATTCCATCAGATCGGTCACAGTGAGGTCGGAGGTGAAGTCAGACAACTGTTTCACCATCGGGTTATTATTTTGTGATATCACGCACGCGCGGTTACCTTTGTGGTTGGTTACTTTCTGGATTACTACTCTTCGAACGCTTTAGAAATAATGGATGGTTTTTTTTTTACTGTGAGGAATCCGGTGAAAATGAAACGACATGTTATATACCCTTTCTCTCCCACACGATTGGTGACACGTGGATCCCACTAGTCCTCAATGTGTGGTTGTGATTGCTGGACGGGACAAGGGGGCAGTAACTTTCCCCCGTATAACGAGGCATTTCCAGTTCACTTTGATGTCTAGATACACTGCACCTACGGGTCGGTGTATGGTTTTTTTTAATACGTTTCGTACGTTATCTATTTTATGTTGGACTACGGTCATTAGTCTAGCATCCGCATTTACGCACTGCGCATACTAGACTGGGGGGACATGATGACGTATAGTCTGGAGTCGGGTCATGAACCCGACTACAGTCCATTACTTGTAAGCCCAGTACGAACTGGGCCAATATCAATACGCGTTTGGGCTCACGAAAGCCCAAGCCCATATCTATTTACGGAATAGATATCTGATATCTTCTAAAATAAGAAGATAATCATTCCCAACCGACTTAGGCGGGATACGCCGAAGGTTGGGGAACACGGAACCAACAAGGATTCCGTGCGTATATAAAGGGAATTATATCCCTTGTTTAAGGTACGATCTCATAACCCTAAAACTCCTTAAACCCTAAACCGATTACTCACTCTCACGCCGGAGGATAATCGTGGGAAACAATCCCACGGTAAGCCTAACGGTGTTTCTTGTCTATTAGTGCGCAGGTCTCAAGCAGCAATTCTCAATTGGTACGAGAACCGGAGCTCCAAACCAGGAACGTCCAACTTTTGTATCAACAGTACGCGAAATCACCCTCTTAATTTCAAGACCGTTTCTGACTCTTCCTTAGCCACTCCCAAATAAACACTAGGGTTTTGAATCTTTGACATCTTGCGAGAAAACCAAGTCTCTATACTATTTATAAAGCAAAAATAATTTCTTTTAAAATTTTAAAAACATTAAAATGAGTAATGTGTTATAGAGTAAGGTGGTGTTTGTTTTTCATAAAGAGACTCTTAACAGCCTCTTAATCTGAACCGTTCAGACGCGGTCAGACATTTTGGTCGTTCAGACCGTTTGTTCTTTTTTTCCCGTTCAGACGCGTTCAAAGGCAGTAAGATCTTAATGGTCTAGACTTGAGAGGGGTGTCTGAATGCCTCTTGTTGACACAAAAAAAAAACCAAAAAAAAAATTAGTACGAGCAAGCAAATGTGCGGTTCAAACATGAGTTTTTTTTCCCGTTCATATGCGGTCAGATTCAGACATTTACGCCTCAGATTCAGATTCAGATGTGCGGTTCAGATTCAGAACCTCTTAAAAATCAAACACCACCTAAATTTGAACGAAATAATGTTGTTTGTTTTTGTATAATTGTTCGAATGATTTTTAGTGCTCGTTTCTGCAATTTATTTATTAAACCAACGTAATGCGATAATAAGTAACTTGTGTAAATATAAAACAAAACTTTCTATCATAAATATAATATCGTTAATAAACCATCAAATATATATGAATACAAGTCTTCAATTTCTTATCGAGTAAGAGGCAATAAGACAAGTCCCCCACCTCTTATTGAGTAAGATGTTATATGTCTGACCGGGTCTGATTGAAAAGAAAAAAACAAACAACACTTAAGTATCAAATGAGAAATAAAAGTAAAATGAGAAGAATGAGAAGTAACCATAACCGCACATTTTAGATGCACCTGCAATAAAAGATGCAATTCTCATGAATTTCTATTTTTTCATTTAAAATGTGTGGCTAAAATTATTTCTCATTATTCTTATTATATTTTATCTTCTCACTAGGTCTCTTCCCGTTATAGAGTAAAAATCAAATGATAAATAAAAGTAAAATGAAGTTTGAACCAAAAGAAGTTTGATTTGTTAATAAAAGGTTGTCTCGCATTTATATACATCTCCATATACACATCATTATTTACATATTTCTCCAAACTTTGCTTTAATAGCATTGTACATCATCATTAAAAACTTATGTTTGTGAAAATATGTAAATATTGATGTGTACATGAGGATGCATGTAAATCTCCCTTAATAAAAAGTTTACCAGTTATCTATACTACTTATAAAACATTTAGTACCCTATCTCATTTTTTTTAAGATGTAATTAATGTGTTTTTTAAGCATTACAACTTTTAATGAATAATGTACACAATACATAGCTTTTACTAATTTACCTTCCATAACATTTTAATGCTTCATTTATTATTTCTTTTTGAATTAGTTTAGTTTTAATGCAAAAATGCACATATAAATGAATATGATTTTAAAATGCATGCAAAACTACAAAGTTCCAAAACTATCATTATATCGTAAGAGTGTTTCGAGAACCAATCTAAATAAATTTTGAATGATTTTAAATAAAATTAACCACAAAAGTAAAAAACGGTTTTTTGTAAAAGTCGAGACAATTTTTTTTTAAGACAAATGATGCAAGGATGTAAATTCACAAGTGATAATTTATTTGATTTTATACATATTACACATATCTATACTACTTATAAATCATTTAATACCCTTTCTCCTAATTTTTTTAAAGATGTCATTAATGTATTTTTTAAGCATTACAATTTTTAATGCATAATGTACACAATACATAGCTTTTACTAATTTATCTTCCACAACATTTTAATGCTTTATTTATTATTTCTTTTTGAATTAGTTTAGTTTTAATACAAAAATGCACATATAAATGAATATGATTTTAAAATGAATGCAAAACTACAAAGTTACAAAACTATTATTATATCGTAAGAGTGTTTCGAGAACCAATCTAAATAAATTTTGAATTATTTTAAATAAAATTAACAACAAAAGTAAAAAACAGTTTTTTGTAAAAGTCGGGACAATTTTTTTAAGACAAATGTGCAAAGTGCTAAGTGCCAATTCAATGATTAATATATTAGTATATTAATTATTATAATTTTCATGGATAACTCTAAATGATTTCTTAAACATGTAAGTTTTCTTTACATTATAAGCATTCTTTTATTTTGACTAAAATACACCGTTGGTCCCTAAACTTGTCTTGGAGGATCGCGATGGGACGAACCACGCCCTTTTCATCGCCACGGGTCCAAACAGTGGCCATTAAATGCCAGATTCGTCCCTTGACCAGAATTGGGACAGTCAAACCGATTTCCTTCGAGGGTATTATAGACCATTCATTTTTTTTACCCAACCTAGTTAAAATGTAACCCGACCTTCAATCATATGTATGAACGAGCAAGAGTGAACCCTAAAATACAATCAACACACATTCTTCCCAAAGCAAAAAGAAAAACAATAATGGCACAAAACGATAAGGGGAAGGGTTTGTTGAGTTCGTTGAGGAAAGCAGACTGCGCAAATGACTGCGCAAATGAAAAGCGGTTGGGTGTTAAGAAGGAGAAGGAAGAGGATGACATCTTGTTATCAAAGTTTAACGATTTGGGAGAAAGGATTACAAAACTGGAAATTTTGTTTAAATATCTTAAGGAAAGGAAGGAAAAGAAGGAAAACGATGATAGGGAGAGTTGTGGGTCTAGCTAAGTGTATGTTTAGTAGATTGTAAACATTTGTAGTTCTTGAGAACATGTAATCGATGAATAAAGTTTTGTGATCTTATTTAAGTAATTGTGTTTGAAATCGTTTTGCATTTCTTAATAGGTTTCACTTACCCAAGTAAGTTACAATTTGTTGGTTTTCATAAGTTTGTTTGACTTTGGTAAGTCAAAATTCAAGATGTTACAATACACCATTGTCAATACATTGTTGTTTAATGCTAAAGCGTTTGCATTTTGAACCCGTATTTTGAAACCACTGCCTGTATTTTTTCTGAAAGGGGGGTGTTTGGTTTTGCTGTAACAATTGTTGCTGATAAAAGGGGCCGTTTGGTTTAGCTGATACAAGCGGATGTTTTATTTGATACATTATGATTTAGTGCCAAAGTATTTGCATTTTCACCACATCTTTTTAAACCATTGCCTTTGCTTTTGCGGATACAAGGGGGTGTTTGGTTCTACTGATTAAACTTTTGCTGATACAAGGTCCTGTTTGGTTTTGATGATACAAGGGCCTGTTTGGTTTTGCTGATATAAAGGGATGTTTGGTTTTGTTGATACTAAAAGCACTAAAATACACCCAATATCACAATACAAGAACAGATTAAACAACACATAACCCAAATGATATTTTATCATTAATAAAGTCTGTTAAACATTATAACCAACTACATCAAATCTAATTTACATACCATTTTTAGCAAAACTATCACCCAAAAGACGCCTTTATCTACCCCATGGAAAACCAAAAATTCAGGCATTATGTTCAGCCATTTTCTTAACAAACTCTTGGTTGAACCGAATACCTTCATCTGTTTGACCAACAATCTGTATGAGTTGGGCAAGTTGGTTTGTGTGCCTAGACTAGATTTTGTTCAGCGCATCCACACAGTCAAGCGCAATTCCACGAGGTCCCAGAGCTTGATTCTCTTGTATCAGCTCCCTACGGTTGATGATTCCTGTCTTCAGATGCTGGCAGCACTGAAGAAGTAGCTTCCTTAGAATCCCTTCTTGGGCAGCCTCATCTTCAAACCAGATAGCCATCCGATCATTAAGATTTGGCGAATCAGCCACCTCCATGAGTTTGTTTAAAATGGGGAAATCTGCCATTGGAAAGTTGTGTGTGTGTGAAAAAAGTGGTAGATGAGTTTATCGGTAAGAGACGGTGAAGGGTCTAATACTTACTTTTGTTTCACACTCGGTCCCTGAATTTGTCTTGGTTGCCGTTGTCATACTTAAAACTCCCGCCCAATATTCACTTTAGAATACACAACTGGTCCCTCAAGTTGCCAACTTACGTAAAACCATTAGAAGTTTGACTTTGTTAAGTCAAACTTCTAAAACATAGTATCAAATTATCAATTCACTCCAAAACAAATATTTAGTAATGGTTTTGCAATATTGACTTTACAAAGTCAAATACCATTCTATATATTATTCAACATTCCACTAGCCATCCTTATCATCTAACTTCAAATACCATTATGCCTTTTGCACTTAATCTTCCAAAGGTTTTCAATCCTTCTGACATTACGACTCTCGTTCACAGTTAAGCCATTCACCATTTTCAACTATTGACTAACTAAAGTAAACTGGAATACGCACAAACATCAACATATGAACAATCTAATTTAAAGCAAACCATTTAAACAATTATTGTACAAAATTACCAAAACTATTTTGCAACGTTAATTGTCCAAGGGTATTCAACCCAAACTGAAACTACAACCAGTCAAAGAAATCTACGACGGCTGCGGGGGAAGCTCGGTGGAGTTTCAACAGCTTCCTAGCCAACTCCCAATTGTTCTTGGTATTTTCATTCCCATCGTGACTCCTATCTCTTTGCCTGATATTGATTGTCTTTAGCGACCGGGAACACGCAAGTATACACTTTATTAAAGTTATTTCATGCTCTGTTCTGGGAAAAGCTCGAAACACCACCGTCTGTAGCTGACCATGGCTGAATGTGTTTGTGTCTACAACAGTGGAAAATTTTTGCAAAGGTAGATCACTAAGCGTGTTTGCAGCCTGAAAAATCAAATAGTGTTGAGATACACAAACATGGCAATTTAGGAATGTTTTATTTGATACATATGCATTACAGCATTACACTTACTCTGGTATCCAGCATTTTCAAATTCGGCGATGACCGAATCATTACAATGGTGAACGCTACCATAACACTATTCCCAAAATCGCCATCGGACAGCTTAAGGTTAATCAGGGAAACAAAGGGCACCTTCATCCTAGGATTAGCTTCATGTATCAACTACAAGAAGTTTTACAGATTGAATTTCATTACTGTTACACATCTCTATAACATTGTTAAATTATAAGTTGTAAAATTGAAATTGTTCTTACCGTGCAATCACCAAAATCCAATGTAAGGGTCTCAAGATTTTGAAGTCTTGTCAAGTGAAAGATATCGGATGTTGTGATTGTGGTCACAACATTATAACGACCAAATGACAAATGTAACTTCTTCAAATTCCCAAGTTTTGCAATATCCCATAGTCTCATCTCGTTAGTACCAGGACGATTCATCTTAAGAGACTCAAGTGAGGGACAACCAACAATAAAGTCCCAAACTGTACCGCTTAGAAAATTGACATGAATCAATTCTAGGCTCAGTAGATTTGGATAGCCATGAAAATATTCCAAAGTAGCCATAGCACAAACATGAAGTACCAGATGTTTCAACTCACTGCGAGAGTAAAGTTGGGTTGGGAACGTAACTGGGTCACCATACCAGTTTGTAATAATCAGCTCCTCAACTCCATTGTCAGCCAAAAACAAGAGCCACTCATGAATCTGTTCATAATGAAAGTTGTCTATTCCAATAATTGATCTTGGCTCTACAGCAAAGACAAACTTTCTTATTGGAACCATAAGCCGATTTAAGAATCTAGTAACAAGCCTACCATCAAACTCGTATGTTAAATAATAAAAGAAATCCTCATCAAGTATGACATCGGTGAGCAAAGTCCACTTAGACCTCTAGTTTCGCGCTAAACTAGAGGTTCTCACCGCTTCTAACAAAGGCAACCGATTCAAAATGTTAGTGATCACTTCATCTGGCATGTTGGTAAAACGATCGATCGACATGGTTTTGTTGGAAGTTGGGTTGGTCTTTTGAGTTCTGGAAATGAGGATTTATATTTTTGATTTCGATTTGCAGTTTATCGTTTCTGGATAATGTGGTTTTATGTGATTGGCAAAGTTGTTTGTTGGGTGGGTGTATTTGTTCCCACGAAACTAATTGCAGCGTATCAGAGAAGAAACGGCTAATAGCCATACTCACAATTGGTCCCTGGGTTGAAGGTTGGGTAAAAAAAGTTAATGGTCTATAATACCCTCGAAGGAAATCGGTTTGACTGTCCCAATTCTGGTCAAGGGACGAATCTGGCATTTAATGGCCACTGTTTGGACCCGTGGCGATGAAAATGGCGTGGTTCGTCCCATCACGATCCTCCAAGACAAGTTTAGGGACTAACGGTGTATTTTAGTCTTTTATTTATATCTTCTATCTATGTGGGACAAATGTTATAAACAATAGTAACGATTCAAACATTTTCATAAATATATACTGATCTGGTCCGAACCGTCAAGTCTAATCACACAAACTGGCCACTTGTGAATGACCAGCCGTAACATGCTTAAAACAGTTCAGACACAAATACAATGAAGTCCTGGAGAATATAGTGAATTCCCGGGTCGTTTAGTCCCACGGAGACTCAATGGTGTGTAAAACACAAACTCAGATGATGGAGTGATCACTAATGATAGTGATCGGAAAGGATTTGGATAGGATAATTACACTACTGAAAAAGTTAATAAATAACAGCGACTTAAATACAAATTAAGAAAATTAAAAAGATAAAATATATTAAATAAACGCTATCACTATATTTAAAATGATGAACGTTTAAAACCTAAAACATACGTTTAAATTAAAAACTACGTAAACGTACAAAATAAAACGTGAGAATAAAGAAAGAAAATACCTACGGATATGAAAAATACATTTTTACAATCCTAATTATATAAGAAAATTATTAGAAAAGGAAAATTATTTTTACAACTATTTATTTAATTATTATTATTTAAAAACTAATTTAAACTATTTATAAATACTCTAAAGTAGAAGAAAATACAAAACAAGGCTAGAAAAATAAAATTATGATTGAGAAAAATCTAAAATATGATAAAACTTATTTTAAAACTGAAAATATATTTTTTAGACTTTTTATATATTTATTACTAATTTAAAACTATTTAAAACTAATTAAAATGCTAGAAAATACTATTTAAACCAAGAAAATTATAGAAAAATACTTTTTATGACTTTTATATTTATCCTAACTTTAGAAAAATGAAAAATTATTTTTTTGAACCTTTTCTTAATTTTTTGTATTAAATGCTATTTAAAAAGGCTTAAAAACTAATTTAAATAAAGAAAAATAGCAAACAAGCTAGGAAAAATCTGAAAATTTCAGGAAAACTCTAAAATAATATAAGGAAGCTAAGAAAAATGGAAAAACATGGGGTTGTGTGCAAGATATTGAAACTGATGAACAAAGTGCTTATAAATAAGCACTTTGAAGAAGCAAATGGAAACCAAGAAGCACCAAACCAAAACAGGAACTCAAATATGCTAAAACTACTCTAATACAACTAGAAACAACAAGCCATGACCTCTGATTTGCAAGTTGCTATGATTTGGTTGATAAGACTAAAGTGCAAAAACAGATTTTGGTGGTCTACTTTGAGCTTATGCACAAGATGCTAGATAAGCTGAAATTGAAAAATACAAATTGGAACCTAGACTAGACCTAGGTGAGAGCTTGTAAACCAAGATTCAGACCTAGAAGAGCTCTTGGGAGCTCTGTGGAAGGGCTGCTTATAGCTGAGAAAACTCAGCTTATGCTGAGTTTCTGAACAGGGCAACTAAGTCCCAAAAGAGAAGCAGTTTTGATGGTTATAAAAAAATCACAAAAATATATAAAAATGACCATAAGAAATTAGACCAGCTCAAGTTTTTAAAACAACAATTTTCTCTGATTTTGGTCCAGAGATGAGTCCAAGAAAATTCTTCCTAATTGGGCTAAAAACTGATTTTGCAACATTTTGACTTTTTGAAAGAAATGGAAAGTTGACCTTTTCCAACTTTGAGCTTGATTCAAGGACTGAATATGATGTTAATGCATGAAATAAAGCTACTACAAGCTTGACCTATGAATTTTGAACACAAAATAAGTTTTAGATTTTTGAAAACCCAAGCAGTTAAGCTAATGGGACAGAATCAAATGGAATTTGACTTTGAAGGGTTGCAGAAGCAATAAGATGACAGCAAAGAGTTCAATTGAGCTAAATAAGCATGAAACAAAAGACTTTAACTACTGAATAGACCTATAACTCAGTTTACCCAACTGATCCAAACACCCTTTTAAAACTGAAATGCAAACTTATACTGACAAAAACACTGAACCAGACAGAGATACTGATCAAACTAAGTTACAATGACCTAATTACAACTATTTAAGCAAGTTTATACTAATGATGACCACAGTTACACAGATAAGCAAGAAATACAAAAATGGCTTAAAAATGAAAAGTGGAAAATCTTACTCACATGAGTCCACTGCTATTGCAGGCTAAACCAAACCCAATCCTACTCTATGCTAATCTAATCCAACCCAAATTCACCACTGCATCTCCCATTTTCCATTACCAAGCCCCATTTTGCATCACAGTTGACTTTAGTTGACCAGCCATGGAATTTACTTGAAAATGAATTACAAGCTTATCAAAAGCTTATAAAGACTTAAACAAACTTATTAAAGCTTAAAATAAGCTACTGAAAACTTGGACAATGTAATTTAAAACTGAAAAATTTCAACAGTTAACCACAAACTTGAAATTTATATAAAACTAGGATTGGAACTTCAAAAACACCTTACAATTAAGAGTTACTTTGAGTGTGATACATAAAAGCTTAAATTACAACATTTGGACTTAAATAAAACATTGATTAAAAAAAAACGACATTAAGAAAAACTTAAAAAACTAACTACTCCCTTTCAAGCTTCTCTTTCCTTCCTTTTTATATGCCAAAGGCTTCTCTCACCTCTTCTGATAGTTTCCCACTTCCATTTGAGGCCATTGGATTGGTAAAATTCATCTTGGCCATTCAATCCAATTTTGGCGCCAAAACACTTTAACAGCTGGAGAGGTTGAGTAAAGGGGGTGAAGGGTGCATTTAATGATTTTTGTAGTTGTGTGGAGGTGGGGGGGAACATGGAAAGTGATATGGTGAGGAGGGGGAATGGGTGTGTTTGATTATTGCAGACAGTGGGGAGCAGGTGAAGGAGAAAGAAAAAAAGGGCGCGTAGGCATAGTTTGACCAGAGGGTTGACTGGTGGCTAATAATCAAGGGGTCCAAAATGCTTAAAGACAGGGGGTCCAAATTGGGTTGGCAAGGTCACTTGGCTTGTGACAAGGGTCACAATGGTATTAAAGGGTTTTAAAATACAAGGACTAATGTTGCCAATTCTGAAAATTGAGGGACCAGATCTGCCAATTTCACAAAGTTGCTCCAAGGACTAAAAGTGACAAGTTTCCATAGTACAAGGACCAAACTTGACAATTTCCAAATTCCAAGGACCATTTTTGACAATTTTCAAACTTGAGGGACCAAAGTTGTAATTTTGCAAATTTTAAACTTTGAAAGGTTTGTTTTAACAACTTTTGAATCCCATGGACCTTAAATGACATTTTTCTTTATTTTGATATACCAGGGACTGTTTTTGACAAATTTTGAAACTTGGGGGACTAAAACTGCCAATTTTGCAAACTTGATACGTTTTTCATCTGATTTTGATCTTTTTGCATTTAAAACACATAAAACACTGATTTGTGATATTTTCATCATTTTGATGCATTTTTGAGTGTTTTCAGATGATTTTGCAGTTTAGATTGTACAAAAATGATGAGTATTTAGACACTCATCAATCCCCCACACTAAGATATTGCTAGTCCCTAGCAATGTTTTGAAGCTTTAATGGATTTTAAAAACTCTTTACCAAAAGCCATCACTTCTGGAGTAGCCAAATGTTTCAGTTCAAGTAAGAACCTTGGTACACTGATAACCAAATGATTTTGAGCAAATCATAAGCTGTAAACGGATTTGATGTGTCTTTACCAGAAGCCGTACCCTTCTGGACTAGCCAACTCTTAGATAAATTATCAAAATTATCTTTGGTGAGCTGAATACCAATTATGTTTTTTCCACTGCCTTTACCACAAGCCATAACCTTGCGGGCTAGCCAACTCTTCACTTTTTAGGATATGGTGAGTTGAATACCATACAATTTTGGGCAAATTGCAAGCCGTAAACGGATTTGATATATCTTTACCAAGAGCCGTTTGCTCCTGGATTAGCCAATCCTTTTGTCTTACAGACATGGCGGACTGATAACCATGTGAGTAAGTGTAAAACACTTACTCCAAAAAAAAAATTTTGGCCAAAAACGGGGGAATTGGGTGGATAAATATGATAAAATTATTGAGAATTCCCCCCCACACTTAGAAATGAATATTGCCCTCAATATTCAAAGTACCGGCGGTTATTGTCACACCCCCAAATTACCTGTTTTGCAGCGGAATGGAATTCCTGGGGATTGACTGTCATAGCATCACAGTTACAGATATATTGAACGACCTAAAGTGTCGTTTGGAAAACACATCGTTTGATTTAATAAAACCATCAGAGTTTACAAAGTATAGGTCCCAAATGACAATCAACTTGTGCGGGAATAAGTTTGTTACAATTCAAACGATGTTTTAAAGTGCATAAATCCATGAGAGACGCGTCGTCACCACGACTCTATGATAAGTCCTTATGCATGCCATGAAGTGAATGCCTTAGATACATGAGATAAAACATGCTAAAAGTGTCAACACAAAGGTTGAGTGAGTTCATAGAGTTTGTGTTGAAATGTAAAGCCTTTCAAAATCGTTTATGCAGCAAAGGCATTGTAAATCCACCCAGTTCCAAGTTCCGCCCATATAAAACTTGCAACCTGTGTGTTCACAACCCACTGCCAAAATGTGTATAGTTCATGTTCAAACACATGGTGTCAAATGAGTTCACAATAGTGCATGACTTAATGTATCAACAGTTACTTGACATAATTATACCGAGACATTTAGTTCCAATGTTTATACCAAGACATTTAGCTCAATGATAATACCAAGACATTTAGCTCCATGATAATACCAAGACATTTAGTTCCGCGATAATACCAAGACATTTAGTTCCGCGATAATACCAAGACATTTAGTTCCATGATAATACCAAGACATTTAGTTCCATGATAATACCAAGACATTTAGTTCCATGATTTATGATATAGAATATGACTAAACATTCAGTTCAGATAAACATATAGTTTTCAATTAATCATGATTGTCATAGAAATAGTTGAGCATGTATCTCCCCCAAAAGTAATTCAAAACAATTAAAAGAGTAGGGGCTATGACTCACTTGATGAAATGATGCGAAGACAAAAGTGAGTACACTGAAATGTGGCGTGAATCTCTAACTGCGACCTATTATGAATGATATGATATATAATGAGTCATGATGTAACGTTATGCATGCAATTCAGATGATATTTATACCACTTATGAGTTTTGAAAATAATACACTTCGTCGAAAAATACTCTTTTGACGTCTTTGACCATTCTTAAATTACTTTGCAAGTATTTACGTCAAAATGACATCCTTCAATAGTTTCGTAATGATTTATTGTGAAATTATAACTTTTCGTCGTAAAATAATGTCGTTGGAAATTTCATGAAAGTGACAAAAATGGCCTCGAAAAGCTAGTCGTAAAATGGTGTACGTCGAACGTTAGGAAACGAACTCAACGTTTTTGAAAAGCTTGTATCAAAATCTCGAAGTTTTGGCATTTAAGTTTTTATCCTAGAGGTCTCGTTCATAAAGAAAAACATAGGTTAAGTAGGGTGATTTTGTCCAAAATGTGGTTTAAAAGTGAGCTTCGGCAAAGTTTAAGCAACCGTAAATAATTCATTACAACTCCGCTATACCAACGGTTGGTCGTTTTGAAAAATATGCGTGGTGATCTACTTTTATTAGAAGACATCTCGTTACAAAAAGTTCTACGTCAACGCTAAAAATAGCCTTCAATATGGTCGTTTTGTTTACTGATGAGTGTGTAAATACTCATCATTTTATACAAAATAAACTGCAAATTCATCTGAAAACACTCAGAAACACATCTAAATGATCAAAATATCACAAATCAGTGTTTTATGTGTTTCAAATTCAAAAATATCCAAATCAGATGAAAAACATATCAATTTTGCAAAAATTGCAGTTTCAGTCCCCCAAGTTTTAAGAATTGTCAAAAATAGTCCCTGAGCCCGAATTTCAAAAGTATAAATCACCAAAGGTCCTTTTAAAATCAAAAGTTATCAAATTTAGTCCTTTGGTGGAAAATATCAAAAAGTTTGAGAAATTACAAGTTTAGTCCTTCAACTTTCAAAATTGGCAGAAATGGCCCCCGGAAAATTGCAAAATGGAAACATTGGTCCTTATACTTTTTGAAAGTGTCATTTTCAGCCCTTGGATAAACTTTTCTGAATTGGCAGCTATGGTCCCTCTATTTTCAGAATTTACATGAAAGGTCCCTTGGTTATTAACCTTTAAACCCATTTTGGACCCTTTCAAACCCTGTGGACCCCTGTCATAATACAAATTGAACCCCCTTTTGATATTAACCCCACTGGTCAAAAGACCAGTCAAACAAGTCAAACCAGTCACACCCTTCTCCCCCGTTTTCCCTCTCCTTTGTCTGCCCACCATGTCCAGCCACCATTTCTTCACCCACCAGCCTCCTTCTCACCTTTCCATGTCCCCCCAGCCTCCACCAAACTCCAAAAGCATTAAATGCACCCTTACCCACCATATCAACCCCAATTGACAGAAAAGAAGATTTGGCGCCAAAATCATGTTTAAACGGTCAAGATCATTTCAAGGCCATCCAATGGCTAGAACCTGTTGGGAAACATTCAGAGGAGAGATACAAGAGCATTGGGATATATAAGAAGCATTTTGGAAGCAAGAAGCAGTGTGTTCTAGTTTTTATTTTTAACTTTAATGTCGTTTTTTATTTAAAAGCTTTAACTTAGTATCAAACTTGTAATCTTTTGTTAAAGTGTATCAATTTAAAGTATTTGAGTGTATTAAGACTGCTTTCAAGTATCAATTTCAGTTTAATGTTATAATCATCTGTTTATGTCCACTGTTGCAATTTTATAAGACTAAGTCTTGTGTACAAGCTTCAAAAAGCTCATTTATCAGTTCTAATAAGTTTATAAAAGTTTATAATAGCTTTTTACAAGCTTAAATTTCAGTTTTAAGTAAAAGTGGTTTTTGGTCAACAAAAGTCAAAACGGGGTGAAAATGATGCAGACTTGGTTAAAGGGTGAAGCAGCAATGGAATTGGGTTGGATTTGAGTTAGTTGGGTTGAAATTTAGGTAGTGGTTCTCTGGTACTTGGATTCAAACCATTGTGGTTGTGGACTATTGTAAGTGATTTTCATGTTCTTGTGCATAATCTGCTTTTGTAAGTGCAAACTTGTTAAAACCTGGTCAAACAGTAGTGATTAAGTTATAGTAAGTTAGTTTGATAATATTTGCAAGCTTGTTTAAAGTTTGGAGTAGTTTGTGCTCATAACAGTCAATTACAAGGGTGTTTGGTTTAACACTTAAACCTGTTTTAGAGGTGTGTTTGTGAGTCAACTTCTGGTTGTTCATGCTTGTTTGATCAATTTAAGTACAACTCTGTCCTACTTTTGTGTTCAATATCTGCAAAGGTCAAAATCCATATCATTTGAATCCAACAGTTCACTGTTGGATTTTTAAAAGGGCAAATCACTCATATTGTGTTTAAAAGTAATAAACCAAGGTTGTAATAGGTTCATAACATCATTTAACTTCAATATCAATCAAGAAATTGGATTCAAACTTCACTTAAGTCAAACTGTTCTTCTATTTCAAAAAGTCAAAATGGTCAAAAATCAGATTTGTGCAGATATTGCAGCATCTGCACAGATCTTATTTTTGCTTTTCAAGGTCTGAATTTTGTTCTACAAGTAGTCCTCTTGGTTGTCTTTAAGCTCTAATATCTGTTTTTGCTTTAAGCTTTTTGGATAAGCTTGGGTATAAGCTCCAAACAGGTCCCATTTGCCCTGCTCCATAACTCAGTGTCAGCTGAGTTTTTCTCAGCTTTTACACAAGCTTGCACTGAGCTTATAAAAGCTTTTCAAGGGCTGGTATTTTGGTCAGAGGTAGTCACCTAGGTCTAGTTTAAGACTCAATCATTGGTTTTTAGTTTAGAGCATATTTGGTTGCTTATTTCTGGCCTGCAAGTTGACTCCATTTTCTGTTTTAGCTTAATATCACAATCATCAAATCTGTGTTAGTTGGTTAATCAGTAGTTATAACTTGTTGATTTGAATCTCATTTGGTCACTTTTAGCTTATTATAGCCTCTGTTTCAGTTTGGTAGCTTTTGGTGAGCTTTTGGCTTATTTGAGTGCTTATTTATAAGCACTTGTGAGATCAGTTGCTTATTTCTCTATACAAGTACCTGTTTTTCTAATTTTCATAGCTTCTTAATATTATTTTAGAATTTTCCTGAAATTTTCAGATTTTTCTCAGCTGTTTTGCTATTTTTCCTATTTTTAATTAGTTTTTAATACTTTTTAAATAGCATTTAATACAAAAAATTAGAAAAAGGTTCAAAAAAATAAGTTTTCATTTTTCTTAGGCTTAGATAAATATAAAAAGTGAAAAAAGTAATTTTCCATATTTTTCATAGTTCATTTGGTAATTTTTAGTGATTTAATTAGTTTTTAATAGTTTAAAATTCCTAGAAAATAGAAAAATAGTCACAAAAATACAAAAATAGTTTTGAAAAGTCTATTTTGATATTTTAGACTTTTCCATTTCATAATTTTATTTTTCTAGCTTAATTTCCTATTTTCTTGCATTTTAGGTAATTAATTAATAGTTAAAAATAGTTTTTTAATTAGATAATTAGTTTTAAAAATAATTTTCTTTTTCTAAATATTTTCTTTTATCATTAGGTTTATAAAAACATCATTTTCATATTTTTAGGGTTAATATTGACTTAGTTTCACTTTTTTATTTTGTACGTCGCGTAAATTTTTATTTAAACGTACGTTTTAGGTTTTAAACGTTCATCACTTTAAATATAGTGATAGCGTTTATTTAATAGGTTTTATCTTTTTAATTTTCTTTAATTTGCATTTAAGGCGTTTTTAATTTGTTGGATTTTCCTTAGTTATAATATTCACAATTCCCTTTATCATTCAAATTTCTCGATCACTAGACGTTGATTGATCCATTGCATAGCTCGCTGGGACATAACGACCCGGGGAGACCCTATACTCCCCTGATCTTAATTGCATTAGTGTTTGAGCAGTTTTTAGTCTTTTAGACTTGACTGTTTAGCACCGATCATTTACCGTAACACTTGGCTAATAAAAATAATATAGTTTTTCGTAAATAATAAAGTTACGGCAATTTTATGAAAACGTGTATATTTTAGTCGTTACAAATCCGTTTTCTACGTATTATACGTCCTTAGCTTCGTATCAAAGTATACTAATATATTTTTGATAAGTCGAAATAATTTATAAAGCTTAAGACTCGTTTTTGACTCGTACAAAACAAAAACAGTTTGCTGAAATTTTCAGGAAATATATATTTCGTCGTCAAACTTGAAAAATTCATAACTTCTTCGTTATAGCTCCGTTTTAATCCGTTCAAGCGGCCACGGATTCGTTTTAAAGTATATTTTCTAAATATCTAGGCCAAAATTTTATGTCTACTGTCGGATTTTCCAGATTTACAAAATACGATCAGACCCTTTATAATACTTGTCGAAAAGAGTTTTTCTCGTACTAAACCTATTCCAATCCCTTCAAAACAACTCCGAAGCTATTCTAATCCTACCATACACCTTCTTAGGGTGTCATGGGTTCCTAAACATCATCAAGACTAATATATAACAAGGGATAAATTATAGGATGACTTATATATATAAAACTCTTAAAAACAATGAAAAATGGTATAAATATCCATAAGTCTTGCATGCTTTGCTCAAAAATGATGAAATACATATGAAATGATAATGAAAGATGTAAAATGAAAATGATATGCTTACTAGAAAATGTGGATGATTTGTGAACCCAAGAACACAAGAGAACTCTAGTATAAACCCAAGTATGCTTCCAAAAACCCAAGTCTTAGTACCCTTTACCAAATAAGTAATTCAAGAAGCTACCAAATAAGCTAAAGACCCAACTTGTACACCTTTTGTTCATGTGTTTTCTGTCGTGGTTTAGGGAGAGAGCAAAAGAGAGTGTTGGTGTTTAGTTTTGATGAGAGATGAAATGAGAAACATGTTAAATGTCTTATGTAAAAGAAAAGTAAGCAAGTATTTATGAAAAGTCAAGGACATTTGGACAATAACATTAATGAGGAGTAAGAGAGGATTGGTGTACTTGATGGTGGCGTGAGGTAAAGGAGAAAGAAAAAGAAAAATGTGAAGAGATTGTGTAAGAATTTTGAGTTAAAATAAATATTAGTTGAGATATTTATGATATGTTTTGTATAATAAAATGAGATGGCTGATTTTATACATAAATAAGAGGGAAAGTGAGTAAATTTGATAGTGTATAGGTATTTGGGGTATTGGTAAAGGTGGTGAGGGTATTGGGTAAGTATTGCATGCGTGTAAATATTAGAACGCGTAATAATTGTGTTTATATAAAACTTGAAAAATAAGAAGTGTAAACATAGAAAGTGTGATTGAAATAGTCATAAAAATTATAAAAATACATTTCTCGCAAGTATTGAGTGAATAAATAATTATCGAGTTGAATTTACGAAAACCGTCGTAAATATATATATTTATAACAATTTATATACAAAATAAAGTTAAAACATCGGGTTAACTAATAATATAATTTTTATAAACTTAATATGAGTATAAAAATATATCGAGATAATTTTTGGAAGTAACGGATCAAATGTCTAAAATAATTAATTACGCGATAGCGTTTATTTAATATGAAAATTTACGCGTTTAATGTGAAATGCAAAGTCATGAATGAACTAACATGATGAAAATGATGCTAATGAAATGTAGACTAAACTTAGTCTATATGAAATGTCCGTGATGATATGATCATGAATTCGCCGCTAAACCATTAAGGTTACGCGAATTTGGAACACGCAAACCTAGTTTACGATAAATGATGAAATAGTGAAACTTGAGAAATGACCTGAAATTGCGAGTTGTCACAGTTATGCCGAAACAAAGAACGTAAAAGGGAAATACTACGGCCATTATTTAGAAAGTTTTTTTTTTTTTTTTTTTTTTTTTTTTTTTTTTTTTTAGAGATATATATATATATAACATGTGGGGCATCACCCCCACACTTAGGTGGTAGAAAGGGGTAAGAAGTCAGAAATATGGGTGAAAACCCATATGGTGTGTGCTACTGTTTTTGATTTCCGAGTCGCTAGCTTGACTCGACCCCGAATTCATTGGTTCATGGGGAAGCAAAGTGGAAGAAACAATCTCCATCGGACTTTCATTCAAGATGTTTGGACAAACATTTGAAGTACGTGAAAGTTCCACACCAATGAGATATACAGAGACAGAGACAGACCCGGCTCACAGATGGTACATGAAAATGCCGGGGTCAAAGATAATGTCTTCACTCCCGAAGGAGTTAAGACATGGAGAAGTCACACCGTATGTGAAGAAAAGAAGGAGAATCATGATGATGATCATGACTAACT
Organism: Chrysanthemum seticuspe; assembly: GCA_019973895.1. Classification (NCBI taxonomy): domain Eukaryota; kingdom Viridiplantae; phylum Streptophyta; class Magnoliopsida; order Asterales; family Asteraceae; genus Chrysanthemum; species Chrysanthemum seticuspe. The sequence continues at coordinate 64,826,683 of BPTQ01000004.1, read as the reverse complement.
CCTCATTATCAGAAGGAGAATTCATGATTTTTGGATCATGAATCTCATCAGTGAGGATAGAATCATCATCACATGATGGAAGAGATAAGATAGAATACAGAGGTGGGACAAGTGGTGTGCTCTGAGAGCTAGCAATTTCCACCACTTCCGTGATGGTCTCAGTATCGGCCTTAGACATTTCATCGAAAAGAGGATTTACTTTCCCAAAAGTGTAGTCATTATGAAATTCAAAAAGAGGATTTGAGAAAATCCCGGAAGTAACCTCAGAAATGTCAAGAGAATCACAAAAAGGCAAATCACAATCACTATCGGATATATCCTCAGACTCACTTGGGATTAGGACAAGATCCTCAACACTTGATGATTCCGTTTCCGAAATAGTGCTGAGATGATCATCCTCCATTATGAGAGAGTCTTTGGAAGCAATAATAGGTAAGATAGGTGTGATAGCAATAGACTGGGGGAGTTGAGAAATGATATCTTTCAAAGGAATAACACTCTCCTCGTCGTCCTCATAATATTCCCTCATTTGAATATTATCCTCATCATCATCGTCATCATATCGGATTTTTATATTCATCTGCTGAAGCTTACACACCATTCTTTTCATTTGCAGTTTCTTTCGAATGCGTATTTCTTCAGAACTTTGAGGAAGATTACACTCCTCGTAATCATTGAAATGATGTGAAGGCTCGGAAGTCTGATGACTGATGGAATACTGTGGGGGTTGGAAATTGTCAAAACCGGGAGAATTGGAATTTTGAAAATTTTGATTCATCGGTTGACATTCAAAAGTCTCATGAGGACCCCCGCAATTCTCACAACAGAGATAATTGGGAAAATAACTTTCACCAAAGTTCTGATTGTAACACGGTTCCGGCTCATAGACAAGCGGGACCCGTGGAGGACAATCAAAACCGTAATGAGAATCATTCCCACAAAACTCGCATGAGTAGGATTCGTATTGGGGCTGTGGAGGTAGGTAGGAAAAATCGGGTGTTTCATTTGAAATGGGATCGGGATTACCGACAAACTTGTCTCCGAAACCCACATTGGTACATCGCCGACAATTTCCACCGTTAAATGGACCTCCACACCAGGAACATGTCAAATACCATGACATAAAGAATTAAACAGATAAGAGGGATAAGAGATGAAGAATTAAACGGTTAAAGAAGATAAGGAATGAAGAATTAAACAGATTAGAGGGTAAGGGAAATGTAGAATCAAAAGATGCGAGAGGGTAAAGATGGATATTTTTGGATTTTTGAAAAAATATGTTGCAAAAACAAAGAATGAAAATATTTTTGGTGTTGATAACACTTCAGGAAAAGTGTTAATGAACTTTTTGATTTTCTGATAACTTTACAAAAAACTTTTTACAAAAGATGGAATATGTGCAAGAATGGGTCTGAAAAAGGTTAAACACACGCTAAAGCCTCCCCGGCAGCGGCGCCAAAATTTGATCTGGTCCGAACCGTCAAGTCTAATCACACAAACTGGCCACTTGTGAATGACCAGCCGTAACAGGCTTAAAACAGTTCAGACACAAATACAATGAAGTCCTGGAGAATATAGTGAATTCCCGGGTCGTTTAGTCCCACGGAGACTCAATGGTGTATAAAACACAAACTCAGATGATGGAGTGATCACTAATGATAGTGATCGGAAAGGATTTGGATATGATAATTACACCACTGAAAAAGTTAATAAATAACAGCGACTTAAATACAAATTAAGAAAATTAAAAAGATAAAATATATTAAATAAACGCTATCACTATATTTAAAATGATGAACGTTTAAAACCTAAAACATACGTTTAAATTAAAAACTACGTAAACGTACAAAATAAAACGTGAGAATAAAGAAAGAAAATACCTACGGATATGAAAAATACATTTTTACAATCCTAATTATATAAGAAAATTATTAGAAAAGGAAATATATTTTTACAACTATTTATTTAATTATTATTATTTAAAAACTAATTTAAACTATTTATAAATACTCTAAAGTAGAAGAAAATACAAAACAAGGCTAGAAAAATAAAATTATGATTGAGAAAAATCTAAAATATGATAAAACTTATTTTAAAACTGAAAATATATTTTTTAGACTTTTTATATATTTATTACTAATTTAAAACTATTTAAAACTAATTAAAATGCTAGAAAATACTATTTAAACCAAGAAAATTATAGAAAAATACTTTTTATGACTTTTATATTTATCTTAACTTTAGAAAAATGAAAAATTATTTTTTTGAACCTTTTCTTAATTTTTTGTATTAAATGCTATTTAAAAAGGCTTAAAAACTAATTTAAATAAAGAAAAATAGCAAACAAGCTAGGAAAAATCTGAAAATTTCAGGAAAACTCTAAAATAATATAAGGAAGCTAAGAAAAATGGAAAAACATGGGGTTGTGTGCAAGATATTGAAACTGATGAACAAAGTGCTTATAAATAAGCACTTTGAAGAAGCAAATGGAAACCAAGAAGCACCAAACCAAAACAGGAACTCAAATATGCTAAAACTACTCTAATACAACTAGAAACAACAAGCCATGACCTCTGATTTGCAAGTTGCTATGATTTGGTTGATAAGACTAAAGTGCAAAAACAGATTTTGGTGGTCTACTTTGAGCTTATGCACAAGATGCTAGATAAGCTGAAATTGAAAAATACAAATTGGAACCTAGACTAGACCTAGGTGAGAGCTTGTAAACCAAGAATCAGACCTAGAAGAGCTCTTGGGAGCTCTGTGGAAGGGCTGCTTATAGCTGAGAAAACTCAGCTTATGCTGAGTTTCTGAACAGGGCAACTAAGTCCCAAAAGAGAAGCAGTTTTGATGGTTATAAAAAAATCACAAAAATATATAAAAATGACCATAAGAAATTAGACCAGCTCAAGTTTTTAAAACAACAATTTTCTCTGATTTTGGTCCAGAGATGAGTCCAAGAAAATTCTTCCTAATTGGGCTAAAAACTGATTTTGCAACATTTTGACTTTTTGAAAGAAATGGAAAGTTGACCTTTTCCAACTTTGAGCTTGATTCAAGGACTGAATATGATGTTAATGCATGAAATAAAGCTACTACAAGCTTGACCTATGAATTTTGAACACAAAATAAGTTTTAGATTTTTGAAAACCCAAGCAGTTAAGCTAATGGGACAGAATCAAATGGAATTTGACTTTGAAGGGTTGCAGAAGCAATAAGATGACAGCAAAGAGTTCAATTGAGCTAAATAAGCATGAAACAAAAGACTTTAACTACTGAATAGACCTATAACTCAGTTTACCCAACTGATCCAAACACCCTTTTAAAACTGAAATGCAAACTTATACTGACAAAAACACTGAACCAGACAGAGATACTGATCAAACTAAGTTACAATGACCTAATTACAACTATTTAAGCAAGTTTATACTAATGATGACCACAGTTACACAGATAAGCAAGAAATACAAAAATGGCTTAAAATGAAAAGTGGAAAATCTTACTCACATGAGTCCACTGCTATTGCAGGCTAAACCAAACCCAATCCTACTCTATGCTAATCTAATCCAACCCAAAGTCACCACTGCATCTCCCATTTTCCATTACCAAGCCCCATTTTGCATCACAGTTGACTTTAGTTGACCAGCCATGGAATTTACTTGAAAATGAATTACAAGCTTATCAAAAGCTTATAAAGACTTAAACAAACTTATTAAAGCTTAAAATAAGCTACTGAAAACTTGGACAATGTAATTTAAAACTGAAAAATTTCAACAGTTAACCACAAACTTGAAATTTATATAAAACTAGGATTGGAACTTCAAAAACACCTTACAATTAAGAGTTACTTTGAGTGTGATACATAAAAGCTTAAATTACAACATTTGGACTTAAATAAAACATTGATTAAAAAAAAACGACATTAAGAAAAACTTAAAAAACTAACTACTCCCTTTCAAGCTTCTCTTTCCTTCCTTTTTATATGCCAAAGGCTTCTCTCACCTCTTCTGATAGTTTCCCACTTCCATTTGAGGCCATTGGATTGGTAAAATTCATCTTGGCCATTCAATCCAATTTTGGCGCCAAAACACTTTAACAGCTGGAGAGGTTGAGTAAAGGGGGTGAAGGGTGCATTTAATGATTTTTGTAGTTGTGTGGAGGTGGGGGGGAACATGGAAAGTGATATGGAGAGGAGGGGGAATGGGTGTGTTTGATTATTGCAGACAGTGGGGAGCAGGTGAAGGAGAAAGAAAAAAAGGGCGCGTAGGCATAGTTTGACCTGAGGGTTGACTGGTGGCTAATAATCAAGGGGTCCAAAATGCTTAAAGACAGGGGGTCCAAATTGGGTTGGCAAGGTCACTTGGCTTGTGACAAGGGTCACAATGGTATTAAAGGGTTTTAAAATACAAGGACTAATGTTGCCAATTCTGAAAATTGAGGGACCAGATCTGCCAATTTCACAAAGTTGCTCCAAGGACTAAAAGTGACAAGTTTCCATAGTACAAGGACCAAACTTGACAATTTCCAAATTCCAAGGACCATTTTTGACAATTTTCAAACTTGAGGGACCAAAGTTGTAATTTTGCAAATTTTAAACTTTGAAAGGTTTGTTTTAACAACTTTTGAATCCCATGGACCTTAAATGACATTTTTCTTTATTTTGATATACCAGGGACTGTTTTTGACAAATTTTGAAACTTGGGGGACTAAAACTGCCAATTTTGCAAACTTGATACGTTTTTCATCTGATTTTGATCTTTTTGCATTTAAAACACATAAAACACTGATTTGTGATATTTTCATCATTTTGATGCATTTTTGAGTGTTTTCAGATGATTTTGCAGTTTAGATTGTACAAAAATGATGAGTATTTAGACACTCATCATATATTTTACAAGATGTATACATTATAAGCACTCCTTTATTTATATCTTTTATCTATATGGGACAAGTGTAATAAACAATATTAATGATACAAACAGGTTCAAAAATATATTTTATTACTTATTACGAGGCGTTGATTATTACATATATATTTCATAAAAAATGTTTCAACTTACTTGTAACTATGGACCACTATCAACTAATTTGACCATAACCCCATAACATTATTGACTATCGCAACGCAAAATCACGTCACTTTCAATTGTTTTTATATGAACTAGTTTGAGATTATCCATAACTTTTTTTTTAAGTTACTCAAACTCATTATGTTTTCGCTATTGGTAAAGTTATTGTAAGAGAAAACATAAAATTGAAAACATTTTTTGCCGAAAATTTTATTATTTGATGCCCGCTGTCGCAACGCGCGGGTACCCTACTATAATATTCTAAAGAGTTGAAATATGCGACATGAAACTTTTGGCATCCGCAAATTTATCGTCACATAAAACGTTTCAGATTATAAAGCATGGTTCATTGAAATTTTTTATTTCAGGATACGTGCCGCCGCATCGCGCGGATACCCTACTAGTATTTAATACATACCATCCCCTTTAAGAAAAAATTTTACCAGTTATATTTAATATACTTATCATTTCAGTGATATATATATGTAAACACATTATTTGTAGAAAATACAAGAAAAATAAATATTATAGAAGATGATGATTGCTTCGATTAATTGTTATCATGTTTAATTTTTAGTATAATTTTTTATACGTTCTGATAGTGTATCAATATTAGTGGCTCAAGGCCACTAAATACATACTCAAATCAGGCCATTACCAAAGCCATCAACAAATACTTGATAGCGGCCCGACTTAAATCCCAGGCCACGCAGGCCAGATAAAACTCACCAGGCCATACTAAGGATACAATATGATACGCGTACAACGCGCGTTCGGGGTCAAAAGAAACTTCTTTTTCTTCGAGCAAGTTTTTCAACCACTTAGGCAGTGAACCTAATCGTTGTAGTGTAGTATTAGGGTAAGCCTCGGGATTGATATCGTTCTCTAGGGGAATAGGAATGCTAGTGAGAAATTACTACGCTAAGGTCGGGGTTGAGGAAGATTATTTTTTATCTTTTTTATATTTTTTAGAAAATAAAAGGTACGATCTCGGGGTTTGGATTTGGGGGGTGGTACTTCTACCGATTACTCTACTATCTAATTATCTAATCTAAGGGGTAGTCTATGTCTATTGAAGTGTGCTCGTATGATGATTAAAGATGTGTCTACCTAAATACTATTACTCCCTAGTTATCTTTTATTGATGGTTGAATTGTCACGTCCTTATTCTTAACGCGTTGTGTTTTCTAAGGTCGTAGGGTGTGCTTTTATCCCTAACTCTTTGAAGCTACCTAAGGTTAATGACTACGAAATCTCTAGGATTCATAAACTTAACACTAAGGTTTTCTTTGGATTTTTAGCCTACAATTCCACTAGTAATTATAAACTAATGTTCACAAAGATTAATCAAGCATTAATAACACAACGATGGCTTTAAGCACTTCTAAGCCAATTACAATTAAGATAAGAGACAATCAATCAATATTCAATAACTAGGTTTCATAGATCTAAGCAAACACACAAGTAAATTAGCCGGACATGTTAAACATGCAAGCATACACACATTCAATTGAAGACATAATGAAATCAAGGGAATAAATAACTTATCTCGATGTAAAATAGGGTATTAGAACCCTAAAATACTGTCTAAAATGGACTACAATCGTTTTAGGTTTTTACTCCACAAGTCTACCTCCCTAAAAGTCTGAAAATTCGAATTCTATATATAGAGTTACAACTGCGACGGCGTCACCTTTTAATTGTGACGCCGTCAGATCGCCGCCATTAGGGTTTCGTCTTGGCCAAGTCAACTTTGGGGCGGCGTCACGTTGTGGTTGTGACGCCGTCAGCTTCAGCTTCTGACGTCGTCTGAGTCTGGATCTAGGCCGTCTAAGGAGAAAAGTCTTCGTGACGCCCTACTCTTCAAAGCCTGACGCCGTTAGGTGCAAAGTAGCAATTTCACTCCTGAGTCGTCACAAATATAGGGACGACATCGCCCTTTGTTTCTGAGGCCGTCGGGTGCACTTCCAGCAGCTTGAGTGTCTTGATCTTGTCTTTAGCCATTTTCTTCACATATTAACTCCTTTTCGTCCAAATAAGCATCATTCCAGCATTTTGCCTTCAAGAGACCTAAAAAGTGAAAAGGAACGAAATTAAGCAGTAACGGATATAAAAGTGGGCGATTAAGGGCTTAAATGACCCCTTAAAAGTGTACGTTTTAAATCCTTATCACAATACTACCACTCCCTAACTGTCACTAACGATTAATATGTACCATATGAAACTGAACAGTGAGGACGCATGACAAGCACCACTTTGTATGAGCCAAGGAGGATAGTCCACCTGTCCCTCTTTGTATGCTCCTCGGATGATTAACACCTAGCTCTCTAGCAGCCGTTGATCATCCCACAAGGGCTTACCTCTAAACCTTACCCGTCTCTAATATTAAACATAGTATATATAATAAATTAAGAAGTCAGAAAGTTATCCAAAAATCTATATAAATAGAGGGCAACACACATAACTTCATAAGTTTTCAAACACTTGAGCAAATACTACTTCACAACACTAAAGTATGGTATTTGTTTAAATGTTACTCGAGCTTCTTGATCTTCAACAATTTCATCGGGTCCTTACCATTCAACACGAGAAACCAAACAATAAAACCATTCCCATGCCATCTCTATATACCGATTTACATACCATACGACATGTACAGTCGAAAGGGACAAGTCAAATACACCGCTCAAGAAATGTCAGGATGATGCCGTCTACAGTCGAAAAGACAAAAGAGACGCGTCAAATCCCAAACATAGCGAATGAACCCAAAAAGGATTTTCATACACTTCCCCATGTAAACGTTAAATACACATCTTTCCAAACACAAATTAAAACCCTGATCGAGGTAAAAGCCTGCATCTAGTTATCATCACAAAAAATAATGACAATAGCTTGGAAAAAAGTGTATGAGAACGAACCCTGGTAGCGCAACACGGACTAGGGGACTCAGTTACACAAAGTCCAACATCATATCATCAGTGCATGATCTAATACTAGTCTTGGGGGGGGGGGGGGGGGTTTGATAGCGTATCAATATATATTAGTGGCCCAAGCCCACTAATACACGCTCGAATCAAACCCATTCAGGCCCATCAAAAAACACTTGATAGCTGCCCGACTTAAATCCTAGCCTACGCAGGACCTGATAAAACTCATCAGGCCATACCGAGCATACAATATATCCGCCCATCAAGCCTCATTAAAGACATTTGTGAGATCTAACGTCAAATAAGTCATGAAAAAATTGTTTTTAAGTTTTTTTTTTCTATTTTTGACATAGAAACAAATTTTGTCATAATGAAAGTTAAAGTTGAAAGTCAAAATCAAACTTGTTTCATATACAGTAAATCATTCATTAGTCAAACACTTTGATAATAACAAGGCTATAAAACTACACACATATGATAAATGTCTGAATGAATAATCATTCTTAAAATTAACAGACCAAAAATGTCATCATGGGACAAATGGGTCGATGAAGCTCTTACAAAACTCGAGTCTATGAAAATCTTGCGCTCATTAAGACCCATTTGTTACCCGAATGAAACTGAGAATGCACACCAAGTGTTTGATGAAATGCGTCAATGGGATAGAGCTTCTGTTGAAGTGGAAATTGCTGACTCTACTTTTCAAAGATGGGTGGATGATGTTCCTAGTGATGGTATAAATTTTCACCATTTCTTATGCCAATGTGAATAAGGGTTTTTGGGATTGCTTATTTTCAAGTGCTTATTTCAGTGGTTTATTGCTGAAAATGGTAATGTGGTTAGAAATAAGTAGTTGAAAATGGTAATGTGGTTCCAGACACCCTCTAATATGCTTATTTCGACGGCTTTTATATTTTGAGCATTTGTATGTCTGTGAAAATATTAAGTTAATTGGCTGTCTTCTTCTTCTTCTTCTTCTTCTTTTTTTTTTTTTTTTTTTTTTTTTTTTTTTCAAAGTTATATTTGAGTTTTGATTCGAAAAGGGTTTTTGAGATTTGCTTATTTTGAAGTGCTTATTTTAGTTAATTAAGAAAATAAGTGGTTTATTGATGAACACTTGAAATTGCTAATGTTCTTAGAAATAAGCAATTCCGGACACCCTCTAATGTGCTTATTTTCAGTGTAAAATAAACAATTAAGCAGTTTTTGCTGAACACTTGAAACTGCTAATGTGCTTAGAAATGAGAAGATAAGCAATCTCAAACACCCTTAACACTGATATTAGGATGACTGGTTAAATAGGTATTTAGTTGCTCCCAAGTCCCAACGACTGGACATCCATTAATCACATATTTACTGGTCACTGTATATTTAGTTACTACATTTGATATATAATAAGATTAGTAGAGTAATCAGAATGAAAAATGATAAAAAGTGAAAGCAAAGGATGAACTAATTTGTTTTTAGTTTAATTTCGTTGTTATTTTAACCAAGGAATATATTTTATTAGCTGCACTTGAATTTTAAAGTTAAAATTTAAGTGTTGGAAATATCATGGGCACTTTTTGGTTTTCTTTGAGGCTGGATCAGTGATTGAATTCTAATGCCAAACTGTATTATATGCTTGGGCGTACTTGGTAAATGTTTGAATGCAGAAGGGAAGATGAACATCTTGTATAAACAAACGCTTTAGAGAGGAAAGTGATAATATTATTTATATTCTTCATGGTTATAAAACATGTCATTGTAAGGGCGGCTGACCTCAAAAATTTTGAATTAAAAACCATGAATTATGATTAATAAGTACTTTCTTTAATAAAGACGTGAAAGTCAGAAAATGTTGATTTCACATTATTTACTTATTAAACCGAAATGAATAAAAAAACTCAAGCGACAGGAACATAATAGAAAGGTCAAGTCTGGTTAGTTGCGAGCTCTCTATGCATGTTAGGTACCAAGGTAGACTTCGTAACTATAAATGTATTGATAGGTATGGTTTGACTTACGTTGGCTGTCTTCTGTCACGTTTGCAACACCCGACTAACCTATAAGAATACTTTCGAGTTGCTCGATCTGCTCCAGCAATGTCATATGCTACATTGGAGAAAATCATTTTGATTTACAGTGTCTGATTAAGGATTTTGGTGAACACAGTTTACCAGTCTTGATGCATAGTTATGGAGCTTGTTTCTCCAAGAATTGTATTGATAATTGAGTTCAGAAGCCTAAGTCGTTCTTTAGGCTTAAAAAATTATCCATGATCATTTTTCCCCTTTAATGATTTTTGTGGTGATAAATAGTAATTGATACTCTGGGTTATAACATGATTATTAGAAGCATTTTGTGTACGTCATCTGAAATATTGAAATAACCTATGGCACATACTCTGTGCTATCTTCACATATGTTAAAGGTGGAATCTCAACCTACTAGCTGATCATTTGTATATTAACTTACCAAAAGTTTCAACTTTCACAGGTGACGACATTGCATTTAGCAATGAAGTTCCGGGCAGTGAAGTGGAGTTGTGCCCTAAACCATTCAAAAAGCTACTTCTGTTCTCTGGGAATGATTATTTAGGCCTAAGTTCACATCCAGCAGTTGCAAAGGCTGCCTCAAAGGTGATTGACTTGATGTTTGCAGTTTGCTTGTTTTATAATTCTTTATGTACGGATGTACCTAATTTTATATATCTGTTTCTTGTTCATAATTACAATGTGCATTGTCTTTCTGTAAATAGGCGGTTCAAGAGCATGGGATGGGCCCAAGGGGTTCAGCTCTAATATGCGGGTATACAATTTATCACAGACTACTGGAATCCTGTCTGGCAGAGTTAAAGAGTAAAGAGGTCTTATCTTGCTCTTTGTTAAGCAGAAGACTGATTGTTTTATTCAAAGAGTCTATTTTTACTGCTACAAAATTGATTTCATCATCATCATTAATACTTGAATTAGCTAACATTTTCTTTCTAAAAAATGGACAAAAAACTGATTGCGGGTCAAACTTGCGGCCTTGCGGGTTTGACACGTAGGAAAATGATCTGTTTCAAGTTTCAACCTGAACCTGTTTGGCCTGTTACCCCAGTCGCCCATCTTGCCACATCTAATTTCCATAATTACTAACGGAAGCTGACATTTCTTATTTACGGTTACTCCAGGATTGCCTTCTATGTCCCACGGGGTTCTCAGCCAATATGGCCTTCATGACAGTAGTGGGATATGTTGGTTCACTTTTAAATGTGAATGAAACACATCTGAAAGACGGTGTAGCAATATTTTCTGATGCTCTTAATCATGCATCGATAATAGATGGTATTCGGCTTGCAGAGCGAAAAGGAAGTGTGCAGGTTTTTATTTATAGGCATTGTGACATGAAGCACCTTAATGAATTACTGTAAGTTTCATATTTCTTATGTACGAGCCAGTTCCCACCTTCAGGATTAATTATTCTCCACATAATGTCTTATGGATAGCATTTGATATATGGCAGCTCAAATTGTACGATGAAGAAAAAAGTAGTTGTGACAGACAGGTAAGGTCTACATATTTGTTTGACGGTTTCCACGGATATACTTTTCTCTAAAGGCATGGTTTAGGCATTGGTTGTCATCATTAATGAATGTCTTAGTGTTTAAATCATAACTATTGACTTACGTCTGTCTATATGATAGGTCTATTAAGGGGATGTATTTTTATGACTTTTATCAGCTTGTTTAGTATGGATGGAGACTTTGCACCGATGATCCAGCTTTCCAAGCTTCGTAAGAAACATAGTTTTTTGTTGGTAGTGGATGATGTAAGTTTCTGAATACCAATGAGATTGTTGAAAACTATTGTATTTATGCTAGAAGTGGCAAATTTGACCCATTATTTAATAAACAGGTCGATCTGTGTTATGTTTTTATCAAAAGGGGTTGAATAAAAAAGGGATGGGTCAAAGAGGCCGAAAATCATGCTAAGTGTATTTTTCAATGCATACAACCTCCTAAATTGCTTTAATAAAAGGTTTAGAGCATCATTGTAATCATATAGTTTCTGTAATTTTATATATCAAGGGGACAACCTGATCTGTTTCAACTCGCACTAAAACCCCTGATCCGTTACCCAACTCGCCTATCTTGCCATCTCTAGTATTATTATATGTTGTGCTGTTAGTCGTTAACATACTCATACCTTGTTGATCTTTTATGGTATAGTTAAATTGCTTCTAAAGTTTATCTCTAACTCACTCTGTTGATCCCTAGGCTCATGGGACACTTGTTTGTGGCAAAACGGGTGGTGGTGTACCTGAGGAGTTCAGTTGTGCTCGTGATGTTGATATATGCATAGGCACTCTTAGTAAGGCTGTAGGTTGCCATGGTGGTTTTATCGCTTGCAGGTGCTTATCTTTTTTATCTTTTACAAGGATTGATGCACATAATAACGCATATGCTAGTTTAATTTAATTATTGTAGATTTTCCAAAATTATGTGTTTCTAACTTGAACAGTTTACTTTTTTTTTTCTTGTGAATACCCCAGCCTTTAAACTCGATATACCTTCTTAATAGTTTTACGCCGATCTTTGAATTATGCAAAGTAATTTCTTGTGTGTAAAGAATTTTGTATTTTCTTGATTTTGCTACTTATATTTATGTTTGAATGAGTACCTGATCAGCAAAAGGTGGAAACAACTCATACAATCGAGGGGCCGTGCTTTTATATTTTCAACTTCCACACCGGTACCCATCATTGCTGCTGCACATGGTAATTTTCAGCATTCAGTTGAGGGTTTACCATTTTCTTTTAACACAATGTGCATGGATAAAAAATGGTAGTTTATATATTGGCTTAGTACAAATGGTGCTCATATGTTGATGCGTCAACATTTTAGTTGCATTAATTTGTAAAGTCCTTAAAGTCTCATCATGCTACTTGCACACATTTTTTGGTCATTGAACGTTAAACATGTCCCATGCTTAGCTAGCAGAATACCACAACCTCGCTACTCCCTCTGTTCAAAATAACCAGTTTACGTGTGTAAGGAGTGTAATGATGATTCTTATTGAACATATACCCTTGATTAGGTCCAAGTTATCGCGAGTCTTTTTAAACCTTAGGGTCATCTTGCAGCATCAAAACACTGAGTTGAAATAAAAAGTAGGACACCGGCAAAGAAAACATGTGGCATGGACTCTTTTTGGGATAGAGTCATTATATCTTAATGGCCAAATATGATATCATTCCCATTGTGTATGCATTGCTTTTCTTTGAGCTCAACAATCCATAAAGACAATTATACCTAGAGCGGTGTAACTTGGGGCTGTGTATACGGTCCTTAGAGGTGGAAAATGGACGGGCTGCCAGGCTGGGTAACATGTCAAATTGGGTAACTTTTGTGCACGTGAAAGCTGGTTAGGTTGGGTTGACCATAAACACTTTTCTTTTCCATTTTCTTGTAACTATTTGTGTGTCAATATGATTGCAAAAGTAATTCTTTTAATAGTCTTCTTTTAGTAATACGATTTAGGGCATAATGCATCAAAATTGCACTTCCACTGAAATTTGAACAGTTTTACTAGTTCGACCCATTGGACTTGGTTACCTGAATGGACCCATTCATAAGTAAAAGGGTCAAAATTGATACCAACTTACTTAAAGTGTTAAATAAACTACCTTCCTAATGTATGCCAAACATGCTTGTATATGTAGCTGCTGTGTTCGTGGCAAAGAAGGAGACATGGCGTAGAAAGGCTATTTGGAATCGGGTGCAAGACTTTCGCACTATGACCGGAATTCCTATCACAAGTCACATTATTTCTCTCATAGTAGGCAGTGAAGAGCAAGCCCTCAAAGCAAGCCGGTCTCTTTCTTTTCTTTTTATTTTTTTGTGTCTTGATGCAAAATTTTTTGTTTTTTTCTTTGTACTTTTATTTAGCTCCACGGCTTTTTTTAAATGGTTATCATGATACAGGCACATGCTGAAATGTGGCTTTCATATAACTGCAATCAGGCCCCCAACGGTCCCAGCTAATTTATGCAGGTTTGTTGCTTCCATGTTTGCTTCTTGGCGTCTTTAGAGGTGGGGAAGTTGGCGGGTCCGGTAACGAGTTATGGGTATGGGTTGACCCACAGACGTTTCTTGTCCCTTTTTATAGGATTTTATATAGCGACTCCCTTCTGCTGCTAGGGTTAATTACAAATCATTTAAAGAGGTTATGATCAAATCAAGAAGCAAACACACACACACACACACACACACTATGTGTGTGTGGTTCTGCTGAATATAGGTGGAGGAGGGGAGGAGAATTAGGGTTTTTCCATAAAGTTGTAAAACCCTTAATTAGGTTAAAAACCTAATCCTATATATAAGCCTCAAACCCTAATGGAATATTCTATAATATTTGGTAAAGATGAATATGATGCACAAACTATATTAGTAAAATACTATCCTAATTCTTTTGAATAGTGCAATTTAAAAGGTACACATATACATATACTTTGGGTCGCTTTCTACATGTCTCATTTTTCGTTCACAAACAGATTTTTTTGTGTTTCCTGCTTACGTGCTCCATGTTTCATACAAAATCCAAGATTGTTTTATGAACTTGCAGGCTGCGAATCACTCTTAGTGCAGCACATACAAGAAATGATATAAGGAAACTCACATTTGCATTATCCCAATGCATAAGTTTAAGAGAGAGCGGATATTTCTACACAAATGGCACTGCGAAACTCTAGCATGATTGAAGACTCCTCCCTTGCTAATTGAATTTGTTCGGAAAATGGAAAACAACATGGATCCAACCATTATAACAATCAATATTGCCTGATAATTGACAACCTTTGTGGGGTACTTTTTGACATCTGACCAACAAACCAGGCATGCTACACAATATATGTGATGAATTCTGTACATGTCTTTAATTATAATCTTAATTTTGTGTCAATTTTTAATTATTGTTCTTATATTTTATATTTTATTTTACTTATAAAACTTGGTGGGTGGTGGTGTACTGGCGGTGTTAATATTTGACGATCTACTTGATGGTTTGAGGCATCCGTAGTCTTGGTTGCTGATGGTGTCAGGGAGGCTGATGAATGTGGCGCCATATTGCCAGCTTTTGTGGTTGTTTGGTGTCAAGAACAAATAAGGTGGTGTTTGATCGAGCTTAACAACTCATGTAGATGTTCAAATTGTCGCTAAAAAGAAATGATGATTGAAAATAAAACATAGGAAAAGCGATATGATGTAGTGGGACTTATTCTCAGTTTCACCAACAAAATTATATACTTCGTTTTTATAATATAAAAAAGCACACACAAACCATCTTTTATTCGTTGCTATTGACATTCGCCGATCATCACTCTAATCACCATTATTACGTATAATATTCTCGCTAACCCGTCGCATAGTGGCGGTACTATGCTAGCGACATTAAAACAAAAGTAACGTGCTTAATTAGTAGACAATACAATAGATCACCAAGGAACTAATTAACTCACCAGTCACCACACAAACGTACACAACCCAACCAAGCTTATGTTGAATTGGATAGGCGTTAGGTAATATCAGTTAGTTACCCGGTATCAACACGATAGAACCCGCTGTTTTCTGATTCTTGAGGTCTCTATGGGTTTGGGCTGCTGGTGACAAAGGATACTTGTTATTCACACGATCATGCAGTACTCCCTTTGCGACATTTGAGTACAGCTCTTCTGAAGCAGCAAGTTGGTCCTCTCGTGATTCCGTGTAAAGCACCATAGATGGATACTTGAAGAACAACAATCTGCAACTAGGCTATGTTTTCTAGAGGGCCAGGTAAACCTGGTGGTGCCCCAAATAATACAATGAATCCACAAACTTTTAAGCACGCAATCGAACCCTTCAATAACAAAAGATCGGATCATTTGTTTGCACATTTTCTTAACTACCATTAAATAAACACAAGTATAATGGTCATTAGATTATTAGATGATGAACTAATACCAAGAATGTGTCTTTCCCAATAGAATCATAGGCTGCATCCACTCATTTTCCTGATGTTATCTCCATGACCCGATCAACAAAGTTTTCATACAATTCTTAGTATATAATCACATGGTGGTATCCATCTTCCCAGTGGCGGACCCAGAAAAATCCAATGTGGGGGGCAAAATTTTTTTTTTACGATAATCGCAAAATGCGGATGAAAAAATTGGATTTAAAATGATAAATCGAGTATTATTGCTTAGAGATTGAGGATTTATAAAGTTTTAAAGTGTTGAATGTTGTGTTTTAGTATGTTGGTGGGGGCCAATTTGAGTTTTGAGTGAGGTGCACTTTCACAAAAAGATCAAAATTAAAAAAAAAATTACACTAAAATCGCAATTTTTTTGGCTAGCCATGGGGGGCGCCGCCACCCCATACCTAATACATAGGTCCACCCCTGCATCTTCCCTTGCTTGCACTGCTTTGGCTTTCGTTGAAACGGTCCCAATATCAGTGGCACCAAGTGCATTCGCCTATTGACACACCAATGATCCAACTCGTCATGCAGCTGCATGTTATAGGATTGTATGCCCGGGTCCAACCTATTTTCAAATTAGCCGTTTAGTCACACATAATGCCATTGTAGTAGAGGTGACAATTTTGATCGTAACTTGGCGGTATCATTTGACAGTGGGTTCAAATCTCGTCATAAAAAGTGTGATATATATTAAATTGTAATATTAGATTAAAACAAATACACTAATTAATGTCCTGATTTATATTACTCTCTCCGTCTCAAAATTATAGTCACCTTTTGACTTTTTCGGTCTTTCTATTACAACTTTGACATTGAGTATTTTTGTTTGTGTTATATAATACTTGATGCAATATGTATGAATTTATTAGTTTTTAAATGTATTTTCATTGGTATAATTTTTATCAATTATTGTATAACAAAAATAAAAATATTTAAAGTCAAAGTTGAAAAGGAAAGACCGAAAAAGTCAAACGGGGACAATAATTTTGGGACGAAGATAGTATGTTTTATCTTTGTTCTCGAGTCTAAATTTTAAAGAATGGAAGGGTAGGGGATGAGAAGGGCAAAGTAAGGGATGACAAGATGGAGAAAATGGTTATTGCAATTTGTGTTCTTGAGTTTGTATTTTTAAGTAGGAAAGAAAGAATATGAAACTAATAAGATTACCAATATACCCTCCAAACTATACATACATTAATTAATTTTGATATCCTCAATTTTTAGCATATATGTACGGTAATCAGTGGAGTAAAAAAATATGACATTGACCAAAAATATATGCCCAAGTACTTTGTAATTACTCTTCACAAGAGCTGGTCCTATAGTCCTAGCAGGATGCATTGATGCTCCAGAAATTGACCCTCCAACAAAGACATTTAACATGATGGTCATTCCAACTACGTACATTTACGGTATGTAGAGGAAGAGACCAATAGTTCCTACACAAAAATAGAGACGCAAAATATATACATCTATTAACATTCAGGTATCCATAAACATGTCTGGATGTGGTACATGTACATATATGATAAACTTATCTATGCATATACACGCACTTGTGTCTTCAAGTATGTATACCAAACCAACAGTTAGACAAGCCAAAGTAGCAACAAATTAAACGTGCATGAATATTAAGGATATATTTGTAATTTTACACAAGCCCATGATTTAACTGGCCCACTTCCCTTCCAAATCCTCCCAATATTAGGAGGAACAAATATACACAAAAAACTCCATAATTTCCCTCCCTCCCCCCTTCTCGTCCCCTACCTTTCCTTCATAAAAAAAACTTAAGAACACCAATATTTTTTATTTCCCTTCCCATCCCCGTCCATTCTTAAAAAAAAAAAAAAAAAAAAAAAAAAAAAAAAAAAAACCTCGAGAACAGAGTAAATGTATTGTAACACCCGTATTTATACTTTTTGTTAGCATTACTGTTATGTCACTTTATATGTTTATTTTCTTTATAGGCCATGCGGTGACCATCGATACCCTACAATTATCTCCTCACCTCATGGAGAATTTGCTATAAGTGACGTGGGCTCTCTTGATTATTTTCTTGGTGCTTCTTCCCAACATTCTTCTGCTGTTTATTTTTATCTAAGGGCGCTTATGCTGAGGAGAATCTTGAGCAGGCTCATATGCATAACTGCAATCCGTGTAGTTACATGTTGACACCAATTTGAAGCTTGTCCCTGATGGTAATCCTGTTTTTTTATCCTACTTTATATTGCAGCTTAGCAGGTGCTCTTCAATATCTTACATTTACTCGCCCAGATCTGTCTTATGTTGTATAACAAGTCTATCTCTATATGCATGATCATCGGGAGCCACATTTCTCGACTGTCAAGTGTATTTTTGGTATGTGCGTGGTAATATTGATTGTGGCCTTCAATTACACATCTCTTCCACCGCTGAGCTTACTACTTACACGGATGCCAACTGGGCTGGCTTGTCACTCAATGCTCCACTTCGGGATATCATGTTTTTTTTACGTCAACTTGCTTTCCTGGTGTGCTCCAGGGTACCTTATCTCGATTAAGTGCTGAAGTTTAATATCCAGGGTTCGCCAATGTTTTGCTGAAACTGCCTGTTTACTTTGGTTTATTGTAATAATGTCAGTGCTTTTTATATATCTGTCTCATAATTCGGTTTAACATCAGCGAACAAAGCATATTGAGATTGATATTCATTTTGTTCACGATTTTGTGGCAAAAGGTCTCGTGCGTGTCATGCATGTCCCATCCAGATTTCACTATGCCAATATTTTTACCAAGGGCCTTCCTAGTACATTGTTTCGAGATTTTCGTTCCAGTTTGAATGTTTGAATGCCTCCGGCTCAAACTGCGAGGGTGTATTAGCCGTATGTTTAAGATGATAGGCCCGGTTACATTTGTTTTGGATTAGCCGAATATGTTTTAGTTTATTTATCAAGTAATGATGTACACTATATATTTGGCATAATACCATTAATTTCATTAAGGGGTTTTATATCAATTCTAATATTATGTTCTATGTTATGTTCTTAAAAAGCAAGAACATCTATGTTAAACACCTAATTAATAGTAACTGGAGATATAGAAGCACAAGGAGTTTATAGTACAGCAAATTAAACCGCATACATAAGAACACTAAACAGACTTATTATCACACAAACATGTATTAAATGAACCATTACAGGATTAGTTATAGATTATTTTAGTTAAGCAACCTTATTCCAATTGCTTTTAGTTATCAGGTAGCAACAAGACGGAACCTGCGGTTTTCTGATTCTCCATGTCTGTATGGGCTTGTGCCGCTTGTGACAAAGGGTACTTGTGATTTATACGAACTTTTACAATACCCTTTTCGATAGCAGAGAATAACTCTTCTGAAGCTGCAAGTAGTTCTTCTCGTGTTTCTGTGTAACGCATAAAATCTGGACATGTGAAGAACAACGATTTTTCTGTAATTTGAAAATAATCTAGAGGGTCTGGTTTCCCTGATGGCATCCCAAACGTAACAAGATATCCACGAGGTTTTACACACTCAATTGATCCCTTCAAAAAGAAAAATTAATCATTCGTTTATAATCTTTTAGCTAATAATGTATTAGATTATAAGAATAAGGTATGAAGTTTTACCAAGAATGTATCTTTCCCGATAGATTCATATGCTACATCGACCCCTTTTCCTGATGTGATCTCCTTAACACGATCAACAAAGTTTTCTTCTTTGTAGATGATGACATGGTGGCATCCATCTTCCTTTGCTTGAACTGCCTTTGCTTTCGTTGAAACAGTCCCGATAACAGTAGCTCCAAGCGCATTTGCCCATTGACACACCAACGATCCAACTCCACCTGCGGCTGCATGGTATAGGATTGTATGCCCAGGTTCAACCTGTTTACAAAATTAACCACCTAGTCACATTCTAGTGAGCTGGCAATGTCGACCACATCCGTGCTTTTATGATTTTTTTCATTTTTATTTTTATAATCTCAAACTGCTTCCTTTTTTTGTCATTTATATTTGTTTCCCTTCTTTTGGTTCATGTTTACGAGACCCGGCTAGTTTCCACATATACTAAAATTCAGTTTTAACCTATTAAAGTGTTGTGTTCCATCGATTCCAATCTAAAAGATTACTTGTGTTTACCTTAAAGCAGCGGCGAATTAAAGTCACTGCTGTCAATCCCTTGAATATCACAGCAGCTGCTACAGTAGGATCAATAGAAGGCGGAACTGGTACAGCTCTTTCTGCAGGAAGTATTTGTTCTTCAGCGTAAGCAGACACCGGGAAGCCAGCATAAGCCACGATATCTCCAGCTTTGCAGCTAGTGACTCCAGGACCAACTGCTATTACAACGCTAGCTGCCTCCATACCTTCATTTTGATTGTCAACATTAAGAACGATCTGTTTTGCAAACATAATATCTATCCCAAACAACCCTCTTAATAAAACTACATCTTTTTTTTTTTTTTCTTTTTTTTTAATCAATCTAAGTTTTGCTAAAAAGAATTCAGACAAACACACCTGGTGTGTACGGTAGTGGTGGCGAAACATGATCCATTAAACCTTTACGGGTGTATATATCTAAAAAGTTTAACCCAATGGCTAAGTTTTTCACTTTGATTTCTCCACTTTTTGGTTCACCTATTTCCACATCCTCTAGTTTCATCACCTGAATACATTACATTAATCCAAATAAACATACTAACATTAGATGCATTAACTATTTTAAATCCATAATAAACGCGTCTTTTATAAATCATGCAAGAAAAGTAGATCACCTCAGGGCCACCATATTCATGAATCCTGATTGCTTTCACCATGATGAAAGTATGCTGATTAAACGGAGTATGTATTATTTTAAGGATATAGTGTTTGAGTGATGTGCATTGTAATTTTATGGGAGTTAAATAGTTGGTCTAAATATCCATGGTCAAGTATTGAGTGGCTGTTATTTGCATAGAATGGTAAAGTAGGTGAACCTTTATTTCTTACAGAGTAAATTGCAACTTATGTCCCTAAACTTTGCCATTTTTACGAGAAATTTTCTTTTTTTTTTTGAAAATTTGTGAGCTGTGTACCAAAAGTTTGTGTTTTTTGCGAGAAAATGCCCCTTAAGTGTTAGTGTAGTTGCAAATTCACGTTTTTTGTTAACGCTCGTTAGATTTCCCCGTTAGTGGCCATGTGAAATGACTAATTTACCCTCATCTTCTTCCCACAATTACTCTCTTTTATTTTCTTGAAAATTATTTTAATCCCACCACCACCACCATCTACCACCACACACCCAGCACCACCACCACATAATAACCACCATTGACATTGGCACCACCACCCTCGTACAGAGAATTCATGAATTCTGACAAGAACGAAGTTTTTCCAATTACTGTCTGAATGTCTGGTTCTCCCCACCTTCTACCAACACTAAGGGTAACGGTCTTCTTACTAACGACGTTGACTCAAACAGTAACCATGACCCCGAAATAAGTGGCGAGGGGGGGGGGGGGGGGCTTGTTGAAGCAAGGTTGAGGTATAAAGCGTCTGTTGCTGCTCTTCGGTCGGTTCTCGTGGCGATTCTGAACTGTCGAAAGGTATAATGCTGGCTTTTTAATTGATTTTGGTGTGCTTTTTTATGTTACTGTTTATTGCGTTGTTTGTATTCGTAAAATGTTTAAAAGTTGTAATGGCCGTAATGCTGATATGTACACATGCCTCGCTTGGAGGATATTTTTGAGATCGTTTGTAAATGTTTAAATTTAATAACCAATTTATTAGGCTTGTGCTTGAGTTTAGCGTAAGGGAATGTATTCGTGTGTTGTACATGTTAGCTTATCTTGCATTGTATTAGGGGGTGTTTCTTAACTTTTTTTGTACTTTTATAAACCTCGTGATGCATAAACACCAAAGTACAAACCATTTTATAAAAATCAAGGTTTAAAATTTTCAATATGAATAAAGTGTATGTATATACACGTTTGAAAAAAAATAAGAAAAACATTAGGGAAAGTATTATTGAGTTTGTGTGGATATTTGGGTATAAAATAAGTACATAAAGGGTTTTTTGGTTTTTGTTTATTGCGTATTTCGGCCTATTCGAAGCTTATTGAGCTTATTGGACTTTTCGGCCCAATAAGAAAAAATTAGGGTTTTGTTTGTTGAGCTTATTTCCATTCGACACACACTTTTTACACATATATTCGGCTTATTTTTTAGAAAACAAAGAGATTATTTGCTTATTAGCCTATTCTTGGCTTATTGGGCTTAACTAGTGCTTATTTGGACCATAAGAGTTTTAGGGTTTTTGACTTATTGAAAAACTTGGGATTGTAAGCTTATTTGATCTATTATTACTTTCTGCTTATTTCTGTTTGATAAGCACTCGGCTTATTTAGTCAGTAAGCTCTCGGCTTATTAAAGCTCATAAGCTCTCGACATTTTTTTTACATATTGTTCTCGACTTATATTTTTCTTATTTAGTTCTCGGCTTATTTGAGTTATAAAGTTTTGGCTTATTATGCTTATTTTGGTATTGGCTTATTTTAATGCTTATTGGGTTGATTTATTTTATGGTTTATTTAATCGGGCTTATAAATGGGTCTAAATTTGGGTTTGTAAACAAACTAAATAATGGACTTGTTAATAGGATAAACTTTGGGTTTATGTTAGACTAAATAAAAAGACTAGAAACTTGATTAGTTAAGTTGGGATCTTAATGGACTATTCGACCCCACAAAGATTTGACTAAGTGGTTTTGGGCTATTAACGGGCTACTTGGCCCAAAAAGAAGATTTGATTTTTTCGGGTTCATATAAAATGAAATTTTTGAATGACTTATCGTGTCCTATAAATATCGGTTTTAATTAGTTAAATTAGTCGTCAGGAACGTGTTTGGTTAAAAGGTGACAAAACGTGGTTTAGTGATGGGAAATATATGTAGTTAGTAAAAGTCTATGACTTTGAGAAAGTGATATAAACGAACGGGTCATGCACAGTTTTTACTAAAAATTTACACTTCAGAAATATTTTACAAACTTATTTTCGTAAAAACCCGACAAAATGACTAAACTATAATTTTATAAATATTAAACTCGCATTTATTCTTAAACTCAATAAAACTATAAACATTTGTAAATAATATTGGATATTATTCCTAAACTTGACAAGAAAGCAATATATAAAGTACTATTATTTTAATACCTGACTACAAGACAAAAAATATATTTTATAAATTCTATAAATTATAAAACTTCCATTATTTAACGCGTGTATTAAAAACGTGTTAACACTTATAACGTGAACATCCTGTCTAATTAACTCGGGGTTACCGGGTAAATTGCCGAAACTAGGGGTTACCGTGAACATCTTGTTTATTTGTTTACTTGGTTATTTTCTTAATATGGATATATATATATATATATATATATATATATATATATATATATATATATATATATATTATACACTCTGACGTACTTTTATGATTCAAACTTACTAACAACCACACAAACAATGATACGGAAACAATGATACGAAAACAATGATACCAAAATCTCTTTCAAACAATGACATTAATATATATATATATATATATATATATATAGGGAAGGGTTATTTTCAGAACCAAATAAATTGCGAGAACTGCGAGAACCAGCATCAACCAATCAGATTTTTTCCTATATTAATTTTTATTATTTAATTCAAAAGGGTATAATGGTAAAATTACTTTTTTTTTATATTTGATTTTTTTTTTACAAAAAACGTTTTTTAAGCTCCCGTAGTTTTAGGAACTTTTTTTTTTTTTTTTTTTTTTTTTTTTTTTTTTTTTTTTTTTTAACATTGTGTGCACATTTTTTTTAAACATTGTGTGCACATGTGTTTTGCATTATATGATAATTGTATATTCCGTTTTTGCATACGTGTTTTGTATTTGCACATGTATATATAAAAAATATTACATAAGTATGTATACAAACAACAAAACTTTATTAATACATTTATGCAATTTTATACAAACAACAAAACTTTATTAAAAAAACTACATAAATATGTTTTATTACAAATATATGAAGCTTGCACATGTGTAATACAATGTCTTTAATAGATGGTTCATCTTTTAAGTGTGCACATGTATTCCTCATTTTGTTCAAAAACCCATGAAATCTACACATGTGTTTTTAATCTTTTGCACATGTGTTTTTCGTCATTGGCCACTCTCGATCTCTTTGTATGCATATGTGCAATTGAGTTCGTCCATATGCCCTTATATATATGTATGTGCATTCTTCATATAGCTCATTGTGCTCGAACCTGTAATCACAAACAAATAATAGATGAATTATTTAATCATAACACTAACAAAACACATATTGCTTAATACTAGTACCTGTAACCACAAACAATTAATAAACGAACTATTTAATAATAAAAACCAACAAAACACATATGTACAGTCCTTTCTTATATAAAATGATGCAAACAAATTTAATCATAACACATGTGCAAACTAAGAAAATATGCACAATCCTAACAAGCCTATGGTAATCAAGTTAGTCCCATCAAAAAAATTCGGAAAAGATCAGAAAAGTTTAACAAACACGTACATTACAAACCTATACTCCAAACTTTAATGTTAGTTTTAGAAAGGAACAAAAGTTTAACCCATGCCTATAGTTTAAGGAATCAATTTTAAGTAGTTGGAATTCTTTTAACATAGAAACAACCATCAATTCTTACCAAAATAACTTTAAAAGTTACTTACAACTAAGACATTAGTTTCATGTAGAAGATTGAAATAAAAAAAATCATTCTTTTTTCTTGAATGAAGTTGATATTTGCTCGTGATATTAGAACTAGAATCAAACATAAATCTATTAAACAAAAAGTGATTTACCTTGTCATTGTTGTGCGGATCCCAAACGTTGAATCGATTTATACATGATGGTGTTGGCCGACTGTAGGTAGGATGCCGATTGTGGAAGGTAGTGGCAGTTGTGGTTTTTCTGGCGAGATAGAGAGGTAAGGATGGTGGCTAGGGTTTGAGAGGCAAAGATGAAGACTGAAATACAGGAAACGGTTTTAGGGGTATGGGGTGCTATTTTTTTGGTAGATTTAAAAAACCTACTTTGCCCCTAATTTAATATAAAATAGATCAGTGCCTTATAACACATACATTTAAAGTGTCATCTTTAATGAACGAATAACAGCATACAATATCTTGTATGCATGTAGACGACTGTATCATTAGATGTTAGGAAATCTAAACACATGTGCATGATAAAAAAAAACAAGTATTGGTTTGACATAGATAATATATTCTATACCCAGTTGGTGGCTTATAACACATACACGAAGGCATCTATGATGCTAACAATTCAAAATTAATGAATATTACTTCTATTGCTAACCTCGAAAATTAAACCACCTTTAATTGGAAAAAATATCTTTGTAACGTACATACTCACCTTAGATCAAACCAAAGAAAAATCAAATGCATTAAATTAGATCAAACCAAAAAATAATGACAATAAAATAACGATTTGGTTCACAATAATACAAAATCGCAAACAATTTTTGAGTTTTGATGTAAATTGAACCTCAAATATTTACATAGATCACGATGAAGAGCAACCTAAGATCAGTAGAAAAAGAACCAATACATATTAAAAACAAACATGCAGATCGAAACTTTTTGTAAGCCAAAAATCACCAAGACAAAGTACCATATAAAAATTGAATAAGCATATGACAAACATGTGGACCAAAACTATTGGCAAACCTTAAAATGAATCAGACGTGAAAATAGGCATCTTACTTCTCCATTTTTTTTAAATTCATACAACAATCATAGATTAAAATATCATTGTGCATAGGATAATGACAATGAATTAAATAAATTTAGATATGATGGTCACCAATTTGTGTTGGAGGCGGCAACTGAAAGAGACGAGCAATAGACCTAAAATATTGGAGTATACGGTTTGCAAGCATGATTATCAACCAATTCCATCATAATCGGGAATTGATATGTAACTGATGAAAATTTAGATTTCCTATATTACCCTTATATGATAAATTTTATTAAATGTATACATAATTGGTGACTCATCAAAATGATTGGCTAAAAATGGTTCTCGCAGTTCTCGCAAATTTTTTGGTTCTCAATATAACCTTACACTATATATATATATATATATATATATATATATATATATATATATATATATATAAAGCTTGGATCATTTAAAAAGTTGATCTCAAGAGAAAAGTGAGAAAAGTAATCTCAACCATTGGATCACCCCCTCTTCCCCTCCCTTTTTTCACACCAAACTACAGGGACCTAATTGTATTTTTCTTCATTCTTTAAGGAAGTTTTGTAAATTCGCACCCTACCCCCCCCCCACCCCGCCCCCCCCCCCCCCCCCCCGAAATTTTTTTTTCCCGCCAAATTTTTTTTTCTGGAGGCCAAAATTTTTTTTTTGGGCCAAAAATTTCCCGCCAAATTTTTATAACTGTGATGCACCTTTTTATTTTGGTGCATCAGAGTTATAAAAATTAGTTATAACTATGATGCACCAAATTTTATAACCGAGATGCACCCAACGATTGTTACCTAATATGCTTCAATAACATTGCAATAACTTAGTATACTATGCTCTTTAAGGGGCATTAGTTGTGCAACCAGAGACGGAGCTATGGTAGCCATGGTAGCATCACATGCTTTGTCATTGGGATAACGCTAGTGCATATATTAACAATCGTGAATTGATGATAAGTAAGTTAACCATGTGATTAATAAAATGACTCTGAAACATGTTAGAATAATTGATTTCATTGTATATTTAACCATGTGATTAATAAAATAAGCGTGTTGAATCAGTTGAAAAATCTCTCTTTTATACACAAAGGTTGACGGTTCTAATTCAAAACTTTTTCTGGAATAAGTTAATAACATATGCGATCTGATGCACCTTTTTATTTTGGTGAATCACAGTTAAAAAAAGTAGTTATAACTATGATGCACCAATTTTTATAACTGAGATGCACCAAAATAAAAAGGTGCATCACAGTTATAAATTTTTTGCGGGAAAAAAAAATTTTTTGCCCTAAATTTTTTTTTTTTGGGGGGGGTAGGTACCGGGGGGTGGGGTGGGTGGGGGTGGTTTTCAAAAGTTACCCCTGAAGTTTGAGATGTTTCAAATTAGACCATATAACTTTTTTTCTCACTTTTATCTCTAATTACACTTTTCTCTAGAACCGCATTTTAAATGAGATTGGATCATTTAAAAAGTTGATCTCAAGAGAAAAGTGAGAGAAGTGATCTCAACCGTTAGATCTCCCTCCTTTCCCCTCCTCTTTTTCGCACCAAACTACAAGGACCCGATTGCAACTTTTTAAATTCTCCAAGGTTTATTTTGTAATATCTCCAAGGATCATATATAATGCCTAAATTTTTTCATTTTTTTTCTTTTTGTCTGGTTCATCTCTCTCAGCTCGTTCCACAACACGCTCTTCCCTGTGATTATTGCTTATAATCTCCACACGATCAAAACAACAAACACGGTCTATTATCAGATTCATTAATCATCTCGTTCTAATGTCTCATATCGCCGGTAAGTTTTAAAACATGTTTTGATTATAATTTTGTTACTCTTTTTTATCAAAGATCGGATATAAAGCTTAGAGTGTTGGTTACAGATTTATTTGCACATATTAGTGTTTGTTATGAGATAGTTTTTTTGTTTTATGAAATTTGCTTCAGTAATCATCATCTTTGCATATAATTGACCAATTTTAAGAGTTTATTGACATGATTCATTGTATATAATAGTTAATTGAAACGAAGTTGAGAAATAAATATGTTTACAAAAACTGCACCCCAGGTGTTTGATAAAATGTCTGAATGAGATTTTATAACTAAGATGCCCTAATTTTACACTGTGATAATCTAATTTTTGTGAAATGATTTTAGTTACACTGTGATGCCCTAACTAATTTAGGAAAGAGGATTTTAGATTTGTATGAAAACAGTCGCAAAGACAATTGTATCGACTTCAGGTTTGTTGCTACTGTACATATCACCACGTCACTATAACATGTGCTATTACACATATATTTGTTTGTTATTATGACGACTAGCTCTGAAAATGATAGTTGGTTACATGGTTTCATGTTGTATTTTTTTGCAACAGTTAAAAGTTCCATGTGTAGAATATAAGATCATAGCCTTCTCGTATATGTTATGGTTTAAATCAATTGTTAGAAGATATTGCTACGTACACCTTATCTGTTGTTTATAGTTCTATATTATAATCTAATGCTTAAGTTTGTTTTAATTTATGTTTTCGAGCTTCGACAGTGCCTAAAAATATCAATTAGTCACTAGAAAAATTATTCATTGAAACTTTATATCTTATGGGTGTTGGCGATTCAATCAGATAAGGTGTTCGGCTAAATTGAAGAGAGTCATGCAGACACTCTTTTTTGTTTAGGAAATGCATTGAACCAAGGGACTGCAAGGGTTAATTATGTTATTTTGCTATTAGTTTGATTGTTAATCTTATAAGTTTTGAATTTTTTTTGCCTTACATAAAAATAATTTGGTTTTGTTTTAGGTGGTGCCGTTGGATTCAGGTTGGAGACCATTCTAAAACTCACAGATATTCGTGTAAGGAATAGTAGAATGACTCTTATGCATTATCTGTGTAAGGTACTCATTTCTTTTGATTTCATCTATATTATTGTCCTAGGTCATCAACATAACACTTTGATATCTCAGAATATGATTTCTTACTTTCGCCTTTTTTACATGATAGTCGTTGCTTGATGCCAATAGGTTCTTGCTGACAAATTACCTAAAGTCGTTGATTATAAGACCCAAGCTATAAATGGTCCAACACATTTTCCAGAGATCAACAAAAGCGTAGAAGGTAGATTAAGATTTTGTAATTTTTATTTTCCTTATCCATGATGCTATATGCTAGCTTAGTAATTAGTTATGTTACAAGTTTTGATCCACAAATGATATTTACCTTACTAATTTCCAATAGGTTTGGACTTTGATAAAACTTACATTGAAAAGTGATAAAACTTGCAACGAACTGATCATGATACATATAGTTGCATGCCCAGTTGTTGCCTTTTGTATTAAAGTTTATCAGAAGTCAAATCAGGACACATCAGGTAGAGCTTCATTTGATTTATGTCTAAAATTCATTCACTTGACCAAATGGATGCACTAAAGAGACTCAAACAGATGCACCAAAATTCATCAAACAGATGCAGTAAAGTTGCGTCATATTTATCATGTTTCCTTTTTGTGTGTAATTTTCGTATTTTATGGATGTTTCTATAAATGCATATAGCTTACTGATCTTGTACTTGTATGTTTGACAGTGTCTGGAGTGGATGCTAAAGTGCGTAGCCTAATACAGATGAACATGGAACATTCATGCATAAAAGTTATCCTACTTATGAAACTAGTGCAAAGGAATTGGTTTTGAATAAGTGTACCATGAAAAGTATATCATATCATTTACATCTTGTGTTGTAAACTTCCTGTAGTAAATAAGATATACAATTTTTATAGATCTTGTATATATTAGTATCACTTTTAGAAATATGAACTGACTTCATTTTCAAGATTTAATT
This sequence comes from Chrysanthemum seticuspe, assembly GCA_019973895.1. Taxonomy (NCBI): domain Eukaryota; kingdom Viridiplantae; phylum Streptophyta; class Magnoliopsida; order Asterales; family Asteraceae; genus Chrysanthemum; species Chrysanthemum seticuspe. The sequence continues at coordinate 64,797,066 of BPTQ01000004.1, read as the reverse complement.
ATAATAAAGTTCCATATTCTATATTTGTGTGTTTTAATATAAAACTGTTTTTTTATCACATTCATTGCTTTGGAATGTTGTTATCAGTGGATGATGTAACAGGTGGTATCTCAGCAGAGTCTTTCTTTGAAGGCTCATCAAATTTAATCTTTAATTGGCCGTTAACCGTGTTTGTCTTATCATTGTTTGGAGCCGCCTTTTCGTCAATTTCATGAACCTAAAAGTATTGAACTTGTTTTGATTCTATGATACAAATGAATGCACTAAATACATCAAACGGATGCCTAAAGTTCCTCAAACAGATGCACTAAAGTGCCTCAAATAGATGCACTAAAATTAGATGAGAATGAACATATCCATTAATGTAAATGATAAACAAATGCATTTACTAAATGTAATAGTGGTGAAGGGCTAAAGCTGTATATTAACAAAAAAAAATTCTTGTGCGGTTGAGAGAAACAAATATAAACCTACAAATATAGTTGAACAAAAAGATAACAATAAACATACAAAGAACTAGTCATGTTATGAACGAATTAATATTATTATAAACTTAACTTGTATGTACAAAAGATGCATTTTGCATTGATGAGTGATGCTACAATCAGAATACAATGTCTCATAATATATAGTAAGCTAAACAAAAACTGATAAATAAGATTTTTACAAGCTAAGCAATGAATATTTTCAAATTCTTGCAGAATTTGAAACATTCAGAGAATCCTCTCAAATCTTCTACCTTTCGATCCCCATAAAGTTGCCATCTTGTAACAAATCATCATCAAACTTCAACCAATAACCAATGTCATCTTCTCGTCTGACAAAATCATCTTCGTTTCTAAAATTATCCATTTCAGGAAGTTGCATATGGGTCAGGTCAAATGTGTATTTGCTAAACATAACCTGAATTAGTTGAACAATCATCATGAGTTAAACAATCATTATGTAATATTCCATACAGATGCCTTATTTTTTTAATACATATGCTCTAAAATGTACATAAATTAGTATATTGCCAAACACAGCTTAATAATCCTCATGCAATATTCCATACATATGCCTTATTTTTCTAATACAGATGTACTAAAATATACATAAATTATTATATTGCCAAAAACCCCCAATATTTACTACATCGCTGAATAATCCTTATGCAATATTACATACACACCCCCTTTTTTTTTAAATACAGTGGCACTAAAATGTACACATATTAGTATATTTTCCAAACACCCCCAATGGATATTAAATGAATTCAATATTGTCGAACATACAAAAACATCAAATGATTTTAAGTGATCCTTATGCAATATTAGTATATTGTCAAACATAAAAAATATCAAATGAGTTTAATAATCCTTATGCTATATTTCATACGGATACATTATTTTTTTTTAATGCAGATACACTAAAATATACACAATTATACTAACACTAATTCATATACTAGTTCATTAATATGGAATAAGAAAAACTAATAAGAATATAAATTTCATAAAAATATTATGGTTTAATTTTTACTTACCGCCATCAAGATTCTTGGCCCTCCGACAATTAAAGAGCTTTTGTACTGTTTGCGAGTTTTCTTCATTGTTTCCAACAAATACGTACACCAATCCATTTTCATGATGTCTTATTCATTCTTGTTGCACGCCAGAAACTTCTGGATGACGGTACCTAGTTTTGGACACTCACGGATGATTGAGAAAAACACTACAAGTAAGTTATGTTTTAACTCTCTTCCGTTATGATGTTCTTACAAGAGTTTTTGCACCACACTTTTTATGTATAACATATCATCTGGATATTTATATTTACTCATAATTATTATAATAAGTATTATAATATAGATGCACTAAAATATTGCATACAGATGCATTAATCTTACACACAGATTCCTTAAGACGTTAATCACTAACATATAACCTTCCTCAAACACATGATGCACCAGCCACTAACAGGTAACCTGATGCACCAACTGCATCATTTAATGCATCAAGCATACATATGCACATACAAATGTTTTTGAAAAATATAACTAACTTACGCATAACCTATTCATAATGCACCAATTCAAACAAAGAGATGTCTTAAGGTGTGTTGTGATTCACTAGTCATACAAACATATGTCCTACACATATATTCTCTAATACTTGATGCACCAACCACTAACATACATGTAACATGATGCACCTAATACATCACTATGTCAAATTTATTGCAATAAACATACATACGCACATGCAAAAACTTTTTGAAATACAAAACTAGGCTACACATAACCTAATCAAACTTTATATGGCATAAATAAACACCGACGCGTAGGTGCATTAATCTTACACACATATTCTTAAATATCTGATGCACCAACCCTGAACATGTAACCTTACACAATATTTGATGCACCAACCACTAACATGTAACCTAATGCACCAACCACTAACATGTAACCTGCTGCACCTATTGCATCACAATTTAAAATCTACTGCATCAAACATACATATGGACATACATTTAACCTGATGCACTAACAACAAACATAGATGCACTCAGATGTGTTATAATTCAATAATAATACATTATCGTGCCCTAACATTTAACCTTATGCACTAAGCATAATAAAAGATGCCCTAAAATGCAATTTGATGCACTGATCTTACACACATTTAACCTGATGCAACAATCATAAACACAGATGCACTAATACAAGCTGGTGCCCTAAGATTATGTAATCTGATGTTGCAAATATACACACTGATGCCCTAAGATGTCATATAACTCAATAGTAAACACATATGATGCAAATTAGTGCATCACAGTTATAAATTTTTATTCAAACATTTTATCAAACACTTGGTGAACAATTTTAATAAACACATTCTTGATGCATTTTTTGTCAAATTTGTTTCATATGTGGTAGAAAAGCATGATAATATTATGATAAACTTTCAAGAAAACTTCAAAAATCATTACATAATTGATTTTAACCTGATCAATTGACAAAATTACTGCACTTATAAGTAATTGTATGTTAATCAATGAACCAAAAATATCAAGTTAAACACATGAATGAGAAGATCAATTCGTGAAGAAAACTAACCAGGAATATGTTGTGGTGGAGTTAAAATATTGATGTCGTTGTGGTGCGGTGTTGATTGCACGGCGGTGCAGTAGTTGCACGATGGAAGACGGTAGAGATGGTGGTGGTGGTGACGGTGAGTGTGTGTTTGAATCTGGAGATAGTGTGTGTGTGTGTGTGTGTGTGAATCTGGATTGTGTGTTTATTTGGATCTGTATAATGTCGATTCCTTCATTTTTTTTATTTTTTCTCATTTTTACCTTGAACTTTCAAGTGTTTTCATAATCTACCCTGTAACTTTTTTTCTCACTTTTCTATCTAATTACACTTTTCTCTAGAACCGGACTCTATATATATATATATATATATATATATATATATATATATTATACACTCTGACGTACTTTTATGATTCAAACTTACTAACAACCATACAAACAATGATACGAAAACAATGATACGGAAACAATGATACGAAAACAATGATACCAAAATCTCTTTCAAACAATGATACCAAAATCCTTTTTAAATGTTGATATGAAAACCTTTTGAAAACTCATATGCGTCACTTTATTTTCACTTGACATATTTCTAAGTCGAGCCATTAATTAATAGGTCGTGATCGGGTACCGTTGTGCTATTCTACTTGATCATTCATTTCCGATAATTTATTTACCGTACGCTGAGGTGAGTTCTCGTAACCTCTTTTTCAATATGTTTTCCTTGGAGGAAAATGGTACTCAAACTATGTTTAACTGTTTTTCAGGTTTGAGAGAAAACCACGAAGCTGTGAATGATATAGTGTGGGACGATAGTGAGCAAGATAAACAACTATAAGCATTGTTGATTTATTATGGGGTTATGGTACACAAAAGTTACTAAAGTTTACAAAAACTTTGTCCTAAGGTAATATAGTTTCATTTTATTCATCCAGGTTACTGAACTTTGAAACTTTGTTCACTCAGGTAACTGAACTTATAAAAGTGAATGTTCAGGTTATTGAACTTTGAATTTTGTTCACTAAGGTTACTGAACTTATCAAAAAATATACATCCAAGTTACTTGGACTAACACTGAATTTTAAAAGTGTATGTTTAACGAAAGTTTAGTAACCTAACTGAACAAAATGAAACTATATTACCTTAGGACAAATTTTTTGTAAACTTTAGTAACTTTTCTGAATCATAACCCTTTATTATGTGCTTATAGTTGTTTATCTTGCTCACTATTGTCCCACACTATATCATTCACAGCTTCGTGGTTTTCTCTCAAAGCTACGAGCTCACCAACTTTATGTTGACGTATTCTAGTTCCATTTTTAGGTGTTTGCCAATAAAGTATTTTTTAAGGCACTTGCATTGGAGTTAATCTACTAGTCTTCTCCCTCATTATTTTTTTCCAAGACAACGTGTAATCGAACAAGACTTGTATTTTACTATTAAAATTTTGATAAAGGATATCTTTGGATTATTGTAAACTAAAGTTGTAATCATGTATGATATGAATCTATGATGTTATGCTTGTGACTTTCATAGTTACACCTCGTGTTTCTGCTTTAGCGGGGTGTTACAGATTGGTATCAGAGCTTAAGGTTATAGAGAATGCTGATTTTTCTAAAATAAAAACCTCAACTATAACCAAACAAAAGTTTTCGTAAAACCCGAACATGATACGAGTCGACTAGCCCGAGCATTTCATCGTTTTTCTTAAATTATGCATAGCTTGATCAACTATGCTTAATTTAGGAAGGATCATAGGATAATGGGGTAGTTACCTTGGACCATGCTTGGTTGGACTCAAAACCTAGATCACCTGAATTGCATCGGTCGTGTGCGTGTACATTTGCATTATATGTTTTATGCATTCATGATTGTGCTGATATACATCCTATATGCTACTATACATACATTCTTATATGTGCTACACTATGTCCCACAACTAGCGTTTTAGCACGCCGTGTTTTTGTTATGCTTTGTCCTGATTTTCTTTTGTGTGTGCCTCTATTTCAGTCGAGTTAGTAGAACTACTGGGAAACTAATTGAACACTATTTTGAATATTATTTTGGACTCATCTCAACAATAAGTTGTTGGATGGCCAACATTGATTTCGCTATTTTCAAAATGATATTTTGATACACTATTTTGATACACCATTTTTGATACACTATTTTGGCCTAATTGGGAAACACTATTTTTAATACTAATACATAACCACGCGATTATTGCCCTATGCCATTATGTCACATGCCTCGTCTCCCTATACCCCTCACTTTGTAAACAAGCCTGAATAATCGCATTATAAGCCGATGAGTCGGATGACATCATTAGCCGCCTTAGGAACAACCCGCCGACCAGCGTAGTCGCAGTTAGTGGTTTCACCATACGATTAGGACCTTGGAGACTGCAATTGCGATAATAGGACTTACAAGAAAGTGATGACCTTAATCTTGTTAATTGATTTTTTTGTGTTGACCATGATAACAATGTCCTCCCTAGTGTTCGTGTTCCAAGGATGGTACTTATTCAGACAAGTAAACCCTGTTGGTCAAATTTTTTGTACAAATGAAATATTTTCTTGCAAACTTTATAAAGTATGATGAATTGGTAATCCTTGATAATCAGACCGTATTATAATGGTTCTTCAAACAAAATATTGTTGATAGTCGAAATTGTTTTATAATAAATTGGTGATTCTCGATGGTTGGATGGTTTCAGTATAAAATTCATTTTAAATGTTTGTTCAAACATCCTTTATTGACGGTCAATATCCAAACCATGTGCAAAAAATCACTTTAACAATAAGAAAAACTTTTTGTAGTCATATCTTTTCACATGACTATAATTATCAAAAATTTCAAAAATTGTTGCTCCAAAATATATTCATGGTCAAATTTTATGATATTTTACTCAAATAAATGTTGTTAACAAATGTTTAAAACCATGCCTCCAAGAAGGAACACGCACCACTCATGGACAAACCTCGAAAACAACCACTATGACTACATACTATTTGACCTTAGAAGTGAATTGAGCGCCTCTACCCGAGACTGACGATAATGATATACCATGCCTCAAAATTATTCCTTCGAAGTACAACCTTCCTCACTCATTCTATACGATAAGATACTCGCATTTGGACATCAAGAATCAATGTACAATTACTTAAGAGACAATGTGCCCTTTTCGAAGTTCTAGACAACTTAGTCGCATTGGACGTGCTTTCACTTTTACATTGGGACATCAAGAAGTCGCATCTGACCATAAGACCTTAGCTTTCACTTGTAGCACGTCAAACATCACTTGACATAGTATTTACTTGGCTCAGAACACCAATACAACGATATCAAGACATTATACATCCTAGTTATGCCTAGATCAGTTGAGCACTTGGACTTATGAGCTTCATCTAATAACAATGTATGAACATTTCAAACGATTGACACCAAATTTTTTCCATAGATCTTTTGATTCATAGACCCTCATCTTTAGCTAGTCGTATATGCCTGACACTACATTCTTCCTTGGTTATTTCACATAAAGGTCTTTTATCTAAGAATCCTTTATATCAACTCTTAGACTATTAGTGATGTCTATCCTCATTGTTTAAACTCTAACCGATTCTACTCTTTCATTTGGTTTACGACGTCATCAACTACGCTTACTTTTCCTAGACGATAAGGACGCCACCATCGTCACCCCCTACTAACCTCGCTCACACTACTTGACACTACATGAAAACCTTCTTAGGAAACATGTACATAGGACTCTTGTGGTCTGTACAAATAAGACACTACATACCATACAAATATCGACTCCATAATTTCAATTCAAAACTACGACCGCCAACTCTATACCACGAATTTAATATTCCTTCTTATTTCGTTCAATTACTTTGAAACATCCTTCTTCACATTGAGAAGCCTTCATTATTGCTTATTCGATCTTCATAGACGACGACCGTTCCTTCATTCGGAGATGCAGCCCTAATAATCTTTCTATCACATATAGTTCTTACCTCGATATTTGGTCAACAATTTCCTTTCCATTGCCACAACAAATCCACCTAACCGAACTGTAATCTATCCCACCAGATTTTCTATCCCTCAATACTAATGAGAATATAATGAATGATTTCTTCAGTAATATATTGTTCTCCGTCTACAAAATTCTTAAACTAGTGCTCTATCTAATTTCTTCGATCCACGATTCACACAACAGTATGAAGAAGCAGCCGCAAAACATCTTTTTGGCACTAGACATCAAACGCGAGCAAGTATGTCATTGACAAGATCGGTACCTTACACGACACCAAGTGCTACGCTGACATCCTAATCAGTCACCTTATATGCTCATCCTTTTACCTTAGATTCTCTATTCTTCTTGTCATGTTGATTTTCCGATAACAACCCATATCTGTTTTCACCTCCTTTTGACAAATACATCGACCTTTGTACACCCACAAGAAACTCAATTTCCACAAATTAACTATGCGGTGCAGTCTTAAACAAAGTGACCTGATCGATTTCACTAGTAACATGTGTTCGTGCCAAATCTGGAACATCATACCCCAATCATACTTCGCTTCGTGCAATAAATCTTAACTCCAAGTGACTTGTTTACATTCTTATGACATTAGTGATCTTTACTGTTTGTACAAAACCTTCGGTGCTGCAAATCCTACAAACCATTTTGGATTCTGACAAAGACCGGATAGCGGATGACTGATCCTTCCCTCCTCGTTGGATACACGATGATCTGCAAAGCAACATAACCCGGCAAGGACTCTTTACGTCCACCAGAACTAAATTTTTTTGTCGTTTCAAACTTAGAAAACCTCCTTCAAAGCCTTTCTATGTAGCCTCAAATACAAAGCTTCTTACCCATCGCCTTTACCAATTTTCTTTAAACAACCCAATTACTCTAACAGTACCCCGATCTTCTTTACTAATATCACCAATCTAAGCCGTAGATACATATTCGTTTGTTTATGAGCAGTTCTGAAATTTAGCCAATTTTTCAAAGACGTTAAGCTTCCTTACAACTTGATAGTTAGATTAATTTCATAACAATTCTTGTTTGAAAAGTTGTGAAATTAAGTTACATTAAAGCAGCTTAAGGGATTTGATAAATTTTCTCGAGGATGGAAAAGCTTATTCCATCTAAATTTAACCACCTGATAGTTATCTTTGATTGCCTATCTTATTACACTCAGAAGGACGGATTAGAATGAAGTTGTCATAAGTTATAACCTTTAGTGATATTTGCCCTTTTCGCATAAGTTGTAATGGCAATACTGGAGTCCTCATTTAAATTCTAGGTCTTTTATTATGACCTTGGCCTGTAATTATAAGCGTTGGACTATTACAGTAGCAGATGAAATTTTTGAATCTAGTATTGTGGGATAGATCGTTTACATTGTACTAGCAGTTCCATTAGCAAAATTTGTCATACTGATCTACAAACATTGTCTGAAATTTAGTGGTTAACGTGTAAGGAACCGTAAGTAAAGCCTAGCCGATGATCAACTATTTATCACACCTAAGGAAGAGCCGATCGAAACCCTAGTTATGGAAGTTAAGAAACTTAGATGAGATAAGATTCTAATTATAAATTTAGTTAGAACTTAGACCGTGGACATGAGTATAATTAAGAGAAATGGTTACATGAGCCATGTATATTCTCGACTTTTAGTAAGAACAAACTAGGGATGCCAACAACTAAATTCTGGGTTGAAATTCTTTTAAAGGGGGTAGACTGTAGCAACTGGCATTTTCAGGGCAACACTCGTTCATAAAACTCAAAACTATTTACTTTGAATGCCTAAATATTTGCTTTTACGTATAACTGTTAGGTTAAATTGTGTAAGCCAGAAAACGAAAGTTATCGTAAACTGACATTTTTCTAGGTCAATATTTTACCAAAGACTCAAAACATTCACTTTTAGCACTTATGTGTCCACTTGAATCTAAAATCGGGATATTAAAACCGCATAACGTGAAAAATAACACAACGCGTACCGGCACGAGCTTAATAAAGGTTTACGCTAAATTAATACGTTTTAACATTTATAAAGTCATTTTTGAAGTTATTTTATTTATTTTATAATTTTTTCATAAAACGTGTATTTTCGTGTTACGTTAACATTTTACAGACAAAATATACCCGCAATACCGCAAAACGCCAAAATAAAACACACCCTTTCTAGTTTGTCCTTTAGTTGAACAACCTTTTTTTCCTCTTTTTTTGCTTACAAGCTAACCCACAACCCTCCCCATTTCCCTCCTAGTTCGACCCCACTCCCAACATGCTAGCACAATTTGTGGATCTAGGTTTCATGCTTGTCTTATATACACTTTACACTTTTCACACACATAACACACACAACACAAAAAAATAAAATCCTCCTCCGTCTATCTAGCATTCAGCCAAAATCCAAACACCCGCAACTCCATACATTTTTCCACTTCGTTCTAAGATTGGGTAGCTTATACATGTGTTGGTTTAGTATTTTTAGTTAGTTTGGGTTAATAAACTTGGGTTGTTAGTTAGTTACTAATCTTTCTTAAAACCATTTCTTGGTAAGTTAAACTTTTCTTAACATTTCTTGTACTTTTATAAATTTCGTGATGCAAAAACAGCAAAAGTACAAACCATTTTATAAAAATTAAGGTTTAAACTTTTCAAAATGAATAAAAGTGTATGTATATACACGTTTGAAAAAAAAAATAAGAAAAACATTGGGTAAAGTATCATTGATTTTGTGTGGATATTTGGGTATAAAATAAGTATATAAAGGGTTTTTGGTTTTTGCTTATTGCTTATTTCGGCTTATTCGAAGCTTATTATGCTTATTAGACTTTTCGGTCCAATAAGGAAAAATTAGGGTTTTGTTGTTGAGCTTATTGCCTTTTGACACACCCTTTTTACACATATATTTGGCTTATTTTTTAGAAAACAAAGAGATTATTTGCTTATTAGCTTATTCTTGGCTTATTGGGCTTAACTAGTGCTTATTTGGCCCATAAGGGTTTTAGGGTTTTTAAATTATTGAAAAACCTGGGATTTAAGCTTATTTGATATATTGTTACTTTCTGCTTATTTTTTTTTGATAAGCTCCCGACTTATTTAGTCAATAAGCTCTCGGCTTATTAAAGCTCATAAGCTCTCGGCATTTTTTTTACATATTGTTCTCGACTTATATTTTCCTTATTTAGTTCTCGGCTTATTTAAGTTATAAAGTTTTGGCTTATTTTTCTTATTTTGCTCTCGTCTTATTTTAATGCTTATTGGGTTGATTTATTTTGTGGTTTCTTTAATCGGGCTTATAAATGGGTTTAAACTTGGGTTTGTAAACAAGCTAAACAATGGACTTGTTAATGGGCTAAACTTTGAGCTTGTGTTGGACTAAATAAAAAGACTAGAAATCTGATTAGTTAAGTTGGGCTCTTAATGGATTATTCGGTCCAACAAAGATTTGACTAAGTGGTTTTGGGTTATTAACGGGCTACATGACCAAATAAAAAGATTTGATGTTTTTTGGTTCATATAAAATAAACTTTTTGAATAACTTATCGTATCGTATAAATATTGGTTCTAATTAGTTAAATTAGTCGTAATGAACGTGTTTGGTTAAAACGTGACTAAACGTGGTTTATTGATGGGAAATGTATGTTTTTAGTAAAAGTCTTCAACTTTAGGAAAGGGATATAAACGAATGGGTCATGCCCAATTTCTACTAAAACTTTATACTTAGAAATATTTACAAACTTATTTTCTTAAAAACCCGACAAAAGGACAAAACTATAATTTTATAAATTATAAACTCGTATTTATTCTTAAACTCGATAAAACTATAAACCTTTGTAAATATTATTGGATATTATTTTTAAACCCGACAAGAAAGAAATATATAAAATACTAATATATTTAAATTCCCGACTACAAGACGAAAAATGTATTTTATAAATTTTATAAGTTATAAAACTTCCATTATTTAATGTGTGTATTAAAAACGTGTTAACACTTATAACATGAACATCCTGTCTAATTAACTTGCGATTACCGGGTAAATTACCGAAACATATTGATTTACTGATATATTTATTTACTTGTTTAATTATTTACTTGTTTATTTGTTTACTTGGTTATTTTCTTAATATGGATATATATATATATATATATATATATATATATATATATATATATAGGTTTGGGTTATTATGAAAAGTTTCTTAGAATGAAAAGAATGATAAGGCATGTGGAGGTGACATGTGTCACCTTTGCCACATCATCATGCCACATCACCATACCCCACCCCCACCCACCCACCCCCCCCCCCCCCCGCCCCCCCACCCCCACCCCCCCCCCCCCGAAAAAAAAAATTTTTCCCGCCAAAAAAAAATTTTTTTTTTGGGCAAAATTTTTTTTTTCCCGCCAAAAAATTTCCCGCCAAAATTTTTTACTGCATCACAGTTATAAAGTTACTGCATCATAAATCATAATTTTAGTGCATTAAGGTTATAAATTACTGCATCACAGTTATAAAGTTACTGCATCACAATCATGATTTTAGTGCATTAATGTTATAACATTGATTTTAGTGCATCATAGTTGATGCACTTAACTATTAACTATGATGCAGTAACTTATAATAAAGATGCATCAAGACTTATTAGTGCATTAAGGTTATAAGTTACTGCGTCACAATTATGATTTTAGTGCATTAAGGGGGTGGCAACACCCTCGGTATGGCTTGCGGTTTGGCTAGGCATCATGCGGCATCCCATTGCCACCCTAGCGGCATCATGAATTCGGTATGGTTTGCGGCATCTTTTGCCGTAGCGGCATGGAGGAATTCAAGAGGAGCGTGTGTTTCATTTTCAAAATTAAGGAAAATACAAATATTGGAATCGATAGCGGAGCAAAGGTCTACAAAGGATGGCTTGGCCGAAAAATTGTTGTCGGCCCAAATCCGTAATATTGAAGAAAAGGCTTATCATCGGGCACTGAGGTTCTATAACCAACCTCACGATCACATAATTGATCCGAGAATGCGAGAGATCACGATTACCAAAAAACGTGAGTATGCGGAGCAATATGGATGGCCGACGGATATTTAGATGCGTATTTTTTTTAGTCAAGCCATTAATTAATAAGTCGTGATCGGGTACCGTTGTGCTATTCTACTTGATCATTCATTTCCGATAATTTATTCACCGTACGTTTCAATATGTTTTCCTTGGAGGAAAATGGTACTCAAATTATGTTTAACTGTTTTTCATGTTGTGATACTTGTTTACTTATTTTTTTGGACAATATGTGCGTTTGATTGCGATTATGTGTTATGTTGGGTGTTTTATTTATATGTATTAAAGTATGCGCAACTTTTTAACTCCGTTTAGAGCCGAAGCATTTGATAGTACTATCGGGGTAGCTCCCCGTTGTTAGCAATTTGTGTGTAGCAATCATGACAGGTTTAGTTGTCGCAAGTATTACTGATTTATTACGTGCTTATAATTGTTTATCTTGCTCACTATTGTCCCACATTATATCATTTACAGCTTTGTGGTTTTCTCTCAAACCTACGAGCTCACCAACTTTATGTTGACATTTTCTAGTACCATTTTCAGGTGATCGCCAAATAAGTATTTTTTAAGGCACTTGCATTGGAGTTAATCTACTTGTCTTCTCGCTCATTATTTTTTCCAAGACAACGTGTAATCAAACAAGACTTGTGTTTTACTATTAAAATTTTGATAAAGGATATCTTTGGATTTTTGTAAACTAAAGTTGTAATCATCTATGGTATGAATTTATCATGTTATGCTTGTTCCTTTCATAGTTACACCTCGTGTTTCCGCTTTAGCGGGGTGTGACGAATGCCACATTAGCTTTCTCTGTCCTCTCACTTCTTCTCACATTTCACAATACATGATCACCTTACCCTCACCTTTCATTAAAATACCTACATTATACAAATATACCTCGCTAAATACCTCACACACACTCACAAATAAAATAAAATAGCAATAAAAAAGATAAGGGACCCACTTCACTTCAAACATAAACTTGACGACATGCTCACCTTATTTTTGCCTTTTTTCCTAATGTCACGCATGAATGGGGAGCTGGACATGGTCACCATAAGGTGACTTGGGGACTTATGCTGACTAGTAATGCCCATGTCGAGCAGCCTAAGAGTAAATAACAGGTTGATAATATCAGCCACTTAATGTTTTATCAGTTATTGAATTAACAATATTAAAGAATTTAGGTCAGAAAATAGAAATAGTTTTTTCAAAGTTTCGTTTTAATACGTAAACTAGAAAAATTTAATAAAGTGTAATGGACTTTCATTAAGTGTTCTAGTATGACCATTTTGATGTGTTATCATGTTAAAAATAGTGACAAGCGTCAGTTTTTTTGGTATAACAACACATCAAAATGTGCATATTGTAACATTTTACAAAATTCGTTATGATACAATTTATTGTTCACATATTAAAATGACTTTAAAAAATCTTTTTGTTACCTAAACTCTTTATTTTATTAAAACCCCCTTAACAATTATTGGCAACATTTTTTTATTTTCAAAAGTTGAATATATAATATTGCCACAATAATCTCAACAATACAAAGGCAAGCTAAAAGACTAGATGGACATGCCCATACAAATTTTATAGCAGCTAAGCAATGAAACATTCAAACAACATAAAACTATGCATACATTAACCTATTCTTCTAGTCTAGTGAGTAGCAAACTAGTACTAGGACTCCATGGAGAAATAACTTTCTTGACTGCATTTCCTTTTCATACGAACACCCTACTTGTGTTGACCCATGAACCGTAAAGTCTCTTGTATCAAGGCTTCATCGAGAAAGAGTAAAACTGATAGCAGGGGTTCGGGGTCAAGAAAACCTCCTTTTCTACGAGCAAGCTTTTCAACCCTCTAGGCAGTGAACCTAATCGTTGTAGTGTAGTATGTGATAAACCCAAGAGATTGATTTTGTTCTCTAGGGGAATAGGAATGCTAGAAAGAGATATATGACGAGAAGTTGGGGTTGAGGAAGATTATTTTTAGTCTTTTTTTTTATGTTTTTTAGAAAGCAAGGGTAAAAATCCCCGAGTATAAGATTGGGGGGTGGTACTTCTACCAGTTTCACTACTTAACTACTTATCTAATTATCTAATTAACTACGGATAGATTATGCTAATTGAGGTGTGCTCGTATGATGATTAAAGATGTGTTCACTTAGATGCTATTACTCCCTAGTTATCTCTTATTGGTCGGTTGAATTGTCACTTACTTTATCTTAATTTGTGCGTTGTATTTCGTTTAGTCGTAGGGTGGTGCCTAATTCCCTAGTTCTATGAATTGCAACTCTCCTCTAGAAATTCAAGTGAAAGTTTCTTAGACTAGTCCCAGCGGGGAAACTTACTTATGAGAGAGCTGCTTTCGCCAGGATGAACGCTTTTTTCATTCGCTACGCGCTGACTGGATGCGTTCTCGCGTACATGTATCAGTCCGTGGAAGAGTGAAAGGGTCATCACTATTGAGGATCTCCGGGATCGGCAAGTGCAATAGCATCTCCCCCGAATACACTACTATCCTAAAGCTACAATCCACGCAATAAACACAACGAATGGCCTAATGTGCACTCAAAGGCTTTTTGCTATTTAGGACGTTCAAGCTCGCAACAATAAAAGAAGAAGCCAGTTTTCCTTAATCTAGCGTCTACCAATTAAGACAAGAGACAACCTAACAACAATTACTAACTAGGTTTCATAGATCTAAGCAAACACAAGAATAATTTAGCTAGACATGTTAAATAAGCAAGCATACACACATACAATTGAACATGGGGTAGACATAATGATAAATTGGATAAACATACTTATCTTGTGGTGTAAAATAGGGTATGAGCCCCTAAAATACTATCCAAGTCGAACTACAACTGAGTTAGGGTTTGCTCTCCAAAATTATACCTCTTAAAATACAGAAAAATCAAATTCAATATATAGATTTACAATCGCGACGACACCACCTGTTGCTAGTGACACCGTCAGGTCGCCGTCATTAGGGTTTCGTTTGGGCCAAGTCATCGTTGGGACGGTGTCAGTTGAGATGTGTGACGTCGTCAATCTTCATGCAGGGCGTCGTCTGAATCCTGGTTCTTGGGCGTCTGGTGTAAAACTTGTGAGTGACGCCTTCCAGAATTTAGGCGTGAAGCCGTCAGGCTTTAGGACTAAAAATTCCGCTTAGCCGTCGCGTGCACTTTTGATCAAGTCTTCTATAGAGGGACGGCGTCGGCCTTCGGTTGGGATGCCGTCAGGTGTGCTGGAGTGCCTTTGATCTTGACTTTGTCATTTTCTTCATGTTTTCGCTCCTTTTCGTCCAAATATGCTTCATTCCAGCATTTTGCTTCCAAAAGACATAAAATGTGAAAATGAACGATTTTAAATAGTAACTGATATAAAATGTGTCGATTTAGGGCTTAAATGACCCTCTAAAAATGTATGTTTTAAATCCGTATCAAATATCCCTACATTTGGAATTTGCTTGTCCTCAAGCAAATGTGCTTTTGGCCAATCAGTTTATAAGTTAGGAGGCATGAAACATTGGTTTAAGATAGTCTACAACAAGTAAAAGCGCCACAATAGTCATAAAAAGCACGGAAATTATATACTAGCACCTCACAATTGGTGTTTGGATTCTCTCATCTCTCGGGTTTATATGAAATATAATATGAATGGAAATGGAAGATAAACACTCATTACCTGGCATAGTACATAGATTAACATAAGCTTGAGAATAGATCAAACCTCCACCGCTTTGGCGTAAGCACCTAGGAATAACTATCTAAGAAGTCTTTACAAGGGTTGTAACTTTAGGCTTAGGGTAGGGAAGTAAAGGGTTTTGTTGGATAGGGGATATTTAGTGGTGGCAAGTCAAAAATCTTATGTTACAAGCATGTAAAGCGTGGCGTTGCTAAGCCAAGACTCGACTCACTAACACTAGATAACTTGAAACAAAACACAAACATAAACTTAAAAACATAAACACAAAGATAGATGTAGGATGGTAGCCCGTATGTTTTTCTCATTTTTTTCCAACAACTCTTTTTCTCTTTTTTTCCATTTTTTTCATACCTTTTTACTCTACCATCCTGTACGATAATATCAAAATATAAGGGATTTATAGGAGCATCCCTACACTCAAGTTTTTATTTAACTAACGCTAATTGACCCGATTTGAAAAAATCAAAACACTTGGAGTATTTAATTACCTAGACAAAGGGAATTTGAATTTATCGTTCTTTCACGTTACTCCATAAAATATTACTTTAACCCATGAGTTCCAATCGTCCCAAACTGTTTACAAAAGATATGACTCGACTTAGCAACCATGCAAGTAACTAGATAATTGAACTAAGGGTTTAATAATGATAATAATAATGCACTAAAGATGATTGCATACAAGGTAAGCTAAGGTGATTTGGGTGTAACATTTGGGGCTGGATTGTAAACAATGCTCTTCATTGATATTCCAAGAAACTGAAACATCACGAGAACTGTGAAAAGGATAGGCTCTGAGGGGTTAATTAGGGGCATCGTGTACTAAAGATGAGTACATCGCAAGGGTGTGGGGTAATTACTCAACCAATGTGGAAGATGTAATTATAATACAGGTTTAAAACAAGGGTTATTCTAATGCCTCTTATCATTTAGTTACTCCTAACTACACCAGTGTAGTCTCACTAGCGATCTCGGAATGCATCACAAAACAAGTTCTAGAATCTATTATACTACCGGTATACTCACTAAGCATTAAAGATGAATGCTTTTATTCCTAAAGATCTAGGGGCGAACCTCACATTTTGGGGTGGAATTTGAGTGGTAAACGGTTTTTTGTGCTAGTCATATAATTCCTATCCATGAGACACTTTATTAAGATTAAAGTTTAGCTCGTAAATGTCATAAAAAAATTTAAATTTGGTGCTAAAATTGCCCTAACAAATATTTCTTATGGCTTATTACACAAATTACCTAGGACAAAACAAATAATTAAGTGAGTGAACAGTTTCTAAGTTCCCGTTTTATTCTTCCTCCCTACACTTAAACTGAACATTGTTCCCAATGTTCCCCGAAAGTATCAAAGTTATAATAAAGGAAGGTAAGTAAAATAGAAAGAAACTAATACTCCCCTGATTAGCTCGGTAGGATATGTGTGAAGTTGCGGTTAAATCCTCCTCCAAAAAGAATGCATAAGTAATAAGCTTCATCCATCATGTGTTTCTTCTTCTTGTCCAATATAACTTGCATACTTATAAGAAAACAAATGAAATATTCGAGTAAAATCGGCGGTAAAACTATATATGACAAAAAACTACACTAGAAAGCAAGTAATATATAATGCTTGTGGAATGGATGCTTGCAGTTTTTCTAGAAAATTAAGAATTGGGAATTTCCAAAAATTACAAATTATACAGAAAACAAAAGTGATATTTTGTTTCTACATTGCCTGACGTCGTCAGGTGTTAATCCTGACGCCGTCAAGTTGTCCTGACAAAAAATGGTCTGCTACGTTTTTCTGAAAAAATTACCACATTAAAACCTGGAAATTTTCTACAAAAACATCCATTATAACTCGATACAAGCATTTGACTCTAACAAACACACATATATATCAATTTCAATTATTGTTAATCTCATGTCCATGTTCTTAAAAACATATATGATCTTCCCTACACTTATCTTTTTCTAAAATACCTTTATATGTAATTAAGACGAGGTTAAAAACAAAATAAAGCATTTTCACAAAGTCTAACATGAGAATAAACAACAATGAAAAATATATATAAACACATAAATTCAAAAACAAACAAGCAAACAATTAAGCATGGGTTGCCTCCCACGAAGCGCTTTTCTTTATTTATGAGTCTTGTAGCTAGACTCGAAGTTGTGCTCCTACGTAACTTCTTTACCGTCATGTACTTCACTTACTAGGTCACTACTGTAGGGTCTTACATGCCGTATGTTTACTCTAGACTCCTTTTCATTGCCATCGAGTAACACAATGGTTTCGTCTCTTTTTGCCCCTTTCACCATATAAGGGCTGCACCATTTTTGCTTAACCTTCCCTTTGAGTGCTTTTAATCTTTAATTATACAAGAGCACTTTGTCTCCTTCCACAAACTCTTTAGGGATCTTAAATCCTTGGTCATGTCCTTTAGTATCACCTTTTTCATGTCGGTTTTCGCGAAGTTTTTCCATGGTGTAGTTATGCCTTATGATTTGTTTATCACGTTTCCATTCTGCTAATTCAATCTCCTTATCCTTGTACTTTCTAATATTTTCTTCCCATTCAATGATTTTTCTCTTAACTGTGCTATTGGAAACTCGCAAATTCTAATCCTCTCTTTTCTTTTCCTTAAACTTCAAAGGATATCTCGGAGCTATAGGTATCCTAACTTTGATTTTGCCACTTTTAGTGGTGGAGAGTTGTGTAACCGCCAAGCTTATGATAGAATACATGTTATGACTGTGCGTTGAGTGATCACCCCGAAATTGACACTTAGAATAGTTGAGATATTTGAGTGTTTTGTTCCCATTTCGCGAGGTGTTCGGCTTTGTTTTATTCTAGCATAAGGGATTTTTAAACTTATATTTTCCAGGTAATGGGAGATATCTTTTTAGAAATTTATCTAGTAAGGTCTACTTGAGGGCAAGTAGAGTTCAAGTAGGAGGATATTTGATAACATCAAATATTCCTGAATATTAAGTGTCAATTTCCCCCGATAATGCTCGTATTTTATATCATTTATATGGATTTACGCCTGTTTTCCTCTATATTTCACTTTCAAGTAAATTACGAGCATTGGAGCTAAAGAGACGCGGATTTGGAGAGTTTATTGAAGATATATGATAGTATGCCCATTATGAAGTAATTACGGCGTAACGCCTCTCTCACATTACACTGTAACAAAAGCGTGACTCAGAAGACCAACTCAACAACATATTACGGCGTAACTCCATCTTAGGATTACGCCGTAACCAATTAGGTCAAATGATGTTCCACGCCGCTGCAAGCTACGCCGTAACTCTTTCCAACGA
Organism: Chrysanthemum seticuspe; assembly: GCA_019973895.1. Classification (NCBI taxonomy): domain Eukaryota; kingdom Viridiplantae; phylum Streptophyta; class Magnoliopsida; order Asterales; family Asteraceae; genus Chrysanthemum; species Chrysanthemum seticuspe. The sequence continues at coordinate 64,777,873 of BPTQ01000004.1, read as the reverse complement.
TTATGGCGTAATCATGATTTTGTAACCTATATTGAAGATACGGCGTAACTCATTCCATGTGTTACGTCGTAACCAGCTATATCGAGAGCAATTATGGATTTATATAGGTTACGGCGTAACTCTCAACTTAAGTTAATCCGTAACTAGATCTGGCCTATAAATACCAGCCCTAAATTCTGGATTTCACATCATTCACTCCACACACAAAGCATAGAACGTGAGTAGGGGACTGAAGGCAGATCTTGATGAGCATACGGAGCCATCTCCAAGGGAGAAATCACTCCCTAACAATAAGCATTAGCGATTTATCATTTCTTTTACTTTCAATTCATATATTTCATTATGTCAAACGTTGAATTGATTGTTTCATTTAATATGATCAGGTAAGCACCTCTGGTGCTAGCCTAGTTATGATTCCTTAATTGTTATGTTTATGTTTACATTGTTTCCGTATAATTGTTTCTAGTGTATGCATGCATAGTTTGTTGGTAGCTACCCTTGTTTTGGTAGTTTTGAATGGCGGTAATGTCTAGTTGCTTCGGAGAATTGACCAACTGACCCTAAGTAGGTAGACTGAGTGGGAAGGGTAAGAATTGACCAACTGACGACCCTTCTTCGCTTGTGCGAACTGACCAAATGATCACTTGCCGTTTGGATGAACTTAAGAAGTTAGGGATGAGTGTCTAAGATGTTAGCGCCCGGGAACTCATTGTTACGAATCTTGCATATAGTGGAGCTTAATGACTTGGCTTAGAGGACTAAAAACAGCTGGACTTTCAAGGGTAGTAGCTTGATCTCCGGTGGAAACCTTTGCTGATAGGTTAGGACGAACTGACCAAATGCTGTCCTAGCGACCTAAACCCCAACTTGAAGCAATTGGAAGTAATTAGACGCCAACATAACATGATAGGATGAGTAACTAGGTTAGCACACTTTACCTCTCTTGATCATATCCTTGCCTTTATTTGCTTTCTTTTATTTTCTTGTCTTATTAGTTAATTAATCATTTCAATCTTAAAACCATTAAAAACCTGTGACACCTAGACTTAATTAGAATCCGCTCACATAGCTCTTGGGACGACCTCGGTTTTACCGATTACTACACTACACACGATCGGGTACACTGCCCGTTAGTGCATAAGGTAGACCATAGGTAAACGAGACACTTATAAATATTAAAACCTGGTCAGTAAAACCTGCATCATTTTAGCGATTATTTCTATCTTTTACTTTAATTCATGTCTTTCATTATGTTAAACATTGAATTTATTGTATCTTTTAATATGATCAGCTAAGCACCTTTGGTGCTAGCCTAGTTATGATTCCTTGATTGTATTGTTTGTGTTTTCATGCTTCCATTAAATTTTTTCTAGTGTATGCATGCATAGTTCGATGGTAGTTACCCTAGCTTTGGTAATTTTGAAATGCGGTTGTATCTAGTTGCTTAGGAGAATTGACGAACTGACCCAAAGTAAGTACGTAGAGAAGGAATTGGTAAGAATTGATCATCTGAAAACCGTTTCCTCTTGTGCAAACTGACCAAATGATCACCGTTCGTATGGACGAACTTAAGAAGTTAGGGATGAGTGTCTAAGATGCTAGCGCCCGGGAACTCATTATTTCGAATATTGCATGTAGGGTACTTAATGACTTGGCTTAGGTGACTTAAGACCCTCGACTCCCCAAAGGGTTGGCCTTTGACGTCGGGTAGGAGCCTTTGTTGATAGGTTAGGACGAATTGACCAAATGTTGTCCTAGCGACTTAAACCCCCACTTGAATCAATTGGAAGTGATTTAGAAAACATAGACTTTACATGATAGGATGATTAATTAGGTTACCACACTTTCTCACCTCTGTTCACAACCTTTATTTATTTTGCGCATTTCATTTCTTGTCTTTAGTTTAATTAATCATTTCAACCTCAAAACCAGTTAAAACAAGTGACACTTAGAATTAATAGGATCCTCATCTACATAGCTCTTGGGAACGACCTCGGCTTTACCACTCTCTATACTACGCACGATCGAGTTCACTGCTCGTTAGTGCATTAGGTAGACCTTAGGTAGACGAGACTTATAAATATTAAATCCTGGTCGGAATACCTGCATCAGAACCTCAACTTACGACTGTGGTACCTTACGTTTAACACTACCACTTGCATTAACAGCTTGTACTTGTTCCTCACTGTATACTTCTCTTCTTAAGAATTTCAGCTGGCAATTAATCCTTCGGTTCAACATTCTTCCCATATCTCTCATAGATCTCTGGTAATATTACCTCTCTTAGTACCACGTTTGACAATTCCCTATCATCAACTATTTGGTCGAGGTTAGCTCTATTACCACTCGACATAATGCGAAGAAAGTGATGACAATTATGGTTAAGATCTGAAATGGGGAGTAAAATGAGTTGAGGGAAATGATGTCAAATAAATACACACGTGGGATATATATTTGTGGTTGGGGTTGAAAGTCATGTTGTTTATTGACTATATATTTGAACCCTTTACTTCCCTTTTTCAATATCTTGTCAGGTTGTATGCTTTTTGTTATACTTTGAATAGTAAAATTATAAAAGAATTTTTTATATTTCAACTTTAGTCCATATCCACCTAGAAAGTGGTACACATTTCACGCTTGCATGGTTATTGTTGCATGTTTAGTCCAAAATCTAAGACCAAACCTAAATCTGATAATACACACAAAAACAAACACAATAAATGGCAGAAAGAACATAAACAAAACATTATATATTCGATACCATTGTCAACAAACATGGTGCATAATAAGTAGATCAACAAAGCTTCACAAAATAGCATCAAAAACTAAACAGAAAACATAAAAACCCATCAAAAGCTTCACAAAATGGCCTACTAGACCTAAGCCCCAATCCTACATTCGCCTCAACATCTGCAGGAATGTCAGCTTTTGGTCAATGGTTGCCCTAGTCATGTCGACCACTTGCATGATAACTTGCACTGATCAAGATCTTCACATACCAACAACCGTTGAAAGGCAATATTGTAGTCAGCGAGCTCTAATTCAGGGAGCAAATCTATTTCAACAATGAGCTCTTGACGCTTCCCAGAATCCTTCAACAACTCCTGGCACAGGGTCAGCATTTGGGAACGACACATCCACTGATGGTCAATGTCCATCTGTACTTGAAGGATAATTTGTTCTTTCAAACGAGATGATCCTGAAGTAGTTGCCAGTTCAGCAATAATGTTGCATGCACGAACACGCTTGGGAGCCATTTGTTGTTGGTTGAAATTTAGGGTTTTGTAACTTTGCTAAAAAAGAAGAAGGAGGACAGAACTTTATTGCGCTAAGTGGGAATAATGGGTGTAATGAAAAGGCTTAGGTTCTTATAAATAAAAAGCGCCGAACACAGTACATTTTTTGACATATATCGAGATACGAACTTGAGATATATGGTTATGGTTCTTTGATATGACCATGGTTGATCATTGTCTTTGGTATATTATATCTTTAGTCCTCAAAGTTATATTGAAACAATAAATTTAGAATAAAAAATCGAAATGTGACTTATGTGTTATTAAAAGTTATGTATGTGTACCGAATTTCTATTTGTGCTTAATGTTGGACTAAACGTGAAATATGTAAAAACTATTAAGTTTACTAGTTGCATTTTGACTATGCTGGTTGTATACCAACCGATTTTACTATGATCCTAGCTAAAAGTGAGGTACACATGGGTGTTTCTTGTTAACTTTACTTTTTGAATTACAAGACTTATGTGAACAAGTGGCCAAACATATCAAGGAAGCTTCACTCGATTTTGGAGAAAAAGAACACATGCGGTGTGTCATGTCAACAAGTTGGCCACTTGTACTTCCATCTTCTTTGTATATGTTTTTTAAACTTGTGCAAAGTTGAACCATATTTATTCTTTATTTAATTATTTAATATGCATTCTATCTTTTTTTTTTTCATTCTAACTATAAGTTAACACTTTGTTTGTTTTTAGCTTTATAATGGAGAGAAAACTACAAGTATTGAAAAGAGAAGCTGTACAAAATGAAACTTAAGAACACTACTTGACACGCGAGGACCGAGATAACAAGAAACCCTAATGGTCGTTAGAAAATTAGACCACCCACGTAATATTTTCAAAATGTTGGACTAACCACGCAAGATTTCGCGTTTTTGGATGTCGTATGAAATCAGGCACTACTTCAGGGACCAACGGTGTAATTTACTCTAAATTTAATTAACCCACTGTCACATGAACCCCAGTTACATTTGTTTTGGATTAGGCGCCCAATATGTTTAGCTTATTTATTAGGTCATGATGCACACTATATATTTGGCATAAAACTAATGATATCATTAAGGGGTTTTATAATAATTCTAATATTATGTTATACTAGACGAGTACCCGCGCCTAGCGGCAGCGATGTCTAGTTTTCTGCAAAGTTTCGACGACCCATAAGTTTTCTTTCAACAAACTGTATTTGTAGCATTAGATAATCGTTTTCGAATAACTACAATTCTGATGCGTGGTTGCATAGCAGCATAAATATATAGTTTTTTAAAAAATTATGTGGAGTCGATCTAAGTGTGTGAGTATATTTTCTAATAGGATTGTTTTAAGTTATTAAGATTTTTAGTAATAATAGATTCAAGCATTACAAAAGGCAACGGTATTATGTAGTTGGCAATATTATATTGTAGTTTAGAGGTATAGCAAACATGTGTGACCGCTTTTTCTTGTTTTGTCAGTAATTTAGGCAGTGATAACTATTTTTTTTACATGTGTAACGTTTATCATTTGGTGTGTGGCTTTTAAAATTGTAACTTTGCAAATTGGATATCACCATATAAGATTATTTTGTACTATAAATTTGAATAGATATTAATGCATTGTTCAAAGCTATTTGTTTGAAGTATAAATAATTATCGCTAAAGATAACAATACTATTTATTTTTTGTGATTTTAATAAACTTACATAACATTATTGATACACTGGACAAAGGGCTATACAATATATATTAACTTTTAAATGACGATTCATATATGCTAGTCCCTTAAATGGTGCAAGAGCAACATTTTTTAAAATAACATTATACAAATGACAAATTACATGTGTCAAAGCAAAATAAACCAAAAACTACAATTACTTGGTCTCTCCTTTCAAAAAAATTGTCACGGGTTCCACAACTACTTCATCATTTCTCATATAATTTTGTCAAATTTGAAACCCGATTTCACCCGGGTGATTCAACTGGTTGAACCGTTCCGATAAAAAAACAGGTCGATTTAAACCGAGTCAAACCGATAGGTTGGGTCGAAAAAATGTCAAATTAAACCGGGTCAGCCCGCCGGGTTTGAAGCGTCCCGGGTCAACCCGGTATCGGTTTCAACAGGTCAACCCGGTATCGGTTTCAACGGGTCAACCCGGTATCGGTTTCAATTGGTTGTTTTTAATTTGGTAGATGTGCTTTTAATTGGGTGTACAATGTGAATAAATTATTGTACTTTTAAGTAATGAGGTGTTTTAATAAGAGTATTAATTATATTATTTATTTCTCTCTCCATTGACCATGTTTTCAACATTCAACTTTCAACATTTTTCACTTTTTCCACTTTGACCATTTTTCCATTTTATATAGTATAGATTGTTCTTAAAAAGAAAGAACATTACACACCTAATTAATAGTAACTGGAGATATAGTAGCACAAGGAGTTTATAGTACAGCAAATTAAACCACATACATAAGAACACCAAACAAACTTATTATCACACAAACATGTATAAAATGAACCATTACAGGATTAGTTATATATTATTCTAGTTAAACAACCTCATGCCAATTGCTTTTAGTTATCAGGTATCAACACGACGACGGAACCTGTGGTTTTCTGATTCTCCATGTCTGTATGGGCTTGTGCCGCTTGTGACAAAGGGTACTTGTGATTTACAAGAACTTTCACAATACCCTTTTCGATAGTAGAGAATAACTCTTCTGAAGCTGCAAGTAGTTCTTCTCGTGTTTCTCTGTAAAGTCCAAAACCTGGAGCTGTGAAGAACAACGATTTTTCTGTAATTTGAAAATAATCTAGAGGGTATGGTTTCCCTGATGGCATCCCAAACGTAACAAGATATCCACGAGGTTTTACACACTCAATTGATCCCTTCAAAAAGAAAAAAATTATCATTCGTTTATAACCTTTTAGCTAATAATGTATTAGATTATACGAATAGAATAAGGTATGAAGTATTACCAAGAATGTATCTTTCCCAATAGATTCATATGCTACATCGACCCCTTTTCCTGATGTGATCTCCTTAACATGATCAACAAAGTTTTCTTCTTTGTAGATGATGATATGGTGGCATCCATCTTCCTTTGCTTGAACTGCCTTTGCTTTTAAGTTGCTCTTAAATTCATAGCTGGTAAAATAAAAATAAAAGAATAAAAATAAAGAGGGTTATATTTTGATCTAATGATGATAGATCATCCTAACATATAAATAAATTATCTAGATATTGAATGATTGTTAGATTTTGTAGGGTATAGCCTTATAAGATTCGTGTTATCATTGAAAGACTACGGTGTTATGAGTTTAGTTTGTTAGATACCTATTGGCGCAGGCGAGTTGAGACATAACTAAGAACATATTTGTCAGACCGTAAATTTAACTGAATATAGATTAGTGTATATAGATAACGAAGTAGCTTATCGGGTAATTTGAAGTTTGATTATAGAAGAAAACAAAAGAAAAAGAAAAGAAGAATTTATGATTTGCTGGCTTCTTTGGTAGCACTAATTAAATTACGCACAATGTATACTAAAGTTGTGATTCATTGTCAACATATATTACCTAAGCTTGTTATGTGAAATTTTTGGTCTACTGGTATTTTTGTTACATTTTTTTATCTACATCTGTCCATTTGACATTCATGTTGTTTATAGTCGTTTTCGTTAGATCTGTAAAGTTTAGAGCAAGGTTTTCAAGATCGAGATCCTACCCAGGATCCTTTTCATTTTTGCAAGATCCTGATCGTAAGATCGGACCGAAATCTTAAGATCTTACTCTAATGTTATTTCTTAATAGTTTTTGTAATATAATACAAATCTACAAATTATTATACATTATAAACACAAGATAATATGAATGTTTCATATAAATGTTGTCTTAAGTTATGATAATGAAATATTTAAAAACATTAGCATGTTGTTTTTTGAGTTCTACAAAAAAAAACAACCAACAAATTTGTAGTTTTTTAGTTTGTAATCCGAGAAAAGTACGATCGGATCGGATTAGATCTTAAGATCGTATGTCAAGATCGGGATCTTATAAGATCTTAAGCTTGTAAAGATCTTATGTAAGATCCAGATCGTTTTTGCTTTGCAGTATCGTAAAATCGTAAGATCCTAAGATTAGGATCGTGATCCTAACAACTAAGGTTTAGAGAATACCCGTGTTAGGATTTCTGTATTTCATTAAAAATATATATAGAGATACACGAGGGAGCATAGTTACAGTATACACCCTTGACCCTACACTCACTATACATCTATAATACAAAGTAATAAGATTATAGTAAAGGTACATTTAGCAAGATCAACTAAGTTGAAACATATTCAAAAGAAAGCTTTTAAGAAAAGTTTAGAATACTATGCATTTTCATGTAGTTAGTTGATTTGAATTTTGAGGACAAAAGACTTCTACGGAGAAGTTTGTAATAAACCATAAATAATTTAAACTCTTAGGGGACTGGCAATGGGTTCGGGGTGGGCTTCGGTTTGGTTGATACCGATCGGTAACACCAATGCCACCAAATCGGTGTGGTGTGGGTGTAGATGAAATCGGTATATTTCCCTGAATTGGTGTGGGAGAGGGACAAGATAAAATAGCCGTTGAACGGCTCAAAATATAACCGAATTAGATGAGGTATGGGTTAGGCATGGTTGCCACTAAAGATGAGATAGAAGGATATTATTGGTGGGTGATTAGGTATGGATTAGATATGATGGCATGACTGACACCCCCTTATAAAGGTTAAAAGTACATAAATTAGAAGCAAAAGTTTGTATGTCCACCCAAGTTTGAATTCATATTGGCCCATTGCCTAATTCTTGTTTATAAGCATTATTAGGTTATAGGTTTAAGTATACAATGATATAAAAATATGATATTAATTTATTAATATAACTTTTAATATGAAAGATACATATGTTTGATATGGGGGTTAGTATTTAAACTTTTAGTTTTATCTTAAGGATAAAGAAAATTCAATAGGAGTTTGTTACATATTTTTACTAGGTCAAATATTGAAGGTGACTAAATGAATAAATGGTGATTGTTATCTACATGTTTTAGCTATATATACACATGCATATTCGTTGAAAGTGGGAGAAAAATAAAAACTAAAATGATGGGTCCATATGACTATGAGCCGAAAGAAGGAAGTTAAATACACAATTTAGTTGCTTTTCAAAAGGATTTACAATGGGGATAAATGAAAGACCAATATATCATCAAGATCCTAGTTTTCGAATTGAATGTGACTATAAATGACTAGTTATCGGTAAATTATAATATGAGTTTTCATGTGCTGAATATGGATCTAGTGAGAAAAATTTTTGAAATGAGAAAAATTGTAGCCACATATTTTAAATAAAGAAAGACAAATAATTAGGAGATGCATATATTTTTGTGAGTGCATCTAATATTTGTGGTTGTGGTTTCTTCTCATTCTTCTCATCTTAATCATATTTCTCATTTGATCGTTACTCGCTTTTTAAATTGGGTTGCACTTTTATTCGAAATACTATCATGCAAACTTGTTTAAATGATCATTAATTGCTACGTGTTTCGATTATATGATAATATGCGAAAGTTGTGAAATAGCTATATTTATATGTTGAGATATGTAAATGTTGAACCGTGAACCATTAATTGTGATTTGTAAACCTTGAAATATGAATAAGTTGGAACCGTTGAACCGAACGGAAATATGATTTTTTGGAATCGTTGAACCGAACGAAAATATGAATCGTTGGAACCGTTGAACCAGACGGGTATATGTTGAATCGTTGGAACCGTTGAACAGAACGAAAATATGAATATTTGGTTGATAACATCAAATAGTCCTGAATATTAAGTATCAATTTCCCCCGTTAATGCTCGTTATTTATATCATTTATATGGATTTACGTTTGTTTTCCACTTTCAGGTAAATTACGAGCATTGGAGCTAAAGAGACGCGGAAATGGAAACATTACTAAAGATTTATTACAGTATGCTTATTTTGAAGAAGTTACGGCGTAACTTATCTCTCACATTAAGCCGTAACTATTGCGTGACCCAGAAGTCCAACTTATCAAGAGATTACGGCGTAACTCTTCCCAAAGGTTACGACGTAACTCCATTAGGTCAAAAGAGGTTCCACGCCGCTGATACTTACGCCGTAACTACTGCATCACTTACGACGTAACCGAGTTTATTGAAAACTACGGCGTAACCACTTATAAGGTTACGCCGTAACTAGCAGATCTAGTGCATTTATGATGAAATTGAAGGTTACGGCGTAACTCCTCTATTGGTTACGCCGTAACCCAGACCTGGCCTATAAATACCCCACGAATTCCAGCATTTCAAAGCATCCCATTCCACACACAACACTCTGAGAACGTGGGAAAAAGCTCAAGGAAGGTCTAGGGAAGCATACGGAGCTGTTTCCAAGGGAGAAGTCACACCATTACGATAAGCTTTAGCGTTTATTATTTCTTTTACTTTCAATTCATGTATTTCGTACCTTTGAATATTGAATTGATGTGCATGATTAATATGAGCGGCTAAGCACCCTTTGGTGCTAGCCTAGTTATGATTCCTTAATTGTTTTGTTTGCGTTTACCTTTACTTCCGTACAATTATTTCTAAGTGTATGCATGCATAGTTCTTTGGTAGTCACCCCTGGTTCGGTAGTTTTGAATGGCGATAGAGGCCAATTGCCTAGGAGATATGACCAACTGACCCTAGGTGAGCGGACTGAGACGGGAAGGGTAACATATGACCAACTGACGACCCTTTCTACCTGTGCGATTTGACCAACTGATCACCTATCGTTTGGATGAACTTAAGAATTGAGGGGTGTAGTGTCTAAGTTCCTAACGGCCGGGCACTCACTGTTTAGAATCTAGCATGTAGCGGTACTTAATGACTCGGCTTAGGGGACCAGGAACAACAGGACTTATGACGGTGCGCCTGATTTCTCCTGTGGTGGCATCTTTGCTGATAGGTTAGGGCGAATTGACCAAATGTTGTCCTCTCGAATTTGACCCCACCTGAAGTAATTGGAAGTAGGTAGACGTAGACATAACTAGTTAGGAGGATTAACTAGGTTAGCACCACTATTCTTCTATTGATTTCCCTTCACACATTTATTTGCTTTACTTTATATTCTGCATTAGTAGTTTAATTAATTAAAACCCTATCAAACCATTAATATTTTGTGACAATTAGACTTAGTAATTATCCGATACACATAGCTCTTGGGACGACCTCGGCTTTACCATTTACTACACTACACACGACCGGGTACACTACCCGTTAGTGCATTAGGGTAGACCATAGGTATAGCGAGACACTATAAATATTAAGACCTGGTCAGTAAAACCTGCATCAAGTTTTTGGCGCCGCTGCCGGGGAGCTATATTAGGATTAATATTAAGTCTTTCATTTCATTTTTAAACTTTTCTCACGATCATATTTCAAGTTTTCAGGTACCATGGAAGCTGTTAACATCGATGACCTCACTCTTGAGGAATACTTGGCGTTGACTAGAGCAGATCATGGGCCGGGTCTCGTAAGACCTGCAATCGGAGCGGATGTTCGTTTCGAGATTAAAGACCAATTTATAAGGGAGCTTCGCGCTAACCCTTTTTCAGGAAACAGGGACGAAGACGCATATGAGCACGTTGAAAATGTCCTATACATCGCTAGCCTTTTCAACATTCCGGGCCATGTCTCATGATGCTGTTATGCTAAGGGTCTTCCCAATGACTCTCACTGGAGCAGCCAGAAGATGGATCGAAAGATTGCCCGCCGGGGCAGTTAATACTTGGGCGCTACTAAAGAAACACTTTATTCAAAGATATTGCCCGCCATCAAAGATTTCTAATCAACTCTTGGAGATCCATAATTTCAAACAAGAAGACGACGAAACTCTGTATCAAGCTTGGGACAGATACAACGATCTTCTTTATAAGTGTCCTACCAATGATCTTAATAACCAATAGAAGTTCAATATTTTCTACAAAGGAATAAACGTAACTACAAGACATATGCTGGACTATCAAGGACCTATTCCAAACATGACTCCTACTACTGCAATTGAAGCCATTCAAAAAATGGCGGATCATTCTCAAAAATGGCACGACGGTGGAAGTAAAAGAAACCTAGGCGGAAGTTTCGACGGAATTGCAGCAATAGCTAGTAAACTTGAAAATCTCGGTAGAGATATGCTGAAAATCAAAGAAACTGTTCATGCCATCCAAGTCGGCTGCGAAGACTGTGGTGGGGGACATTTGACTAAAAACTGTCCTAAAGGCGACAAGGAAGATACGATCGAGGAAGCTAAATACGGGGATAATAGGCCTTTCTACGGAGATAATCGTAATGGGTTTCGTGGAGGACCCCCACCGTATTATGAGCGTAATAAGAGAAGGGCTAACCTGGAAGGGATTATTAACAAGTACCTTTTGGACACTACCAATAGGCAAAAGGAGCAAGAAGAATGGCTTAAGAATTTCCAAGATAACACAAACAAAAGCCTCGCGTCCCACAAAACATCACTTAAGAACTTGGAAACTCTAATTGGAAAGCTTGGCGACGAGGTTCAAAGAAGGAACAAAGAATAAAAGAGCAATTCCACTATATGTAAAGCTGTGTTCTCTGACAACAACAAGAGCTCTGATGAGTCGGATACCGATGGCGAAAGTGATTTACGTCGTAATCACACTCCAGAATTACGGCGTAACCCAAATTCAAGCAAAGACACGGGCGCCAAGGACAACAACCCTAAAAGAAGGAGTCATTGGTGTAAGAGTATTGCAATTGATGATGGAGAATGCTACCGTTTGTGGGCCTCATGTGATCCTCAGAAAACCTGCGATGGTGGTGTTGATAAGGAAAGGATAAAAGATGACAGATACAGATGGACTACACTGAATGACGAAGAAAGGTTAGCCAAGTTCTCAATTAATGAAGTGGATGGGCCACCCAAGCATTACTACAAACCCTTACTCATCATGGAAGATGAGATTACAAACGCTTGGCTAACGTGCAATCCTTTTCGTGATTATTGCAACGGAGGAGGTAATATGAAGAACAAAGTTTGGATATGCCCACACGAATCTGGGAGATACGACGTTGATTTCGGAAATCTATCATTCAGTGATTGGTATTCAATAAGGTTCGGGGACGCGATAATTAATTCAACTCTGTTCATAAATTTGGAACTGAAATATGAGAAGCACATTCTTCGAGGAAAAACCATTAAGCCTCTCGATGATATTCCTTCTGAAGATGACTATGACAAAGGAGTTCGGAATCATTGGTGTGAACAAATTAAAACCAGCAACGGAAAAGTTTGGGCCTCCTGCAACCCTTTTTGAGTATGAATGTGATGGAGGAAGCAGCATCGAGAGAGCTGGGGAAGACGAATTCCTTTGGACTTCGACTAACGATCCCGAAAGAACAGAACTGCCTTGGCCAGATGATCTCGGATTCGATGATTGGATCAAAATCAAATACAGAAAAATTGACACGTTAATTAAAAAGAAAATCTGGGAAGGTTGTATGAGTAAAAATCAACCCAACGACGAAGCTCCTAATGAAAAACCAGAAGATGACACCAAAGACTCAGTAAACAATGAAAAATGCAGACATATTCTCAACCAACTTGAAGATACCGATTCCGACAATGATTTAGATTATCTCGAGTTGCAAGGCGAAGACGGTTTCATCGACCCAGATGATGAGATACACGAGAAACGAAGATGCAAGCTTCTTAGCATCCCATTTAAGAGGCCACCTCCTATTATAGCCGAAAAATTTGAGTTTACGCGATACCATTTGGGGCCTGAAGAAAATTTTTGCAAGATATGGAAAATTGAGACCAAAGAATACCTGAGCACTGCAACAAATGTCGGATGGGTTAGGCGCAATTTAATGAAAGACGTGGATGAAGTCGGGGATGTTCAAAGACCCCCATAGGAACCCCGCGGCTTTGAGTCTAACTTACAGACTCGTTAATAAAGAAAAGTGCTCTTTAGGGAGACAACCCGAATTATCCCTTTCTTTTGTTTTTATTTCATTTATGTTGGGTTTTGTGTTTTCTAACCATTTTTGTAGGAGACAATGAGGTAATTACTGCTGCAGTTGCTGATCAGAACAGAGTTACGGCGTAACTCATCTTGGTGATTACGCCGTAACCAACATTTTCGCAGCAGAATTCTTGACGCATTACCAATTACGGCGTAATACCATCTCAGTGGTTACGCCGTAACTATTCGCTTCACAGCTCATACCAGGTTTTGCCAGTTACGGCGTAACTCTCTCATAGGAGTTACGACGTAACTCTCCTCTGCTTTAATTCTTTCATTTTAAAACACAGTAACCTTGTATTAGTTTTTAAATAAACTTTGTGGGTGTGTTCCCTGTAAACCCTTACGAGACTTCACTCGTCCACATGGGACACCAAGTGGTTTAAAAGGCTTGTTGCATTCGCTAAATGCAACCGTGATTCCTACGAAAGTGAGTTAGGTTTGTTTTTCTTTTTATTTTTTTTCTTTTTAGAATTATGCTTGTCGGTATTGTGATTTCAGGGATTGAAGTTTGTTCATGACGCTTAAACGAAGGCACAATCCTTTCTCGTGGGCCTTCTTCTTTTTGGAGCAAATTTCAGGGAAGTTCTCGCTCTAATTCTACCTTTCTATTCACCTTTATTTTAATGCCTAGTACAAAAGGGACTTTGTACAATTCAAGTGGGGGGACGGGAGTAGAATTATCTCTTGAACTTTATTTCGCCCTCATTTTTCTAGTTTATTTTGAAAAATTATGCCATTTTTAAAATTTTGACATGTTTTTCCGAACCTAACTATATTAGACCTTAGCCGAGCACATACAACCCTTGATATTACATGGTGAGATTAGCCTTATCCGTTTCCAATATTTTACCCCAAATCCACCAAATTATGAGTGTGCCGGTAGCTTGTAAACTTTAGAATTTGGCCTTTGCATCATTTCGAGACCATAGACGAGGTATGTTGAGTTAGCTCGATGTATTTGGACTTTTTAGTTTTAGAAGGCAGTATTATAGGATTATCACCCAAACAGCCTACCATTGTGAGTCTATCGATTAGTCACCTCGACTTTTCGACCCCCATGTGAAACCCTTTTGTTGCACTCCCCTTTAGTCCAAGATACCCCTAGATACACCCTTCTGAGCCATTCCTTTCATTTTGTCACCCCATTATATTGTTTCGTTACACCCTTAAACCTTAGCCTACCCTGTAGTCTTTATTTGTAATTGGGTAGTCATCATTTGCCTAAGTTCAAGGTTCGAGTGGAAAGGTTTGGAAATCACGCTTTCATCGACAACAAATATGAAGATCATTGAAGACCCCCCGAATTCCCATTGTTCATCTCAAGTGGGGGGATGTTATGTTATTATGTTATGTTCAAAAAATAAAAAAAAAATAAAAAAAATCGAAAAAAAATAAAAAAATAAAAAATAAAAAAATGAGTTGATTGATTTATGTAAAGTGCGATGTTATAAGCACTATAGTATGAGCTTTATTGTTTAGTATCGAGGAGGCCACCTCGGTCACATTTGAAGATTGGAGTTGGAGTTATACCAACTGAAGAAGAAAAGGTAGTGTGCCCATCACGACGTCCTCTAATGACACATCTACCTTGCATATTCATGATCCGGTCTCTAGACTTCTAAGCTTGAACTTCAGGCGGACGGTAAGTGGTGATGACTTAGTTATAGATATAGACTACCTGCTTGTTTTTCGTTTTACACCAATTATATATCCCATGTCTTATCCTACCCTTTAGTCATGAAGCATGTCTAGGTGATGCAGCGAGCAATCTTTGGTGTCTTGGCCATGGATTTGGTCTTTTATCATTGATTTTGTCCACTTCGCCGTGACATGTTAGTAATGACGAGTCACCCCTTAACCTTTGTCGTGTCTACCCATATTGCCTTCGAGAATTGTTTAGCCCTTAACTCTAGTGGTTGAGATTTGTGTAACCGCCAAGCTTATGATAGAATACATGCTATGACTGTGCGATTGAGTGATCACCCCGAAATTGACACTTATAATAGTTAAGAGATTTGAGTGTTTGTTCACCTTTCGTGAGGTGTTCGACTTTGTTTTATTCTAGCATAAGGGATTTGTAAACTCATATTTTCCAGGTTTTGGGAGATATCTTTTTAGGAATCTATCTAATAAGGTCTACTTGAGGGCAAGTAGAGTTCAAGTGGGGGGGATATTTGATAACATAAAATAATCCTGAATATTAAGTGTCAATTTCCCCCGTTAATGCTCGTTATTTATATCATTTATATGGATTTACGCTTGTTTTCCATTGTTTTCCACTTTCAGGTAAATTACGAGCATTGGAGCTAAAGAAGAGGTTACGGCGTAACTCTTCCCAAAGGTTACGACGTTACTCTATTAGGTCAAAAGAGGTTCCACGCCGCTGATACTTACGCCGTAACTACTGCATCACTTACGACGTAACCGAGTTTATTGAAGACTACGGCGTAACCACTTATAAGGTTACACCGTAACTAGCAGATCTAGTGCATTTACGATGAAATTGAAGGTTACGACGTAACTCCTCTATTGGTTACGCCGTAACCCAGACCTTGCCTATAAATACCCCACGAATTCCAGCATTTCAAAGCATCCCATTCCACACACAACACTCTGAGAACGTGGGAAAAAGCTCAAGGAAGGTCTAGGGAAGCATACGGAGCTGTTTCCAAGGGAGAAGTCACACCATTACGATAAGCTTTAGCGTTTATTATTTCTTTTACTTTCAATTCATGTATTTCGTACCTTTGAATATTGAATTGATGTGCATGATTAATATGAGCGGCTAAGCACCCTTTGGTGCTAGCCTAGTTATGATTCCTTAATTGTTTTTTTTGTGTTTACCTTTACTTTTGTACAATTATTTATAAGTGTATGCATGCATAGTTCTTTGGTAGTCACCCCTGGTTCGGTAGTTTTGAATGGCGATAAAGGCCAATTGCCTAGGTGATATGACCAACTGACCCTAGGTGAGCGGATTGAGACGGGAAGGGTAAGATATAACCAACTGACGACCCTTTCTACTTGTGCGATTTGACCAACTGATCACCTGTCGTTTGGATGAACTTAAGAATTGGGGGGTGTAGTGTCTAAGTTCCTAACGGCCGGGCACTCACTATTTAGAATCTAGCATGTAGCGGTACTTAATGACTAGGTTTAGGGGACCAGGAACAACAGGACTTATGACGGTGCGCCTGATTTCTCCTGTGGTGGCATCTTTGCTGATAGGTTAGGGCGAATTGACCAAATGATGTCCTTTCGAATTTGACCCCACCTGAAGTAATTGGAAGTAGGTAGACGTAGACATAACTAGTTAGGAGGATTAACTAGGTTAGCACCACTATTCTTCTATTGATTTCCCTTCACACATTTATTTGCTTTACTTTATATTCTGCATTAGTAGTTTAATTAATTAAAACCCTATCAAACCATTAATATTCTGTGACAATTAGATTTAGTAATTATCCTACACACATAGCTCTTGGGACGACCTCGGCTTTACCATTTACTACACTACACACGACCGGGTACACTGCCCGTTAGTGCATTAGGGTAGACCATAGGTATAGCGAGACACTATAAATATTAAGACCTGGTCCGTAAAACCTGCATCATTGGTATATGTTGTAAAGTGATATAAGTAGAATCGTTAGTTTCTATTATATTGTTGGTATTTTAAATTGAATAATAATATGTTGTAACTGAATGGCTAACCCAAAACTTTTAAAAAAAATTTGTAACTCATATAAGCCGCTTCAGGAATAAAGAGATTGATTAAGACCGGGTAAGAGTAGATGTTTCTGCTGATATAAGATAAATAAGAGGGTTTAACACTCCAAAAAGGTGGGGCGTTACAGGAGTACTCACAGGGGCGGAGCCATGATGTAACGATAAGGGGGGCTTACTTATTTGACGTACATCGTATTAAAAAAACATTAATGATGATCAATGAAAGTCATTTTTCCATATAAGACGTGTAGCTGAGAAGATTCCGTATAAAGTTATTTCATTAGTCATTTTAATTAATAATTGAAGGTTGTTTTCCAAGCTAGCGAATCAAGATAATATATATTGATCTTTATAAAATGGACTTACGAATTACGATTGTTTGAGTAATAATATAGGTTTGATTGCATATGTCTATCATAGCAAACATTAAAAAATATAGCTCAACATTCGAAATCATTGATAGAAGTTTACATAAAAAGAACTAAAAACATGAAAAGATGGTTGAAAATTGAACAAGGCATGTAGCTTTTGATTTTATACTGTTAAGTGTTAAGTAGACAACTAATAGGCAATTGCCGACCAGGGGGTTTTAGTGGCTTTTTTACTTTTTAAAAGGTTTTAAATTGAATATTTTAAATGCCATTCTTTTTAAACGGTGAACTATATATTAATCTTCCAAACATATTAAATCAAATAGAGATCATGGCATTGGAAATCTCCCAATCCATATCATCATCATGTAAGTTATAGCAAGCGCTATACCCATACTGACTACATTTCCTAACTCAGTTCAAAAACTCAAGATACACTAGCAGCTACCCCTCACTAGAATAACCCAAGTTAAGAACATGTGTAGGCTTCATCAGATGGGGAACACACACCCTGTAAGTGAATCCATCCTAGCCTCCTTTTGGCAATGCATATCTAGGACCAAGTATGCTGATCTTTCCCTCCTCACTATTCCTAGAAACATGCATTGCCACACCAAGCTCACTTACCCTTCTCAGATGGGAACTTACTTTATGACATTCTAATAAACCATCACTATAGTATAACCCTCACAGTTACCTAACAAAGGCCTATTGAGTGATTATAAGAAAAAATATAGAAAATGGTCTACTAGGATCCCGAGATACAAAGCCATCATCTGAAGTGAGTTTTACCGCTTATAATTTTCAGTTGGTTAGAAAATTGGAGATATAGGTCTAAAACCTTTAAAAGTTCAGCAGAAATCTTGAAACTCACCTCTGCAATCCAAATCCAAACACGACTTATAAGAATGCACCATTGGTTCTAAGTTCATATACATAAACTGAGATATCACCTTTGTAACACCCCCAATTTCATCAACGCAGCGGAATTCAAACTGGATGTTACTCGACGGTATAACAGTTATAACAATAGAAAACGAACTCAAATTGAGTCGTTTTAAAAGAATTATTATTCGATTTATCGAAATATCAGATTTTACAAAAATAAGGTCCAAGTAGTTTCATGGTTACATAATATGTAACACCCCCAATTTCGTGAATATAGAGGAATTCAAACTGGGTGTTACTCGACGGTATAACAGTTATAACAATATAAATGAACTCAAATTGAGTCATATAAAAGAATTATCATTCGGTTTATATAAATCTCAGAGTTTATAAAAATGAGGTCTCAGTAGTTCCATGGTTACATAATACATTAACATAAAACTTTTGATGTTTTTTGAATGATAAAATAATTTATAGCCTTCATTAGTATTCGTGCCCCTCCTTGCCATCCTTGCTAGCCTCTTACATTATGGACCTAAGATAAGCATGCTAAAAAGTGTCAACACAAAGGTTGGTGAGTTTATAGGTTTATTGAAAATGATTGTGAAAAACCTTATAAGTGAATTCTCGTAACAAGTATATGTAAACATTAAATATAAATCACAAGACTTTAATGTTTGTTTCTCCAATATATCCGGTTGTATTGCTTTGACTAGTATATTTGGTCATTTGATTGATTTCATCAGTACAGTCGGCAGTACTTGATTTCACCAATACAGTTGGTAGTAATTGATTTCACCAGTACAGTCGGTAGTAATTGCTTTCACCAGTACAGTCGGTAGTAATTGCTTTTATCCAAGTCTGTTAGATTGTTATTATGCCAAGTCCATTAGTTCGATATTATCCACATCCATTAGATCAATAATATACCAAGTTCTTTAGATCGACATTATCCCAGTCCGTTAGATCAATATTATTGACAACATCAAATAGTCCTAATATATCAAATAGTCCATCAATTCGTGTGTAGCGAAGCGGTTTTAATTTTTTTAAGTTTTCCCATTAGATTTAATAACCAATTGAGGAAAAATGATAATCAACCTTCCGGAGACGTATTCAACGGAGAGATTTGAATTGAGAATTACGTTTATGTCTTTTGTTTTAAGCTTGATTATCAATTTTTTTTTTGGTTTTGGATTTTATAAAAGATTTTTTAAAAACTATTTTAAGTAATAGGAAATATTTTAACTAATTAAAATTAAACTAATAACGAAATAAAATTAAGCTAAGAATATGATTAAAAAAAATATATGCTTGTCAAGTGAGGTGAAAAGGAAGTTAAGTGTGAATAATCTATTAAGCCATTTTTAATTAATACTTGTCGAAATAAAATTATTTTCTCACAACGTTGGCTTATATTGAAAACAATCCATTTTCTTCTTGGTAATAATCACAAGATCTAGATAATTAATTATCCAAACGGCTTTTGCCCGTTAAACAATCAACCAAATATATCTAAAGATAATCTGAAAATTATTAATCAATAATCTCGATACCCGTTTAAAAAACCATTCGTTAAGACTTTGTTATCAGTCTCCTTTGATTCGTTTTTGTATTTTTGATTATGCTTAGCTTTTGTTTTGTTATATCTGTTCACTGGGCTTTTTAAACTCAGACGCATTTTCTTTTTATGCGGCAGGTACCAAGTGGGATGATGGGCTTTGATGGGCTGAGAGTAGGAGCATTTGAGTGAACCGACTCTAGTTTCGCTTATCATTTTGGACTCATTTTGAAGAACATTTGTTTTGATATTTCATTTCTTTTAGACATGATTGGATTATGCATTTTTCTTTTGAAGTCATTCGTTTATATGACTTGGTATTTTATTTAATAAGGATTCCGCTTGCGTTCATATGTTTTGTATGACACCATAATGTGACATTTTGACCCGTGTCGGGTTGGGGTGTTACATTACCGAATTTCTATTTGTGCTTAATGTTGGATTAAACGTGAAATATGTAAAAACTATTAAGTTTACTAGTTGCATTTTGACTACGCTGGTTGTATAACAACTGATTTTAATATGATCCTAGCTAAAATTGAGGGACACGTGGGTGTTTCTTGTTAACTTTACATTTTGACTTATAAGACTTATGTGAACAAGTGGCCAAACGTATCAAGGAAGCTTTACTCGATTTTGGAGAACAAGAAAATAGGAAGTGTGTCATGCCAACAAGTTGGCCACTTGTACTTCCATCTTCTTTGTATTTTTTTTTAAACCTGTGCAAAGTTGTACCATATTTATTATTTATTTAATTATAATTTTAGTTGATGTTCGTGTTCCTCAGTAATCCATCCATCACCATTGACATTTTCAGGAACTTCAGTTTTGTGTTAATCATGTATCTCTTAATCAAATGAATCCTCTAGTGTTTGATCAAATGTTTCCTCTACCACCACCTCTTTTGACACTTCTGGTTGCATAACGGGTTTAAACAAATAATTAGATTTGTAATTAATTAAACTTAAAATTAAGTTTAGAAACATAAGAAATATGTTTACCTTTAGACACTTGCCACGGATAAATGTAGGATTGCGTATTGGGAAAGAAATGAAAAAAATAAAGTATAGAAAGGAGCGTGTGTGTGTGTGATGACTGGTGCGTTAATAAAAAAAATAATACATTAGTTTACAAGTACAAAAGTTTTTTATCGTTAAAAAAGAAGTACAAAAGTTTTTCTTTAACAAAAATAAAAGTACAAAAAATACATTTGCTAGAGTATATTGTACAGTAGTCATCACAATGCATAAAGACAAAAAGAGTGTTCGGACAAAAGTGTCCTCGTGTGCTTGGCACGCAAGGACCGAGATAACAAGAAATCCTAACGGTCGTTAGAAAATTGGACCACCCACGTAATATTTTCAAAATACTAGACTAACGACACAAAATTTTGCGTTTTTAAATGTCGTATGAAATCTGGCACTACTTGAGAAACCAACGGTGTAATTTACTCTAAATTTAATTAACCCACCGGTTACATTTGTTTTGGATTAGGCGCCCAGTATGTTTAGCTTATTTATTAAGTCATGATGTACAGTATATATTTGGATAAAACTAATGATAATATGATATCATTAAAGGGGTTTTATATCAATTCTAATATTATGTTCTATTTTTCTTAAAAAGCAAGAACATCTACGTTAAACACCCAATTAATGGTAACTGGAGAAATAGTAGCACAAGGAGTTTATAGTACAGCAAATTAAACCACATACATAAGAACTCTAAACAAACTTATTATCACACAAACATGTATAAAATGAACTATTACAGGATTAGTTATATATTATTCTAGTTAAACAACCTTATGCCAATTGCTTTTAATTATCAGGTATCAACACGACGGAACCTGTGGTTTTCTGATTCTCCATGTCTGTATGGGCTTGTGCCGCTTGTGACAAAGGGTACTTGTGATTTACACGAACTTTCACAATACCCTTTTCGATAGCAGAGAATAACTCTTCTGAAGCTGCAAGTAGTTCTTCTCGTGTTTCTGTGTAAAGTCCAAAAGCTGGAGCTGTGAAGAACAACGATTTTTCTGTAATTTGAAAATAATCGAGAGGGTCTGGTTTCCCTGATGGCATCCCAAACGTAACAAGATATCCACGAGGTTTTACACACTCAATTGATCCCTTCAAAAAGAAAAAAATTATCATTCGTTTATAACCTTTTAGCTAATAATGTATTAGATTATAAGAATAGAATAAGGTATGAAGTATTACCAAGAATGTATCTTTCCCGATAGATTCATATGCTACATCGACCCCTTTTCCTGATGTGATCTCCTTAACACGATCAACAAAGTTTTCTTCTTTGTAGATGATGACATGGTGGCATCCATCTTCCTTTGCTTGAACTGCCTTTGCTTTCGTTGAAACAGTCCCGATAACAGTAGCTCCAAGCGCATTTGCCCATTGACACACCAACGATCCAACTCCACCTGCGGCTGCATGGTATAGGATTGTATGCCCAGGTTCAACCTGTTTACAAAATTAACCACCTAGTCACATTCTAGTGAGCTGGCAATGTCGACCACATCCGTGCTTTTATGATTTTTTTCATTTTTATTTTTATAATCTCAAACTGCTTCCTTTTTTTGTCATTTATATTTGTTTCCCTTCTTTTGGTTCATGTTTACGAGACCCGGCTAGTTTCCACATGTACTAAAATTCAGTTTTAACCTATTAAAGCGTTGTGATCCATCGATTCCAATCTAAAAGATTACTTGTGATTACCTTAAAGCAGCGGCGAATTAAAGTCACTGCTGTCAATCCCTTGAATATCACAGCAGCTGCTACAATAGGATCAATAGAAGGCGGAACTGTTACAGCTCTTTCTGCAGGAAGTATTTGTTCTTCAGCGTATGCACCCACCGGGAAGCCAGCATAAGCCACGATATCTCCAACTTTGCAGCTAGTGACTCCAGGACCAACTGCTATTACAACGCTAGCTGCCTCCATACCTTCATTTTGATTGTCAACCTTAAGTCATATATGTTTAAAACATTTTTGGTGACCACTTGAGATACAAATACTTGTTGGCCACACCATAGTCATAGACTCCTACTTACCACTTTCAGTAAGTGATTATCAAAATAAGAATTTAGAGAAAAAAGCAAGCTGGAACTCGCTTCTAAAAACACCTATTATACAGATTAAAAAACGATCTGTTTTGCAAACATAATATCTATCCCAAACAACCCTCTTAATAAAATAACATTTTTTTTTTTTTTATCATCAATCTAAGTTTTGCTAAACATATAAAAAGAATTCAGACAAACACACCTGGTGTGTACGGAAGTGGTGGCGAAACATGATCGACTAAACCTTTACGGGTATATATATCTAAAAAGTTTAACCCAATGGCTAAGTTTTTCACTTTGATTTCTCCAGCTTTTGGTTCACCTATTTCGACATCTTCTAATTTCATCACCTGTATATATTACATAAATGAACATACAACATTAGATGCATTAACTATTTTAAATCCATAATAAACACGTCTTATATAAATCATGCAAGAAAACTAGATCACCTCAGGGCCACCATATTCATGAATCCTGATTGCTTTCACCATGATGAAAGGATGCTGATTAAACTGAGTATGTATTATTTTAAGGATATAGTGTTTGAGTGATGTGCATTGTGATTTTATGGGAGTTAAATAGTTGGTCTAAATATCCATGGTCAAGTATTGAGTGGCTGTTATTTGCATAGAATGGTAAAGTAGCTGAACCTTTATTTCATACCGAGTAAATTGCGACTTATGTCCCTATACTTTGCCATTTTTACGAGAAATTTTCTTCTTTTTAAAAATTTGTGAGGCGTGTACCAAAAGTTTGTGTTTTTTGCGAGAAAATGCCCCTTAAGCGTTAGTGTAGTTGCAAATTAACGTTTTTTTGCTAACGCGCGTTAAATTTTCCGGTTAGTGGCCATGTGAAATGACTAATTTACCCTCATCTTCTTCCCTCAATTACTCTCTTTTGTTTTCTTGAAAATTATTTTAATCCCACAACCACCACCCTCTACCACCACACACCCAGCAGCACCACCCTCTCCCACCACCACACAATCACCACCATCGACATTGGCACCATCACCCTCGTACAGAGAATTCATGAATTTTGACAAGAACAATATTTTTCAAATTACTGTCAGAATCTCTGGTTCTCCCCACCTTCTACCAACACTAAGGGTAACGGTCTTCTTACTAAGGACGATGACTCAAACAGTAACCATGACCCCGAAATGAGTGGTGGTGGGGCCCTTGATGAAGCAAGGTTGAGGTATAAAGCGTCTGTTGCTGCTCTTCGGTCGGTTCTCGTGGCAATTCTGAACTCTCGGAAGGTATATGCTGGCTTTTTAATTGATTCTGGTGTGCTTTTTGATGTTACCGTTTATTGCGTTGTTGGTATTCGTAAAATGTTTAAAAGTTCTAATAGCCGTAATGCTGTTATGTACACATGCCTTGCTTGGAGGATATTTATGAGATCGTCTGTAAATGTTTAAATTTAATAACCAGTTTATTAGGCTTGGGCTTGAGTTTAGCGTAAGGGAATGTACTCGTGTGTTGTACAGGTTAGCTTATCTTGCATTGTATTTGGGTGTTTCTTAACATTTCTTGTACTTTTATAAACCTCGTGATGCATAAACACCAAAAGTACAAACTATTTTATAAAAATCAAGGTTTAAAATTTTCAATATGAAAAAAAGTGTATGTATATACACGTTTGAAAAAAAATAAGAAAAAAATTAGGGAAAGTATCATTGAGTTTGTGTGGATATTTGGGTATAAAATAAGTATATAAAGGGTTTTTGGTTTTTGTTATTGCTTATTTCGGCTTATTCAAAGCTTATTGAGCTTATTGGACTTTTTGGCCCATTAAGAAAAAATTAGGGTTTTGTTTGTTGAGCTTATTTCCATTCGACACACCCTTTTGTTTGTTTAGCTTATTTCCATTCGAATCCCTAAATATAGTTATATATGTCTAATTTCAAGTAATCACGGCCTCGTTTAGTGAAATCATGTTTTAGATACTCAAACAACCATTAATATCTATTGGTCTCAGTTAACAGTTTCATTCAGAAAACTCACCCCGGCTTCGCAAGGCTATATCTCACTCATCTATAAATTAATTTTCAAAATTCCAACTGCTAAAGTTAGGTATGTATCTTACCTTTCCAAAAAGTCTAATAAGAGCTTCTGGTTTGGAGTTGAAGTCGTCCAAATATGTGTTGCATATCATAGACTCCAACAGCTAGAGTTGTTCGACAACCGCTCTCTGGAAATTGTTTAAAAATACGAATAAATTTCCAAAAATTATAAATTTAGGGGGAAATCAACCTAAGACCTAGTAGAACATGGTAGCAAAAATAAATTTACCAAAAGTTCTCTTTAAATTGGTTGAAACTCGATAGCAAGTCGACCTAAAAATCTGCTTAGTTTTATTGTATTTGTAAACAATACTAAATCAACTTTCGACACTACAAATCTACAGAAGTGATACAAAATAATGAATGATATGCTTAATATGAGTAAAATAGAGTATTATGATACACTTAAAAGAATGGTGGTGTGATTGGTGTCAAGAAATGCATAAAAACTAACTAATAACCCTAGAAAACCCAAATTTCCAACTTAAAAAACCTAGCTTTTGTAAACCTCTTTGTTTAAACTCTTAACCAACATCTAAATACTCTAGTGTGAACCTTGTATATTCTGAAAATTTAGAGAGAAAAGTGTGATAGGATTAGTTCTCCTAAGGTGTGAAAGAACTCGATGGTTAGCCTAGCACCGTATAAAGGGTAGGCGACGTTGTGTTAGGTGTGGTTCGCCTTGGTGTGAAAGAACTCGGTATTTAGCTTTGTACCGGAAAAAGGTTAAGCGACGTTGTGAAGGCTTCTCCGCCATAAGGAGATTGATGTAGTGCTTACGAACTCTCGAGTAGGTGACTCGAGGAGTGGAGTAGGGCAAGGAAGGTGTCCTTGTAGCTGAACCACTATAAATAACTTGTGCCGTGGTGATGTGCTTCTTACTCTTTATCTTTCATTACACGTTTATATACTTATCTATCAACGTCCAACATAAACAACCAAATAGACTGACATAAGTCGATCTAAACATTTAAAAGGAAGTTTTAAATTGGTAAAACTATTCAACCCCCCCTTCTAGTTTTCCACAATTGGCATCAGAGCTTCGTTACCAAGTTTTTTAAAGTATATTGTACTTTAAAGACTTGATACGATCCGTGTATGTTTGAAAACTACAAAGAAGGATTACTTTTATCACATTTTAAAAAAAAAATCATTATGTTGCTTATTGTTGGACAATGATAGAATATTCTAACATTTTTTTTCTTAAGCATTATCCATACTTGGATTTGGAGTCACCAAGAAGATCATAAAGAATTTTTGAAACATTTCGCAAAAAGAATGTTTAAATATTCTTACAACATAAATCTGGAGATTCCAAGAAGATCACAAAAATATCTAAATACTTCTTTTACTAAAAAGAATATTTGGCAAATGTATGATCTATAATTACTTACATTTATTGTTATTATCAAAATGTTAGTTGCATGATTTACTAGAAACTGTTCTTGTAGCTTTTTATATTGTTGTCCCTATCTTATTAGTTTTCTCCGACTTAGTTAAAACTACATCACCAACTCACAATACTGATATCTTAAGTTATATGATAACATCAATCATTATTCATCACAAAGGATTTATTGACATTTCATGTACATCAATAAATTTCCATGTGAAACTTCTTATGTTATAATAAAATGAGATTTTATTATAATGTTTGAAAAGCTTCCCAAGAATTATGACTAATTCTTAAAAAGGAAAACTCGTCTAATAGGAATAGCATTAAATCATCAAAACCTCAAACCACAAGTTTTAGAACCTTAACACAAAAACATTAGGCGTTTAAGAACTCCCAAACCATAGTTATCAAGGAATGTTTGAGCTGACTTTTTGCTGTTATGCTGGATCCCTCAGTTTATACTAGCCGGATCCCAAATGAGAGGGATCCGCGGGATTCGTGCAACAGAAGACAGTATAAGCTTAAAAATGATCATTGTGGAAGTTCCACAATCATTCTCACCTCAAAGACTCACGAACAAGAACTCTGGTACTGTTCATAGGAGCAAATTGATCATTCTTCTCAAGCTTAACAATCACTTGTGTAGGTATAATCTTCACTACATTGTTAATTTAATTCCTTGATTCTTAGAATTACAATATCTTCATCTTTAAGAGTTGGGTTCAAATGGGTTTATCATAATTTGTCACCACATTATTTTCTAAGATAATCTAAATCAAAGAATTAACATTGTTAATACAAATTAAACACATTTCGTGAACTCAACAAAGATGATGAGAGCAAAATTGTGATTAAACCCTTTAGGTTACTATTCACCATTAACACCACATTGTGGTTGTATTGTTTAGGAACATCATGCCAAGCAACAAGCAACAAGATTACCAAGACACCACTCACTACATTCCCATGTACCATAGGAAAAATGGATTAAGTCCGGAAGATAGGAAAGCCTTTAAGTTGCTTGAAAGGAGACTCTTTCATGAAGGTAGAGTTGTTGATCCATCATTTCTTGGAAATACCGACATGAGGGAAGTATTTGGAACTATTGGGTTTAATTGTTTATTGGATATAAACGAGCAAATTTGCCCGGTCTTTGTGCTTGAGTTCTACAAGACTATGAGTATAATTAGAAATGATGATGGGTCCATCTCAATTGAATTTACCATAAATGGACATGAGTACACTCTTTCACTTAAGGAGTTTGGAAGAATAATAGGGGTTCCATCCGATGGTGTTTGCATGTATTCTAATGAATGGTCGTTGCAGGAGCTACACTCTATGGTTGATCATCACGAAATTTATCACACAATAATCCCGGAAGCAACCAAGGTAAGGGACACCGTGTTTATGCCAAGAGCATCCCCTTCAAGGGTGACTAGAAAGTCGAGAGTGATCTATAGGGATCCTTTTCAAATGGAGCTTTCGGAGATGTTTGCATTATATAGAAAATGGGAAGATGTGATAAGGGAGAATGTGGTGTGTCTAGTAGGAAACAAGGATCACCCCAACGCATGTCTAAGCTTCATGATCTATTGTCTTGTGACCGAGACTCGCTTAAACATTGCCTACTACATGATCAAGAGAATGGCAAGTGTAAGTAGCATGGACAAGATGGTGCTTCCATATGCAATGCTTCTAACCCGTCTCGCTAAATTCATCTTTGCATTAGACCCTTCCCCACAATCCTTGGATCATAGCTTTTGCAATAAGGTTATGGTACCATTAACCGAGGGTAGAATAACAAAGTTTATGGTAGAAGGCAAGAGGCCACACCCACCCACGGATTCCTCGGACGAAAGGGAAAGGCAAAGAGAAGGTGAAGGTGAAGGGAGTAGTAGCAACCCACTCGTAAATATCAATCTTGACCCCTTGGACTACATTAACCAATTACCAAACATCCCCAATGAATCACCCGAATGGCAACAAACCAAGGGAATCTTCAAATGCTTCGCCAATTTCTTGAGAAAGAAGAAGTGAAGATGGTTTGATAAAAAGTGGAGGACGGGTGAAGAAGTGAAGGAGAGAAAAGAAAGGTAAAGTCTTAGGACTCAAGTGCGTGATGAATAATTTCAAACAATGGTTTGTAACACTTTAAATTATGCTTGTAGAATGTAGGTATGGCCATATATTGGCACTAAACAACTCTAACTTAAGTATTTGAAAAATGAGATTTTACGACCCCTTGAGTGGTCGTCGTCACTCATTCTAGGAAATTTAGCTCTTCCTACCTTGCCATACAGTATAGTAGTTGTATTCTTGCATTTAGTCCCCATAGAAACAACTAGGAGAAGCATTTACTAAGAAGTGCAAAATTGCACATTTACTGAAAGCCTTCTGATCTGCAGTAGGCGGATCTCAGCATTTGTACTAGACGGATCCCTCCCAGAAGGGAACCGTGGGATCCGTGGTATCTGATATACAATACAGATTTAGGTACATCAAAATAGTCTACTAGATCACCTCAAACAAGTCAAACACAAGATACTAGAGCCAACTAAGTCTTTCTCAAATAGTTGAAAACCTCACTCTCATCCATGGCTTATCTAGGATATATTTTCGAAACATTTGTTTTTCAACTAGTCAAAACTCACCATAATTCCGCCCCAACACTCACACATTATCTATCACGTTTGATAACACTTAGTTAGGTCTATCGTTCAATTTTAGCAAATTGATCTCAATCATTTTTGACTCAAAATTAGGCTCAAAAATTAGTTTTTAATTTCTTTTTATTTTTTTTTTTAGATTTTAGTAAATTCCTCTTAGGACATTATTTGACTTTTAGGACTTGGTATCACCATTTCTCCACATCAAATTAAATGGAATCCTTGTCAAACATATAGTTAGACTACCTAAGGTCAATTTTCTTGGCCAAAACTATCATTAAGCACCATTACTTGTTATGGTTGAGGATTTGAGATATCCAACTGCTAATGAATTCAAAATTAAGTCAAAACCTCAAAATCCATTGATAATAAATCTTACAAAAGCATAATCATTTCACCTAAAACTTGTCTGATGGCCGGATCCCTGGTCTTTAACCAGGCGGATCCCTGCTGAGAGGGATCCGCGGGATCCGTAGATGCAGAATGCATAAATCAGCTTCCTTATTCGAATTCAAGTCACCTTTTTGGTTCTCTAACCACTTTTAGCACTCATTAATTATTCTCCTAGAGCTGATCAAAACCCCAATAGTATGCTTAGTCCTCTAAGTGGCCAAGAATTTAATTTCCTAATTCAAATCATCCTTTATAAACCAAACAACCCTAGGATTAAGTCACCACTCTAAATCACATCTCAAAAATCAACAACTAAAGAAGTTTTCGCTAGCACCATCATCACTATGACTAAGGCTCCTAGTGCCAAATCATCCACTCAAGAACCACCCAAGAAACTTGCTAGAATCATACATGAAGTTTCCTCAACCGAATCATCTCCGGTTAAGTCCACCAATGCTAGGATTTCTCCCACATCAAGGAAACCAATCAAACTAATTCCCATGAAGAGTGTTCCCACTAGGATTTCATCACCTAATTCTACTATACCAAACATACCCTCCACAACTCAACCAACATCATTAGTGCCTAGAGCCACCTCACAATCATTTGAAGATCCTCAACCCACTTCACTTGAACTTCCACTTCAAGAAACTCAAAACCATGACAAGGATTGCTATCATTGTAAACATGCTGAAAGATTGAAACAAGAACTAGATAGATTGATACATGAACTACAAGATCAAACCGAGAACGTTTAGGAAACCTTTCTCATCCTTGATCATCATTAAGTCTTAGTTGAACCTTGAATTTGGGTAAATCATTAGCATTAGTAGTACTTGTATGGCTAGTTCATTCTCTTAGTCTTAGAGATTTGTTTGGTTATCTCTTGTTTTATTGAATGAACATTTTTATGTCTTGATTATTTTGTGCGTTGTGCTCTTTGTTGCACACATATATTAGCATTGATTGAAACACTCTCATTGCTGAATAAACTGTCAACAGACAGCCGGATCCCTCCATAATGCCTAGACGGATCCCTTCGAGAAGGGAACCGTGGGATCCGTGAATCAGAAGCAAAAATTTCTACTAACTTGAGTTTTACTTGCAGGAAATTATGCATTATACTCTTGTTTTCTAACCTTTACTTTGTAGATTTTCAAATTAGCATATGAAGATTTTGACATCATAAAGCTAGGGGGAGCTTTGTGTCAAACGACATTGCAAAATCATTTGCAACTTAATCCAATTTTGGATTACACTTCATGATACCCCATTGCATCTTTGAAATCTTCAAGGGGGAGCACGTTTTCGTCACTTAGACGAACCATTTGCAAACTTAATTGCAAACACAATTAGTTTATTTTACGTCATGTCCTTGACGCCCTTTCAAAGGGATGGACTCGTCAAGGGGGAGTTAAGATGAGTACCATTCCCGTCACTTGCTCTCTTTACATTTTTACATACCTTTTCTTATAAAAATTGTGTTAGTTTCTTTTAATACTTTTTGTTTCGACAAAAAGGAGGAGAAGAAAGTAAAAACTACAAATTCAAACTTCTACGAATTTTAGCTTTTCCTTGAAATATATTTATGTTTTGGGGGAGATTGTTAATACAAATAAGCCGTTAAAACGTTTATTTATATTTTACAATCTTCTAATGTTTTGTCGATAACAAACGTAAAATCATTTTAACGAAACAAATAAAATACGTAAATAGTTTGAGTTAATAGTTTCCTAACACACTTACGTTTTCACATAAAACACTAAAACAAGTATAAGTGATTTTATGATTTAAATACATATGTACAACAACTAGTGTTTACATATTGGGTTAGCATATACTTAAACTAAGTATACTAAAATGGGTAAAAACAAGTATATACTAAATGGGTAAAAACTAGCAAATGGTATTGACCCATAACCCATGGTTTTATATATACCACTTAACCAAGTTCATTGTATCTAGAAAAGAAAACCATGGATCAACCCATAACCCATGATCCATGACCCATAACCAAAAATACCCATGGGTAAATAGGAGCGTTCCACGGATCCCTGGCTTTGTGCTAGCCGGATCCCAAGTGGAAGGGATCCGTAGGATCCGGGGAAACAGTAGAGAATTTTCTCTATAAATAGAGAGCCATTTATTCCTTTCTATTTATCACTTCACACACATACTTCCCTCTAGTATTCTAACCCTCTAACCTCAGATCCAAGTGATCTATGTAGTTTGTCTTTTGTTTTTGTGTGATCTTCTAGGTTCCTCTTAAAAGAAAGATCACCACTTCTTGAAGACGTGCAAGCTCAAGTCCATGAGTTGCCATGCTTCGTCATCATCAAGACAACGAAGGTTCTCTTGTTGATAGATCTACCTTTCTCCATAGATGTTGGGTTGAAGGCATTAGTGAAGAATGCCGAAAGTGTCAAGATGAAAGCATTAGTAAAAGGTGCTCATCATCCGTGTAACAGCATTAGTGAAGAATGCTAAAGGTGTCAAGACGAAGGCATTAGTGAAGGGTGCCAAGCGTTGTGTCAAAGACATTAGTGAAGGATGCCGATGAATCAAATCAAGTAGCATTTGGGAAGAATTCTTAGGTCGTATAATCGATGAGGTGCATCGTTATACATATAAGTATTTGTTTATTTACAAGGATGGTGATATCCTTGATGGTGTTGTAACAAGGAGTAGATCTCCTTGAGATTAGGTGTTGTGTCGTGAAGGGTAGTAGTTCCTCCATAGTAATGGAACTAGGTGCTTAGCCTAGTACCTAATAAAGGGTAGGCGACGTTGTGATAGGATTAGTTCTCCTAAGGTGTGAAAGAACTCGGTGGTTAGCCTAGCACCGTATAAAGGGTAGGCGACGTTGTGTTAGGTGTGGTTCGCCTTGGTGTGAAAGAACTCGGTATTTAGCTTTGTACCGGAAAAATGATTTTACGTTTGTTATCGACAAAACATTAGAAGATCGTAAAATATAAATAAATGTTTTAACGGCTTATTTGTATTAACAGGTGCATAAGGGTTCATTTTATAGCAAGAAAATGGGAGAGAGTTGAAACCCACTTTCTACATTGCATCGTCTTACATCCCTTGAAGAGAAAAATGACATGGTGAGTGTTTTAAGGAGTACGTTTTAGGGGGAGAGGGACAAGAGAGGTGGATATTTTTCCAAGCTTGTGATCTTACTTTGGCCTATTATGGATAGTATAAGTGTGGTAATGGGGTGTTTCAAGATGAAAAGGAGGTGTTGGTATTTTTTTTATCAGGGGCTGGTTTCATGTGACTAGAAGGGGAGGGAAAAGTTGGTTATTTATATTTATAAGTGAAATAATGCAAAGGTGGTGAGTTGGTTAGGTATTGCATGCATGCATAAGACTTAATGCAAGTTTTGGATGATTTACGTAAAACTTATAAAATCAAATGTAAATGACTTATAAAACATGCTCATGACAGTATTAAGGTACTTGTTTGACATAGACAAAACTTAGTCTAGTGACTGAATACGTCAAAGTTATTTTTCTTTATGCATGAAATAACATAACTGTTATACGTAAAGTCAAGTAATCATGTGTTTAGAATAAAGCGTTCAAGTTTATGGTTAAGTATTAACATGAAAATGTCAGTTGCCACACTATGGAATTTAGAAGACTACAGACAATTAACTTTCCATGCCAAGATACAAAGCCATTTGTTTATTCATTCCCATTTCAATCATCTTAGCTATATATATATATATATATATATATATATATATATATATATATATATATATATATATATATATATATATATATATATACATATATATATATATATATATATATATATATATATATATATACATATATATATATATATATATATATATATATATATATATATATATATATATATATATACATATATATATATACATATATATATATATATACATATATATATATATACATATATATATATACATATATATATATATTTATATATATATATATATATATATATATATATATATATATATATATATATATATATATATGTGGGAATATATTATCTACAATTTTTTGTAGCCAATTGGCTACAATTTTGTGCTATATATATACATGTGAATAATGTTCCAAGAACAATACATAATATTTAAAACCCAAAAGACTCGGAATTGGTGAAGTCCGTACATCCGAGTGACTGATGTCAAAACAAGCATTAACGACAGAATCAGAACGAACAACCGGAAGCCTCACGTGTTTGCCAAGCTGACAAGCATAACAAAGAACGTGAGGTTTCTCTTTATTACATGAAATAGAATTATTTGAAACAAGACGACGTAACACTTTGCTTCCTGGATGTCCAAGACGCTAATGCCACGTATGCTGAATGACAAGAAAGGCATGTGGAATTGGAGACGGAGCCTTGACCGGGTAAAGATCGCCCGTGCTATCACATCGGAGAAGCACTCGTCGAGTCATGAAATCCTTAACAGAAAACCAAAAGGATTAAATTTAACAGTGCACTTATGATGAGTGTGTAAATACTCATCATTTTTTGGTCAAATCTGAACTGCAAAACACTTAAAAACGCTCAGAAATGCATCAAAATACTGAAAATATCTCAAAATTGCATTTTATATGTTTCAGATGCAAAATGTTTAAAATCAGATGAAAAACGAGCTAAGTTTGCATAATTGGCAGTTTCAGTCCCCCGACTTTCAAAAAAATGGCAAAATCAGTCCCTAGGCATTTGTTTTGTAAGAAAAGTCACCAAAGGTCCTTTTGAAATCATATGTTGTCATATTTAGTCCTTTGGTGAAAAATGTCAAAAGTTTTGAGAAATTACAAGTTTAGTCCTTTGAGTTTCAAAAATGATAGATTTGGTCCTTGGAATATTAGAGATGTGCAAGTTTAGCCCTTGGATTTTTGGAAAGTGTCAATAATATTCCTTGGAAAACCTTTTCAGAAATTACATGCATGGTCCATGGTTTTTCAGTTTTGGCAAGATTGGTCCCTAAACTATACATTTTATCCAAAACTAATCCTAAACCTAATAATATCCCAAGCCCAACAAACCCACAACCCGGTCCAGTCCAAACCTTTTAACCCGTTACCCACCCTTTTAACCCGAATCCAACCCCGCCACATTTAAAATAATTAAACCCCCTCACGGGTCTCCCTTCCCCCTCATCATCACCTGCCTGCAAAAAAACCTCCCACACTCCATCATCATCACATTCCTACCCTCCAAACACCCCAAGCCAAGATGCATTAAATACTCCTCCCCTGTCACAAGTTATCATTCCCAACTGCTAAAACCATTTTGGCGCCAAAATGTGATCAAACGGCCAATATTGTTCCAAGCATCCAAGGGCCAAGATTAAAAGTGGGATTTACTCAGAGATGTGAGAGAAGCACATTTGCTATAAAAAGGAGGAAGAAGAAAGAGAGAGAGGCAGTACTTAGTTTTATTTTTCACATATATGTCGTTTTTAACATTAATGTTTTAGTATAAGTATCAATCTGTAATCTTTTGTTTCTATGTACTAAACTCAAGCTGTTTTATCAATATAATCTGCTTTCAAGTATCAATTCAAAGTTTTGTTATAGTTTCAAGTTCTTATGCTCACTGTTGAAAAATTCAGTTTCATGCTCTTATAATCAATGCTCCAAGTAGCTTTATTTTACTTCAAATAAGCTTATTTAAGCTGTTTATAGCTTTGAGTAAGCTTATTATTCAGTTTCAATCAAAATTGGTGTTTGGTCAACAAAAGTCAAACTGAGAAGAGATTTTGGTTAAGCAGGCATGGAAGTAGATTTGGGTTGATGCAGTGTTGGATATGGGTTGATAATTGGTTTAGGATAGTGGTTACCTGTACTGTTTGGCAAGCCATTGTGGCTGGGACTTTTGTAAGTGTTTGAATATTATTTGGTACTGCCATATTTGCATTAATAATTTAGGAGCTATTTGATAATTGTAGTATTGTTAATTGCGTCATATAAGTAGTTTAGATCTGTTCTAGTATAAATCATAGCTTGGATTTGAGTATTAATTAGAGTGTTAGCAAAAACAGTGATTTAAGTGTTGTTTGGATTTTATAGCAAACCTGAGTTAGAGGCTTGTTCTATGGTTAAAATCTGTTGCTTTAGTCCTATTTAGTTGTAATATAGCCAATTTGGTCAGTCATTTGCATCTGCTCTAGCTCAAAGTCAAAATTATCTATGATCTGTCCTAATTTCATGACTGTTGGAAATTTGTGAGATCAAAAGCTTAATCTGTGTTAGGATATCATTAGAGTAGATTGCATCAGTTTCATTTAACCATAATACATCAATCTCAGTCCACAAATTGGTTTCAAAACTCATTTTAGTCAAATTTCCAAATCAGTATCAAAGGTCAAAAATTGGAAAAGTCAGTTTTCACCCAACTTGGGTGATTTTTAATTGATTCATTCATGGATCAATTTAAGTGAAATTTTGGGTTTTGCAAGATCAGTTGGTCAAGGTTGGATAAATAATTTTAGTTGAATTTTAGTAATTTTCTACAAGCCTCAAAACAACTTGTCAATATGGTCATAAGTCCCCTGTACACACTCAGTGTATACTGAGTGTGCACAGGTATTGTTCAGAGCTTGTCACAAGCTCATTAGAGCTTATCTCAGGCTCAACTTTGGTTTATAAGTAGCTAGCCAAGTCTACTTTAGGCCCCAACTTCTGGTTTTGAGTTTCAACTTATTGGGTAGCTTATTTTCTAGCTACAAAATAGTAGCTAAAACCTGTTTTTGCACTTAAGTTTAAATAACCAAATCTTTGTAGTCTGCATTTCAGTAGTATAGATTAGTTGAATTTGGCTCATTTCTAGTACTTTTAGCATATTATAGGTTCTGTGATAGTTTGGTACTCATTTGTGGCCTTTGGCTTATTTCAAGTGCTTATTTATAAGCACTTGTCACTGCAGCTTCATATTCCTTCACATAAGCTACTGTTTTTATATTTTTCTTAGATTCAGAATATTATTTTAGACTTTTCTTGAATTTTTCAGATTTTTCTAGTTCAGTTTGCTATTTTTCTTCATTTAAATCAGTTTTTAGTACTTTTTAATTAGCTTTTAATACAATTAAATCAGAAAAATTTCAAAAAAATAAGTTTTCATTTTTCCTAGGTTAAGATAAATATAAAAAGCAAAAAAATAATTTTTCCAGATTTTTCATAGTTTAATTTGTAATTTTTAGCAATTTAATTAGTTTTAAATAGTTTTTAATTCATAGAAAATAGAAAAATAATCAGAAAAATACAAAATTAGTTTTGAAAAATCTCTTTAGTTATTTTAGATTTTTCTAAGTCATAATTTCATTTTTCTAGCTTTATTTCATATTTTCTTGTATTTTAGGGTATTATTAAATAAGTAAAAATAGTTTTTAACTAATAATAATTAAATAAATAGTCATAAAAATAATTTTCTTTTTCTCAAAATTTTCTCTTATCATTAGGTTTGTAAAAATGTTATTTTTATATTTTTAGGATTAATATTGCTTCAGTTTCACATTTTCTTTTATACGTTACGTAGTTTTTAATTTAAGTCTTATAAAAGAAAAATAAAAAACCTCATTTTAAAAATAGTGATAGCGTTTATTTAATATAGTTTATATTTTTAATTTTCTTTAATTTGCATTTAAGCCCCTGTAATTTATAAACTTTTTCTTTAGGTATAATTGTTCAGATTCACAACCCTTTTCCCATTCAATATCATCCGATCACTATTCGTTTGATTATTCATCGCACAGCTCGTTGGGACTTAACGACCTGGGGAAACACTACACTCCTCTTGATCTTCATTGCATTTGGTTCTAGACTGTTTGAAGTTTGTTACGGTTGACCATTCACAAGTGGTCAGCTTGTGTGATAAAACTTGACCGTCTTGGACCAGATCAAATTTTGGCGCCGCTGCCGGGGAGCTGTGCTAATTATCTTCCGTTTAGCAGATTAGTGATTTGAATATTCACTCCTTGTTCATACCATCTATCCATATCTATATATATTTTCTTATAAAAAAATCCAAAAACCCAAAAACAGCTTAAAACGTATAAAACACAAAAATATTTTTCTTTTTGTTTCTATATATATATAAAAGATAAAAATACAAAAAGATTTGTCGTTTTATTTGTTTAATAATAACAACATAAAAAATTACCACCGCAAACCAAGGCAGTGTACTACCTAACTGGGGGTACGACCATAATAAGTTCCCGAACCAAAGATTAAAACTTGCCTTTGTGTCCTTGTGAGTGGTGTACCTTTTTCAAAGAAGCCATTCATCTTGTGATTATTGGTTTAAGTTCACTGTTGTTTTGCCTCGATATTGTTTTAATTGGATTTGTTGTTATATCTACTTTTCAAAACCATAAAACCCAAAAAGATTCTTCTTACCCCATTTTCATAATTCCTTTCATAATTCCCTTCCTTAACTCTGAGATCTCTTAGAGTTAACTCTAGTGTATGCGCACTCGCTCTTCTAGATCTGTAAGCCCATTTCGTGAGCTTGTCAGGATTCCAAGAAGGCGTGTCCGTAGACGTTCTGGCCTATCAGTCGGATATGAGATCCGAACTGCTCACACTACTTCCGTTATCATGGCGGAAGAATGTCCTATGTGTGAGCTTCTCCAGGCACCCATCGATGGGTATGGAGATGCTATTGTTATCCCAGCCATTGTGGCTGAAAATTTTGAACTCAAAACCGGGTTACTGAATCTTGTAACCTCAAGTCAATTCTATGGTTTTGAGAGGGATGATCCTCATGCTCATATTCGATGGTTTAACAAGATTGCATCTACCATCAAATACAAAAATGTCCCTACCGATGCTGTCAAGCTTCTTCTGTTCCCATTTTCCCTTGAGGGGCAAGCCCGGATTTGGCTTGAAAAACAACCCCCTCAATCAATCGAAACATGGGAAGACCTGGTAAAGAAATTTGTGAATGAGTTCTATCCACCTTCCAAAACCACGAGTCTTAAAAATGAAATCATCAAGTTCACACAAAAGTTTGATGAATCCTTCAGTGAATCGTGGGATCGTTTTAAGGAATTACTCCGCAAATGTCCTCACCACGGTTTCTCCGAGTTGATGCAACTCGATACTTTCTATAATGGAGTGAGTCAATCTGATCAAGATTCTCTCAATTCCTCCGCTGGAGGAAATTTCTTGAGCAAAACTGTAAAAGAAGCTTTAACGATAATTGAAAACAAGTCTAAAGTCCGCACTGCACGAAGCAAACCGGTTGTTTCTCAAGTCAGTGTTGGTCCTTCTTCTTCATCACCCGTGAGTCAATCTAGCACCGATGCTAAGATTGACAAACTCACGGAAGCAATTCAAGCTTTGGTTCTCTCCAACCAAAAGAAAGTTTCTTTTCCACAAACTTCACCTCCTGCTGAAGTTAAGAAAGTGGAAGTATGTGTTACTTGCGGTGGCCCCCATGCCTACTACAACTGTATGGCCACCGATGGTAACCCTTTTGAAGCAAACGCTGTGGGCGGGATTTCTAATCCAGGAGGCAACCAATACCGTGCTCCTATAGACCCGAACCACCGTCCAAACCACTACCCTGGACCTCCCGGTTTCAACCAAAACCAAAACCGTAATCAAAATCAGAGTAGAACGAACCAAGGTTTTCAAAACCAAGGTAATTTTAGTCAAAATAACGGTTTTCTAAATCAAAGTCAAAACTTCCAACATCAAGGAAACTTTAATAGAAACCAAGGTCAGGGAAATTTCAACCCAGGGTATTTTCATGGCAATAATCAAGGAAATTTCCAAAATCAAGGCCCTAATCCAAACAATAGAGGCTAGAATTTTCCTGTGCAAAATCAAGCCATTGTTCCAACTGGACCATCATCTGATGAGTTGTTGAAGCAATTCATGAAATCCCAAAAGGAAATGAACAGGTTGTTGGTTAGCCAGATTTCTGACATTAAGAAGTCTTTAAATGATCGACCCTCGGGCTCAGGTACTTTACCTAGCAACACGATCGCTAATCCGAGGGGCGATGCAAAGGCGATCACAACCAGAAGTGGTGCTTCGTATGATGGACCCGCTATTCCTACTACCTCTTCTTCTTCTCTCCCAAAGGTAGTGGAAAGTGAACCTGAGGCGACAAAGGACAAGGAACTTCCTACTAATAACGGAGGTACCAGCAATGTCCATCCTCAAGTTGTCCCGAAACCCAAAACCAAACCTGGAGTTGTTTTTGAACCTCCAGTTGAAAACCCCAAATCCAAAACTTCTATTCCTTACCCACCACGTTTAAATGAGCAGAAACTCCGCGAAAAAGCCAGTCATCAAATGGAAAAAATTTTTCAAATTTTCCAAGAACTACATTTTGACATAAGCTTTGCGGATGCCATCATGCTGATGCCCAAATTTGCATCAACTCTCAAACACATGTTACGCAACAAGGAAAAACTGTTTGAAATGGCTAAAACTCCTTTGAACGAGAACTGCTCAGCAGTTCTGTTAAAGAAGCTTCCCGAGAAGCTTGGAGATCCTGGAAAATTTCTTCTTCCTTGTGTTTTTCCAGGGATGATTGAATGCTTTGCTCTTGCCGATCTTGGTGCAAGCATCAATCTGATGCCTTATTCAGTATGGAAGAAACTTTCTCTTCCAGAACTTATTCCTACCTGCATGACTCTTGAGCTTGCAAATCGTTCTATATCGCGTCCTCTTGGCATCGCCGAGGATGTATTCGTGAAAGTAGGAAAGTTCCATTTTCCAGCTGACTTTG
The DNA here is from genome assembly GCA_019973895.1 of Chrysanthemum seticuspe. Lineage (NCBI taxonomy): Eukaryota > Viridiplantae > Streptophyta > Magnoliopsida > Asterales > Asteraceae > Chrysanthemum > Chrysanthemum seticuspe. The sequence goes on along the minus strand of BPTQ01000004.1, from coordinate 64,737,596 downwards.
TGGTTGTTGATTTCGATGCCGATCCTCGGGTTCCCCTCATTGTTGGACGAGGATTCCTGAGAACGGGTCGTGCTCTCATTGATGTATTTAAGCAAGAAATCACATTACGTGTGGGTAACGAAGCTGTCACCTTTAACCTTGATCAAACTTCGAGGTACTCCTCAAATTATGATGCTGAATCGGTTAATCGAATCGATTTAATTGATATTGCTTCAAAGGAGTACTCTCAAGAGTTTCTTGGTTATTTTCATAATTCTGTGAGTGGGGATTCCACCACATCTTCTCAACCAATCATTGCTGACTCTTCCCCCTCTCTCACTCCGTTTGAGGGAGGTGACTTCTTTCTGGAAGAGATCGATGAGTTTCTTGCTAGTGATGAATCAATTCCGCCAGGAATTGATGGTGTTTATGATTCGGAGGGAGATATCCTTTATCTTGAGCAATTGTTAAATGAAGATCCATTACCTTCACTCCCTCAGAAAGAGATCACGATTGAGGAAATTAAATCAGTACAAACATCTACTGAAGAATTTCCCGAGGTTGAACTTAAAGACCTACCTCCTCATCTCGAGTATGCATTCCTGGAGGGTGATGATAAATTACCCGTCATAATTGCTAAAGACTTAACTAAGGAGGAAAAGACTGCTCTCATAAAGGTCTTGAAGTCACACAAGCAAGCAATTGCTTGGAAACTCTCCGACATTAAGGGTATCAACCCTGAGTTTTGTACTCACAAAATCTTGATGGAGGATGACTTCAAACCAGCAGTCCAACATCAGAGAAGGGTGAATCCTAAGATTCATGAGGTTATCAAACAAGAGGTTCTCAAACTTCTTGATGCCGATTTAATTTACCCGATCTCTGATAGTCCTTGGGTCAGTCCCATCCACTGTGTTCCAAAAAAGGGTGGCATAACTGTTGTCACAAATGAAGAAAACGAGTTAATTCCAACTCGATTGGTTACGGGATGGCGTGTGTGTATTGACTATCGCAAGTTAAACGAAGCCACAGGTAAAGACCATTTTCCTCTACCCTTCATGGATCAGATGCTTGAGAGATTGGCAGGGAACGAATACTATTGTTTCCTTGATGGTTTCTCGGGATATTTCCAGATCCCCATTGATCCGCTGGATCAAGAAAAGACCACATTCACCTGCCCATACGGAACTTTTGCCTACCGACGTATGCCTTTTGGCCTATGTAACGCTCCTGGCACGTTCCAACGATGTATGATGGCAATTTCTAACGACATGATCGGGGAAACAATGGAGGTGTTTATGGATGACTTCTCGGTCATTGGGGACTCATTTCAAACATGTCTCTCCCATTTAGATAAAATGCTAAAACGGTGTGAAGACACCAATTTTTGTCTAAATTGGGAGAAGAGCCACTTTATGGTCAAAGAAGGCATAGTCCTTGGCCATAAGATTTCCAAAAATGGGATTGAGGTAGATAGAGCAAAAGTTGATGTTATTGCTAAATTGCCTCATCCTACTACCGTCAAAGGTATTAGGAGTTTTCTAGGTCATGCCGGGTTTTATCGCAGATTCATACAAGATTTTTCTAAAATAGCTCGGCCTATGACCCATCTTCTTGAAAAAGATGCTCCTTTTATCTTCTCACCTGAGTGCATCGAAGCTTTTGAAACATTAAAGAAAAAGCTTACGGAAGCACCCATTCTAGGTGCCCCCGACTGGGATTTACCCTTTGAGCTCATGTGCGATGCAAGTGATTTTGCTATCGGTGCAGTCCTGGGGCAACGTAAAACCAAGCATTTTCAGCCTATCCACTACGTGAGTAAGACTATGACTGAAGCTCAAACCCATTACACCACTACAGAAAAAGAATTATTAGCTGTGGTGTATGCGTTTGAGAAGTTTCGGCCATACCTTATCTTGACCAAATGCGTGGTGTATATGGATCACTCGGCTCTCAAATATCTCTTTGCAAAACAAGATGCAAAGCCGAGATTGCTCCGTTGGGTTCTCCTCCTACAAGAGTTTGATATCATTATACGTGATAAAAAAGGAGCTGAGAACCTGGCTGCTGATCATCTGTCCCGTCTAGAAAACCCTCACCAAGATGTGTTCGAGAAAAAGGAAATAAACGAAACATTTCCTCTCGAAACACTCAATGTGGTTTCTTTTCGTGGAGACTCTTCTACCCCATGGTTTGCTGACTTTGCAAATTACCATGCGGGTAACTTTGTGGTGAAAGGGATGTCGTCCCAACAGAAAAACAAATTCTTTAAAGATGTAAAACATTACTTCTGGGACGACCCCTACTTATTCAAAATTTGTGCGGATCAAGTCATCAGGCGATGTGTGTATGGTCAGGAAGCTATTGACATTCTCAAGGCTTGCCATTCTGGACCTACTGGGGGACATCATAGCCCCAACTATACCGCCAAGAAGGTGTTTGATTCCGGATTCTATTGGCCCACGATTTACAAGGATGCCCATGAATTTGTCAAAACCTGTGACGCTTGTCAGCGTCACGGAAATATCTCACAAAGAAATGAAATGCCGCAAAACGCCATTCAAGTGTGTGAGATTTTTGACATCTGGGGCATTGACTTTATGGGGCCATTCCCTTCATCTCGCGGTAATAAATACATACTCGTGGCCGTTGACTATTTGTCAAAATGGGTTGAAGCGAAAGCTTTGCCTACCAACGATGCCCGAGTTGTTGTGAAATTCTTAAAATCTCTTTTTGCTAGGTTTGGAACTCCACGAGCTATAATCGGTGATCGTGGTACGCATTTCTGCAATGACCAGTTTGATAGAGTCATGCAAAAGTATGGTGTAACTCACCGTCTCTCTACTGCGTACCACCCCCAAACAAGTGGGCAAGTGGAAGTTTCCAACCGAGGGATTAAAGAATTCTGGAGAGGACAGTAGGCGAAAACCGTGCCTTTTGGTCGGATAAGCTAGATGACGCACTCTGGGCCTTCCGTACAGCTTATAAAACACCCATCGGGTGTACTCCATACAAGCTTGTGTACGGGAAGGCATGTCATCTGCCGGTTGAGCTTGAGCACAAGGCATACTGGGCCTTGAAACATGCCAACTTCGATATTCAGACAGCTGGTGATCACCGGAAAGTTCAAATGAATGAATTAAATGAACTCCGTGATCAAGCATACGAGAACTCTTTGATCTACAAAGAAAAGACAAAGAAGATTCATGACTCAAAAATCAAAAACCGCGTTTTCAACGTCGGTGATCGAGTCCTTCTTTTCAACTCAAGATTGAAGATTTTCTCGGGAAAACTAAAATCCCGCTGGTCTGGACCATTCACCATCACTAAAGTATTTCCTTATGGAACCATTGAGTTATCTCAACCCGATGGTCCAAACTTTAAAGTGAATGGTCATCGGTTGAAACATTATTTTGGAGAGGACATTCTTCCTGTGGTTGTCCCGGATCTACAAACTTTCCCCATGAACCAATGAATGCGGGGATCGAGTCAAGCTAGCGACTCGGGAATCAAAAAATAGTAGCACACTATATGGGTTTTCACCCGTATTTCTGACTTCTTTCTACTTTCTACCACCCTAGTGTGGGGGAGTTGCCCCCGCTGTTGTATATAAAGCAAAAAAAAAAAAAAAAAAAAAAAAATCTTTCAAAATAATGGCCGTAGTATTTCCCTTTTACGTTCTATGTTTCGGCATAACCGCCGGTACTTTGAATATTGAGGGCAATATTCATTTCTAGTGTGGGGGGGAATTCTCACGAATTTTATCATGTAATTATACCACCCAATTCCCCCATTTTTGGCCAAATTTTTTTTTGGAGTAAGTGTTCTGCACTTACTCAGTTTATGGTTATCAGTCCGCCATGTCTAATAAACAAAAGGATTGGCTAATCCAGGAGCAAACGGCTCTTGGTAAAGATGTCTCAAATCCGTTGACGGCTTGCAATTTGCCCAAAATTGTATGGTATTCAGCTCACCATATCTTTAATTAGTGAAGAGTTGGCTAGCCCGCAAGTTTATGGCTTGTGGTAAAGGCAGTTGGAAAACCATAATTGGTAATCGACTCACCAAAGATAATATTGATAATTTATCTAAGAGTTGGCTAGTCCAGAAGCAAACGGCTTCTGGTAAAGACAAATCAAATCCGTTGGAAGCTGGTGGTTTGCTCAAAATCATTTGGTTATCATTGTACCAAGGTTCTTACTTGAACTGAAACAATTGGCTACTCCAGAAGTAATGGCTTTTGGTAAAGAGATTCAAATCCATTAAGTTTTCTCAAAAGATTGCTAGGGACTAGCAATAGTTTAGTGTGGGGGATTGATGAGTGTGTAAATACTCATCATTTTTTGGTCAAATCTGAACTGCAAAACACTTAAAAACGCTCAGAAATGCATCAAAATACTGAAAATATCTCAAAATTGCATTTTATATGTTTCAGATGCAAAATGTTTAAAATCAGATGAAAAACGAGCTAAGTTTGCATAATTGGCAGTTTCAGTCCCCCGACTTTCAAAAAAATGGCAAAATCAGTCCCTAGGCATTTGTTTTGTAAGAAAAGTCACCAAAGGTCCTTTTGAAATCATATGTTGTCATATTTAGTCCTTTGGTGAAAAATGTCAAAAGTTTTGAGAAATTACAAGTTTAGTCCTTTGAGTTTCAAAAATGATAGATTTGGTCCTTGGAATATTAGAGATGTGCAAGTTTAGCCCTTGGATTTTTGGAAAGTGTCAATAATATTCCTTGGAAAACCTTTTCAGAAATTACATGCATGGTCCATGGTTTTTCAGTTTTGGCAAGATTGGTCCCTAAACTATACATTTTATCCAAAACTAATCCTAAACCTAATAATATCCCAAGCCCAACAAACCCACAACCCGGTCCAGTCCAAACCTTTTAACCCGTTACCCACCCTTTTAACCCGAATCCAACCCCGCCACATTTAAAATAATTAAACCCCCTCACGGGTCTCCCTTCCCCCTCATCATCACCTGCCTGCAAAAAAACCTCCCACACTCCATCATCATCACATTCCTACCCTCCAAACACCCCAAGCCAAGATGCATTAAATACTCCTCCCCTGTCACAAGTTATCATTCCCAACTGCTAAAACCATTTTGGCGCCAAAATGTGATCAAACGGCCAATATTGTTCCAAGCATCCAAGGGCCAAGATTAAAAGTGGGATTTACTCAGAGATGTGAGAGAAGCACATTTGCTATAAAAAGGAGGAAGAAGAAAGAGAGAGAGGCAGTACTTAGTTTTATTTTTCACATATATGTCATTTTTAACATTAATGTTTTAGTATAAGTATCAATCTGTAATCTTTTGTTTCTATGTACTAAACTCAAGCTGTTTTATCAATATAATCTGCTTTCAAGTATCAATTCAAAGTTTTGTTATAGTTTCAAGTTCTTATGCTCACTGTTGAAAAATTCAGTTTCATGCTCTTATAATCAATGCTCCAAGTAGCTTTATTTTACTTCAAATAAGCTTATTTAAGCTGTTTATAGCTTTGAGTAAGCTTATTATTCAGTTTCAATCAAAATTGGTGTTTGGTCAACAAAAGTCAAACTGAGAAGAGATTTTGGTTAAGCAGGCATGGAAGTAGATTTGGGTTGATGCAGTGTTGGATATGGGTTGATAATTGGTTTAGGATAGTGGTTACCTGTACTGTTTGGCAAGCCATTGTGGCTGGGACTTTTGTAAGTGTTTGAATATTATTTGGTACTGCCATATTTGCATTAATAATTTAGGAGCTATTTGATAATTGTAGTATTGTTAATTGTGTCATATAAGTAGTTTAGATCTGTTCTAGTATAAATCATAGCTTGGATTTGAGTATTAATTAGAGTGTTAGCAAAAACAGTGATTTAAGTGTTGTTTGGATTTTATAGCAAACCTGAGTTAGAGGCTTGTTCTGTGGTTAAAATCTGTTGCTTTAGTCCTATTTAGTTGTAATATAGCCAATTTGGTCAGTCATTTGCATCTGCTCTAGCTCAAAGTCAAAATTATCTATGATCTGTCCTAATTTCATGACTGTTGGAAATTTGTGAGATCAAAAGCTTAATCTGTGTTAGGATATCATTAGAGTAGATTGCATCAGTTTCATTTAACCATAATACATCAATCTCAGTCCACAAATTGGTTTCAAAACTCATTTTAGTCAAATTTCCAAATTAGTATCAAAGGTCAAAAATTGGAAAAGTCAGTTTTCACCCAACTTGGGTGATTTTTAATTGATTCATTCTTGGATCAATTTAAGTGAAATTTTAGGTTTTGCAAGATCAGTTGGTCAAGGTTGGATAAATAATTTTAGTTGAATTTTAGTAATTTTCTACAAGCCTCAAAACAGCTTGTCAATATGGTCATAAGTCCCCTGTACACACTCAGTGTATACTGAGTGTGCACAGGTATTGTTCAGAGCTTGTCACAAGCTCATTAGAGCTTATCTCAGGCTCAACTTTGGTTTATAAGTAGCTAGCCAGGTCTACTTTAGGCCCCAACTTCTGGTTTTGAGTTTCAACTTATTGGGTAGCTTATTTTCTAGCTACAAAATAGTAGCTAAAACCTGTTTTTGCACTTAAGTTTAAATAACCAAATCTTTGTAGTCTGCATTTCAGTAGTATAGATTAGTTGAATTTGGCTCATTTCTAGTACTTTTAGCATATTATAGGTTCTGTGATAGTTTGGTACTCATTTGTGGCCTTTGGCTTATTTCAAGTGCTTATTTATAAGCACTTGTCACTGCAGCTTCATATTCCTTCACATAAGCTACTGTTTTTATATTTTTCTTAGATTCAGAATATTATTTTAGACTTTTCTTGAATTTTTCAGATTTTTCTAGTTCAGTTTGCTATTTTTCTTCATTTAAATCAGTTTTTAGTACTTTTTAATTAGCTTTTAATACAATTAAATCAGAAAAATTTCAAAAAAATAAGTTTTCATTTTTCCTAGGTTAAGATAAATATAAAAAGCAAAAAAAATAATTTTTCCAGATTTTTCATAGTTTAATTTGTAATTTTTAGCAATTTAATTAGTTTTAAATAGTTTTTAATTCATAGAAAATAGAAAAATAATCAGAAAAAAACAAAATTAGTTTTGAAAATTCTCTTTAGTTATTTTAGATTTTTCTAAGTCATAATTTCATTTTTCTAGCTTTATTTCATATTTTCTTGTATTTTAGGGTATTATTAAATAAGTAAAAATAGTTTTTAACTAATAATAATTAAATAAACAGTCATAAAAATAATTTTCTTTTTCTCAAAATTTTCTCTTATCATTAGGTTTGTAAAAATGTTATTTTTATATTTTTAGGATTAATATTGCTTCAGTTTCACATTTTCTTTTATACGTTACGTAGTTTTTAATTTAAGTCTTATAAAAGAAAAATAAAAAACATCATTTTAAAAATAGTGATAGCGTTTATTTAATATAGTTTATCTTTTTAATTTTCTTTAATTTGCATTTAAGCCCCTGTAATTTATAAACTTTTTCTTTAGGTATAATTGTTCAGATTCACAACCCTTTTCCCATTCAATATCATCCGATCACTATTCGTTTGATTATTCATCGCACAGCTCGTTGGGACTTAACGACCTGGGGAAACACTACACTCCTCTTGATCTTCATTGCATTTGGTTCCAGACTGTTTGAAGTTTGTTACGGTTGACCATTCACAAGTGGTCAGCTTGTGTGATAAAACTTGACCGTCTTGGACCAGATCAACTTATTATCACAAACAAGCTGATAAACAGAAATTAAATTTTTGACAATATGAGGGGTAACAAGTACGTTATTTAGGTGAAGAGATCTAAAGGGAGTTGGCAAAATACTATGGCCTGTATTGGTGACAGGGATAGAATGACCGTCACCAACCGAAATAGACAGATAAATACACTTATTAAAACTTCACTAAGATTAGTAACATAATCATTAAGGTGAGAGCTCGCACCTCTAGCCATGTTCCATGCACCAATAACTGGATCTTCAAGCGTCCCAGCAGTAAAGGCATGAGGTAAAGTGGTTTCCTGGCCTAGTTAACTGTGGGTCCCATTGACTTGAGAGAAGCTGCAGTTGACCCCGATTGGGCCTGTTGGGCCGGTTGCACAAACTTTTGGGCCACTTGCACAAACTATTGGGTCGGCTGCACACTGTTGGGCCGGTTTCACGAAAGGATTACCATAGGTAGTTGGCGGGTAAATGTGTGGAATGGGGGCTGTTGGTTGGGCATGAACCGGTTGGAGATAAGCTTGTTGGGCTAACATATAGCCAAAGCCTGGTGGGGGTCCAATAGGTGTAACAGGGCGAGTGTACTGGACAGTAGGTGGATAGGATATTACGCTTGGGTTAGTATTGGTGTAAAAGGCAGTAGGACTAGGAGAGGTCTTAGGCATATTATTTGTTGTTCTAGTGCATGGCTCCACATGTCTATTTAATCCCAAACGTCTAAATAGTTTAAGCAAAACATCTTTTGTATTATTATTTCTTTTTGCTTCAATAGTATCCGTGCTAGTTTTAACATTAACATCATGAAAAAACTTGCAGTCGTCACTAAAACGACACGTACCATTATAAAATTTATAGCAAGGCCTCCACGAATTACCTTGAGGATTAGAGAGATGACGGGATATACCTGATTCGACCATAATCACCATAGGGGAAAAAGAGGAGGAATCAACGGGTAGAGAGAGAGACTTGGACTTTAGGCGCATCTATTATGTTGTTAGCATCGAACGAAAGGTCTTTAGATCGAGAAAGGTCTCCCAATGATGCATGATGCTACAAACAGTATCATACTTGCCCTGCAAGTCTTCAAGAGCGAATATAACCACATCTTCACTACTAACCCGGGTGAGAATCGTACCAATTAACTCGATTTTCTAAAATGTAAGAGATTGGTTATCACAAACACACAATAATAATATGTATGGATCTAATATGTTAAGAGTTTTAGAGAGAGAAAGAGAGTTAGCAGGCTTTCTAGAGAGAAAAAGTGAAAGAGAAAAAAAAGATTAGATTGAGAAAATGAGAAGCTCCACCCCTTCCCATGGTGGGATGGGGTTTATATAGTTTTTACCATAAACGCCCCCTATGGGTTGTGGATCAGGTGTACAGTGGGTAAAGACCCGTCCGTCCTCCATGGTGTTACTTAAACTAAATCTAATACTAATGATAATAGTTAAATCTACGAGCTAACTTATGCTAGACTATACTCGGGGTGACCGACTCTTCCTTATGGATTTTCTAAATCCTAACAATCTCCCCCTAAGGGAGGTCACCCCATAAATTACAATTTGAATCCTAGCATCCTATCATGAAGTTTATATCCGAGCTCGTAGACTTTGATTCTTCAATATCAGTAAACTTTGCGTCTTCAGCAGTGATTCTTTAAATGAATGTTCCTTTAACTTGTGATCTTGAGCTTTCTTTGATATCATCAGCCACAGTAAATCTCCAGCTCATCCTTTGAAGTATCGCCTTCATGTGATGTTGTGACTTTTGGACCGACATGCTCACATTTTTCTGGACCATGACATCTTTGCATGAGAGTTGCGGAAGCATTGTTGTACGTCTATGATTGTCATGATTTCCTTCAATTATGAGTATGAGATGTGAGCATGCAGTTATGAATTGACATCTTTTGATCATCTGCTGCATCCAAGACCTCTCTTCGACCATCAGTTGCAACCGTCATAGGTTCCTGCCTAAGATAGTTAGCAATAAAATGAAAGAAAGTGTCTTTGTTCACTTTCGTTGAATATGGTTGCAAGAACCACGGTTCCCCATTGATCAGTATAAATACAGCCTGTGATCAGGTAGAATTCCTAAGAATCTCCTTGACAGGGTTTCGCAGCTCATGCTAGTCGTTCTCAAACCGGAGCGTCTCAAAGTAGACAACACGGAGTGAGTGAATCAGCAAATTGGGATTCACTGATTAATGAGAAGTTTATTTGAAACATAATCACGTATTGCTGAATAAAGAGTTTTTGCAATACGACGAGAGTTTTATGAGCAAGATCAAGTTTCAATCACAAGTACTTTTGTTCAAAAATTTATGTGCAGTGGATGTGCTTGAAAACAATAGTTGAGTACATCCAAGGGTTTTCCAAAAGTATACGTCAATTCCTTTACTGGAACAAGGTTGATTCATGAAGGATCTCACATGTCACCCACCAAGAATTGCCCCATTGTTGTTTTCCAGTTGTCACAAGTTTGATCCATGAAGGATCTCACATGTCACCCACCAAGAGCTTGTTTGATGTCGGCTCTAGAAGGATTTCCATCTTCATTGTGAATGCTTTACTATCACTCGGATGTTCTGGCAATACCACAAGGATAATGCGTAGGACTCTTAATAAATATTCCCTTTACTTTTCACATTGTGTGAAACAGCAAGTCTTCATGAAAGTGTGTCCTAATGAGATTTATGTATGATCTCTTGGATCTAGACTCAATAGTGCACTTTGGTTTTCCTATGCGGAGACTAGGGAGAGGGTCTCCTGCTTCAATATCAACCATCTCTAAGAGAAAGGTCGATAGATTACATCAGTTTCACGCGAGAATGAAAAAAATCCTTTTAAGAGAACTTGAGTAGCTGGGAGGTTTAGTGCAGTACGTCAGTGGGTCCATGCGTCTTGTTTTCAATATCGGCGTTACCTTGGTAACCACCAATAGCATATGTATTGAACCCGGTTTCTGCCCTAAGGTTGAATATTTGGAGGGCTATTTCTTTTCACCGTTTCTCATTATATTTCTTTTTCATTCTTCAACCCCTTCAACGCTTACCGAGACTTCATCACTAGAACTTGTTGGGTTTGTTCCGGTCCTAGCTCTATCTTAGTCGGTACTCTTATCTTATTCTCACTTTTCTCCTTTTTTAATCATACCTAAGGACTTCTACACTAACTAGTGGATTGTCCCTGGGTAGATCCCTCCGGTTCTGGCAGGATCGTAGGAACGGATACCTAACTTTACCATCCTTATAACTCCAGTAAAGTAAATTCAAGGTCGGTCTTTCTCCATCAGTAACCATTCGTTCCCCCTCAATATGTGTATCGATATATGAAAGATTTTAGCACATATTAGAGAGAGCCTACACTTTGAGTCAAAACGATCACTTTTTATCATATTTCATATTTAAATCACATTCTCTCCCCCAATCAAAAATTTCAAACCTTTTGATATTTGTGATCCCAATTGATTTAAATAGGTTTAGAAAACATGAGAGAAAATGTGGCTTGATTTAATATATGTACTGATAAAGGAACATTTTAGTGTTCCCCCTCAATCAATGAGGGAGGGTGTTAGTGTCATAAGAATGAAATATTTTGTGACATAGACACATAATAACAAAATAGTATCATTCAATACTTATCCTGCACAAAGTAACGTTAAGTGGAAATACAGAAGCTGTTTCAGTTGTTGCTGTAAGGATGGAAGAAACATCTGCTAATGCAATGAGACCTCTGAATTTGTATATATCATGCAGAATATCCACAGAGTTCTGAAATATTAGCTTCCTTTTCTTCTTTTTTCGATCCAAGATATAGTTATCCTTTCCTATTGACATCCAATCATAAGATGGCTTAATCTGATCATCAGATTTTGTGGGAGCAGGAGCGGGGACATTCTCATAAACCATGTTATCTGCATACGTTAGTCAACATATATAGACATACATACAGATATATGGTGTTCGACAGCACTCAAACAGCAATCTACTAATAAACGTCAATCCAACATCGAAAATCATTCAATCAGATCATACAAAGGCATGGGGATTATATGTGATCATCAAACACGAATCATCTAATTCTAACAATCATATCTTAGCAATTCAAAGTTAGCAAAAACCTTTTTCTGTTAATTATAGGATGATTAAATAAGCCCGTTAGATGACATAAATTTGAAAACACTCCCCCCCTCAATCAATGACCCGTTTTATGAAAAGTTTAAAATAGCTGTAGTAATTGATTGAGTGATAAATTTTATGAAAAGTCCAAGTCTGATTGATTTTCAAGCAACATTTTACCACCATGTAAAATACAAATATTTTCTCTAAAGAATCATAGAATGAAAAAAATGTTTGTGCAGGAACAACCGTCTTTTTGGCGACGTGCTTTCCTAATTATGTTTTAGGATAAGTGCTTGATATTTATGAAAATCGATTTTGTGTAGCACTTTCCTTTTTTGAAAAAGTGGGTTGTATATATGAAATAATAGCAAACCATTTTAGGCATGTTTTGAAATTTTTTTGAACTTTTGTTCGAACTTCATTTAAAGACCCGTGTCATTGTTGAATGACATTTCTAGGATTGTAAATGTTATCGATGCCAGAAAAACTATTTTTGGTATTTTATAATTTTTTTGATTTTTATGGGCTTTTTTATGGTTGTATATATTTTTATTTACATTTTGATTTAAGATATGTACAAAGTAGATAATTCAATTTAAGAAGATGTTGACATGAATACCAAAGATAGGATATCGTTCTTCACGTGTAGGAGTCAGTAGTCAACATCTCTTAAACTTTCACCACCATGTAAAATACAAATATTTTTTTCTGAAGAATCATAAAATGAAAAAAATACTTGTGCAGGAACATCCGTCTTTTTGGCGACGTGCTTTCCTAATTATTTTTTAGGATAAGTTCTTGATATTTATGAAAATAGATTTTGTGTAGCACTTTCCTTTCTTGAAAAAGCGGGTTGCATATATGAAATAATAGCAAACCATTTTAGGCATGTTTTGAAAACTTTTTGAACTTCTGTTCGAACTTCATTTAAAGACCCGTGTTATTATTGAATGACATTTCTAGGACCATAAATGTTATCGATGCCAGAAGACATACCTTGAAAAACTATTTTTGGTATTTTATATATATTTTTTATGGGTTTTTTTATGGTTGTATATATTCCTATTTACATTTTGGTTTAATATATGTACAAAGTAGATAATTCAATTTAAGAATATGTTGACATGAATACCAAAGTGAGGATATCGTTCTACACGTGTAGGAGTCAGTAGTCAACATCTCTTAAACTTTTACCAGCAAAGCTTTCGAGGCTCCTGAATAATCTTCTGAACTTGTGCCTTCTCAATGTGATGCTTTGGTAGCTTCCCCCCAAACTGAAAATCATCTTCTTGAGACCACTTCCCCCAAGTAGTTGAAGTGATGCAAACAGTCTCATTGTATGAAGCTCAAAAACTCGAAGAAAATGATAAAACCGAAGTAACAAGTTGAAACACTGATCATCTCTGCGGCTATCAATCCCAAAATAAATGATTAAGCCCGATCACATGAACCTATTTTGCGTCCCCGATGTGCACATTACTCTGCGGTTTTAAGCAGTTGTCTATTCGGGGGAACAATATATCAACATCTTTATTTCATCAAATGCATTCCAGCTATCTTACATATAACAACTCAGTCCATAATGTACATATGTACCCAACACAAGTCGAGACGATAACACCAAAGTAACAAGTTGAAGCACTGATCACCTCTGCGGATATCAACTCCGGAATAAATGATTAAGCCCGATCACATAAACTTGTTGTGCGTCCCTGATGTACACATATCTCTCCCTTGATGGTTGTGATCTCATCGGAATCAGCATAACATTGTGTACATGAAGCATTAACTAGAAGCACTTTACCATAAATCATATCAGCTCATAAGAAGATGTCGATAAGCAATATCATCTCACGCTCCAAATATTCTTCTCATATTTTTCCCACTGAAAGTTGAAGGAATACATACCACAAGTATCAAGAGACCACTTCCCCCAAGTAGTTGGAATAATACACCAAAAGCCACGAGTTAAAACACTGATTTTCTCTGTGGTTATGACATTTGTCTTCCCGGAATAACTTCAATTAAGAAGATGTATAAAGTTCATCAAGTGTACTCGTTGTACATTGAGATGTATGTCTCCTTCCCCCTTGCTGGTTTTGATACCTCAGAATCAGCAACATATTATACATATATATACTTGAAATCTTGTGAGAATAACAAAACTGGTTCAAATGTATCTTGTGAGAATCAACTGCTATTGAGACTCTCTCTGACTATCTTTATCAACCCATATATAGACAATTTGAAATGACCATTGATGATGCAAACCCGATATACCAAACTTGAAGCTGAAGTAGAATTCCCCATGCTTGTGACTTAATCTTGCACTAATGTTGGAAGAACGATGTAGAGAATTTATGCTCCAAGCAAATCTCTAAGTACACAATACCCAATCAAAGTATGAGACATTAACACCTCTTGCGATTATCCACAACGTCATCAGCGTGTGACACTGAGTACTACAACGTAACTCCTTTAAGTGATAGTTAACCAGGTCTTCAACCATCCATCCCGACTACTGGTAACTAGATAAACCAAGTCTTTAACTTAACTCTTAAGCACGAGCAAGTTATCATTGAAAGTCATGCATCCAACCAACCACGACTTCAAGATAAAATAAGATCACGCCTTTGTGAAAGACTGTTAGGTTCCCATTTATCTAACACAAGCATCAATATAAGAAGTAAAGATGAGGAGAGATCGGTTGAACAAATACAAACATACACGTATGAATATTAAGACAAGTTATGCATAGAGAATGAAAGTAAATGAACAACCAACCTTCAAGTGAAGGTTTACAAGACTATTTATAGTGAAGGAACTAGGGTAACACACTAGTTCTCTTCCTTTCCTTATTGGGCTTGGGCCAAGGCTTATGGGCTTTCAATATAAGCCTTGCCATAATTACTAACATAAAAGCCTAATTAAGCTAACTATTACATATTAATTACTAACACTTGTAATCTAGTTTAGGAGTGATTCCAACAATCTCCCCCTAAGTGTTGGTGATTAATAATTAAAGTGATCTTTAAACTTTGTAGGTGCTGATGTAATAGTAGCTTTGACGTCTTCTGACATTCTTCTTTATTGTGAGAAGAATTGTCTTGATTCCAACAATCTCCCCAGTGTAGGGATCTTGTTTACTTTGAAGTTTTTCAGCTTTGACGTCTTCATTTTCTTTGTTCTTTGATCTTTGTTCTTTGTGGTGGTAGTGATAGTATGTTGTGGTTATCTGCATCAGATCCGCTTCATTGCTCCAATGTCTCCACGTCTTTCTCCAACATGCTCACACGCTCTTTAATGTTGAATTTCAGTACTGATGTAGTTCTCTTAGTCATTAAAATTTTGTAGATTCTTTGACTTTGATGAAGAATCATTCTGACTTTGTGTTGCCTTTTGAGAGAACTTCAATTAGTATTGTTGTTGGTATGAGCATGTGAAGAATCAACACGATCTTTTCCTCCCGCGAGCATCCATTAAGAAGAAAACATAAAACATGGGTTAGAAATAATCCAACGCTTACAAGTTTGAACTTTAAGTATGTTAACAGCATAGTGTGAAAACACAACTCTAATTCTCACAAAGGCTGTTCCTGAACTGGAGTCCCACAAGTGAGATAACGCGATGTACCAAAGTACACCTACAGTTCAGGTGAGTCGCTGAGGTACACCAAAGCATCACCCCACGACTGTAGACCGTTTGAGACACACTAAGCGTAACCCACAAGGGCTTACCGAAATGACCTGCTGTCAGGGCTGTTTGATGTCGACCCTGGCAGGAGTTTCCAATCAATCACTGAGGATCACATATGTGAACCTCTCATAAATGTTCTCGACAGATTTCTAAGATCTGTGTAGGACTCTGATGAGTGTGTAAATACTCATCATTTTTGGGTCTATCTGAACTGCAAAACGTCTAAAAATGCTCAGAAATGCATCAAAATACGGAAAATATCTCAAAATTGCATTTTATATGTTTCAGATGCAAAATGTTTAAAATCAGATGAGAAATGAGCAAAGTTTGCATAATTGGCAGTTTCAGTCCCCCAAGTTTCTAAAATTGTCAAAAATAGTCCCTGAGCCAAAATTTCAAAAGAAAAATCACCAAAGGTCCTTTTTAAATCATAACTTGTCAAAATTAGTCCTTTGGTGAAAAATATCAAAAGTTTGAGAAAATTACAAGTTTGGTCCTCCAACTTTGAAAATTGGCAAAAATGGCCCTTGGAAAATTGAAAATGGCAAGTTTGGTCCTTGTACTTTTGAAGATTGTCACTTTTAACCCTTGGATCAACTTTGATGAATTGACAGGATTGGTCCTTGCAATTTTCAGAATTTACAAAATAGTCCTTGTATTAATCCATGCACCTTTGGACCTTTGCACCTTTTTGGACCCTGCCAACCATTTGGACCCCTGCCTATTTTGACCCTTCTCCTATTATTAGCCACCAGTCAAACAACTGGTCAAAACCAACCCTACGCGCCTTTTTCTCCCTTCTTCCCCAACACTAGCCCTGCAACCCAGACAACCCATCCCCCCTCCTCACATTTTCACTCCCCATGTTCCCCTCTCCTCAACAAGCCTCCAAAGTGCATTAAATGCATCTTTAACCCTTCACTCAACCTCCCACTGTCAAAAACAAATTTCCCGCCAAAAATGATCTACGGCCAAAAATGATCTTGAATTGATCCAAAGGCCTCAAACAGAGGTGGGAAACATTCAGAAGAGGATAGAGAAGTACTTGAAGCTATAAAAGAGAAGGAAGAGAGAAGATAGGGCAAGTAGTTAGTTTTTTAGTTTTTCCTCAATGTCGTTTTTAGATTAAATGATTTAGTTTAGTTCCAAATCTGTTATATCTTGTGTTATTGTATCAAATTCAAGTAATCTTATCAGTTTAATCTAATTTTAAGCTCAAATTCAAAGTTGTGTTCATTTCTAATTTTTCATACTCACTGTTGCAAATGTGCTTTTCAAATTCCTATGCTCAAAACCATAGCAGCTTATTTTTAAGCTTATATAAGCTTATATAAGCCTCTCTTAGCTTTTTATGAGTTTACCTTTAAGTTTTAAGCAATCTTGTAACTTGGTCAATAAAAGTCAACTGGGGCTCAATTGGAATGGAAGCTGATATTGGGTTGATGCAGAGGTTGAATTGGGTTGATATAGAATAGGTTAGCACAAGTTTGGGTCTGGTTTTAGCCTGCATAGCAGTTGGACTTATGTGAGTTTATTTCTCACTTTTCATTTTTAGTCAATTTTGCATTTCATGCTTGTGTGAGTATTTGTAGTCATCAATGATTTAAACCTGTTTAGATAGTTGTACTTAGGTCAGTTGGACTCAGTTTGATCATTCATACAAGTTGGTTTGGTGTTTAGCTCATTTTAATTACAAATCAGTGGTTTTCAAGGGTGTTTGGATCCACTGTCTTTTCTGTCTTAGAGGTGTATGTAGTGGTTAAAATCTGTTGGGTCATGCTTATTAAGTCCTATTGAACTCATTTGAGTCTTTCACTTGTGCCTGCACATGTCCAAAGTCAAAAGTCCCATAAATCTGTCCATTAAGCTTATCTGTGGTGATTTTGGTGAATCAAGTTCTTGTTTTGTGTTTAAATATCATAGATAAAGCTAGCATTAGTCTTATTTCATCTATTAAGTTCATAATCAGTCCAAAAATCAAGATCAAAATCCATAAAAGTCAACTTTTCAGTTTTGTTAAGAAAGTCAAAATGGTGAAAACTCAGTTTTGGCCACTCTAGAGGGATTTTTATTGAACTCATTTCTGATCCAATTTCAATGAAACTTGTTGTTTTAAATCCTCCTGTTGGTCTAGTTTCTTATGAGCATTTTTGTATAATTTTGTGAAATTTTTATAAGGGTCAACTTAGCTTGTAAATATGGTGTCAAATGCCCTGTGCAGGGCATTAAATCTGCACAGGGGATATGCAGCTTTTGCAAGGTTTGCATCAAGCTCAATTGAGCTTCTCTAGGTCTGATATTTGGCTCATGTGTAGTTACCCAGGTCTAGTGTTAGTTACAAGTTTTGGTTTTTGGTTGCTAGCTTATTTGAGTACTTATTTCCATGTCCAAAGTTGCCTACCTAAACTGCTTTTAGCTTATTTACTCATTTCATCAAATCTGTACTAGCTTGTAATCCAAAGGTTGTGGCTTGTTGATTCTAGTTGCATTTGGTCATTTTTAGCATAGTGTAGCTTCTGTTTCAGTTGGGTGGCCTTGAGTGTCCATTTGCTTATTTCTAGTGCTTATTGTTAAGCACTTTGGACATCAGTTTCATTTTCCTCCACATAACCCCTTGTTTTTCTATTTTTCCTAGCTTCCTAATATTATTTTAAGCTTTTCCTGAAATTTTCAGATTTTTCCTAGCTTGTTTGCTATTTTTCTTAATTTTAATTGGTTTTTAAGCATTTTTAAATAGCATTTAATACAAAAAATTAAGAAAAGGTTCAAAAAATTAATTTTTCATTTTTCTTAAGTTAAGATAAATATAAAAAGCCAAAAAAATATTTTTCTAGATTTTTCTTAGTTAAATTTGTATTTTTAAGTAATTTAATTAGTTTTAAATAGTTTAAAATTCATAAAAAATAGAAAAATAATCAGAAAAATACAAAAATAGTTTTGAAAATTCTAGTTTGTTATTTTAGACTTTTCCAATTCATAATTTTATTTTTCAAACTTTATTTCATATTTTCTTTCATTTTAGGCTAATATTTAATAGTTAAAAATAGTTTTTAATTAATAATAATTAGATAATTAGTTATAAAAATAATTTTCTTTTTCTATAAATTTTCTTTTATCATTAGGTTTGTAAAAATGTATTTTTCATATTTTTAGGACTTTTATTTCTTAGATCTCACTTTTTATTCTGTACGTTTACGTAATTTTATTTAAACGTAAGTTTTAAGTTTTAAGTTTTAAACGTTCATCAATTTTAAAAATAGTGATAGCGTTTATTTAATATTTTTTATCTTTTTAATTCCTTTTAATTTGCATTTTAGCCCTTGTAGTTTATGTCATTTTTCCGTAGTTATAATAATTCAAATCTCCTTTCCCGTTCAAATTTCTCGATCACTTTACGTTTGATAATCCATTGCATAGCTCGCTGGGACATAACGACCCGGGGAGACCCTATACTCCTCAGATCTTCATTGCATTCGTGCTTAAGCAGTTTTAAGCTGATTACGGTCTGCCATTCACAAGTGGCAGGCTTGAGTGATTTAGCTTGACTGTTCTGCGCGCATCAAATTTTTGGCGCCGCTGCCGGGGAGCTGTGCTGATTATCTTCCGTCTAGCAGATTAGTGATTTGGATATTCACTCTTTGTCTATACCATCTGTATGTGTTTATATTCTCTTTTAAAAATCAAAAATCCAAAAAGATTTTCATTCTTTGTTTTTGCAAAATGTTTTTCAAAAATACCAAAAATATTCCTCTTTACCCTCTTACCCTTTTGATTTTTCATTTCTTACCCTCTAAAACCATTTGATTCTTTCTATGTCTTATCCTCACCTTCTTGATTGTCAATGGTGTGGTGGTCCTTATAATGGTGGCAATTGCCCCAGTTGTGGCATGGTGGAGTCAGGAAACGGGTCTGTCTATAACCAGGATCCCTATTCCTACCATAACACAACTGATTTATTCCATCAGCTACCACACTGTGAGACTCAGCAGTTTTACTGTTGTGAGTACTGTGGTGGTTCACACTCCAGTTCTGATTGTCAATCGGGAAACACGCTTGTCTATGAGCAGGTTCCTGATAACAATTATGACTACAACACATGTGACTCACAGCCACATCAGTTTTACTGTTGTGAGTATTGTGGAGGTCCTCACTTTAGCTCTGATTGTCAAACAGGGGATCCATTTCCTTGTAACAATTACGACTCTTCGTATCATGACCAACCTCCACAGTACCAAATGAATCAGGCACCACCTCAGCCTGATCCACTTCCTCAAAATCTTCTCCTTGATCTTTTGGATTTAGTGAAAGATTTGAAGGAATGTAAACATTCCCAAGATAATCCAAAATCCATGGAAGAATTGTTAGCTGAAGAGCAGGCTGCTAAATTAAATTCCAAAATTGCGTTTGAAAAATATATTAAGGAATCAATTGCAAAAGAAAAAGCAGCCAGATCTAGCTCTCAATTTCGTTTCATTCCTGATGACAGTGATGATGAGGATACACTTGATATCCTTCAATTCTATAAATATTCATCAAGTTCATCAGATGATATCCCAGCAGTTGAGATTCATTCTCATACAACTGCTATCACACCCAAAGCTCCCACTCACTCTCTGAACATGGGGGACGAGCATCTTGACACTGTTCCTGAAAAGGAATCGGACGAATTCATAAAGTCTAGTGTTGAGGACCTTGTCCCAATCCCGAGAGAGTCACAGGGAACTTTTGATCATATGTATGATTCTCTTTCCCCTCTTGAGTGTTCAAATGATCATTTTGAAACTTTCTCCGATTTTAGCGACGATTGTGCTTCCTTTGGAAACATCGAGTACGTTGAGGCATCACTTCCACAATCTGATGCTGATCATCTTCTTGAGGAGTTCACCGATGAACTCACTCACATCAATCCACTCTTTGATTTCGAAGCCGATCTAGGAGAGACTGAAAGTCTCATTGATAATGATCGTTCACTCACTTCTTATCCTAACAATCCAAATGAGAATGTTGATCACTTTGTTCCCGAAACATTCAAAGCTACTTTCACCAACCCTCTATTTGAATTCGACTCTGAATTCACTTTAATTTCTGAGAATCCACTCTTTGATACTCAGATTGAGGATAGTGATGAGCCCACAATGGAACAAGAGTTCACAACTTCACTTCATGTGAATGATTCTCTTCATGGAGAGTTCTCCGGTGAACTCTCTCATGACATATCTCCTCCGGAACATGATCATTTCTATTTTGATCTTGAGGATGATATTAGCTTGGAGGAAGGTGTACTCTATCATATGAGTATGCTTATAAATGATACTACCTTCACCCTTCCTCCCGATACGTCTGCATTTGAGGATGAGGAATGGATCTTGATTGTTATCAAAACCTTTCTTCCTTTCCTCAAATATCTTGTGATTTCTCTTCATCTTCACTCCTTCGGGAATGAAGACACTATCTTTGACCCCGGCATTTTCATTTATCATTTTTGAGCCGGTTCTATGTATATCTCATCGGTGTGGAACTTTCACGTGCTTCAAATGTTTGTCCAAACATCTTGAATGAAAGTCCGATGGAGATTGTTTCTTCCACTTTGCTTCCCCATGAACAAATGAATTCGGGGTCGAGTCAAGCTAGCGACTCGGTAATCAAAAACAGTAGCTTAACATGGGTTTTCACCCGTGTGTACCACCTAAGTGTGGGGGAGTTGCCCCACATGTTATATATATATATATATCTAAAAAAAAAAAAAAAAAAAATCTTTCAAATAATGGCCGTAGTATTTCCCTTTTACGTTCTTTGTTTCGGCATAACCGCCGGTACTTTGAATATTGAGGGCAATATTCATTTCTAAGTGTGGGGGGGAATTCTCACGAATTTTATCATATAATTATACCAATTCCCCCGTTTTTGGCCAAAATTTTTTTTGGAGTAAGTGTTTTTCACTTACTCAATTGGTTATCAGTCCGCCTTGTCTAATAAACAAAAGGATTGGCTAATCCAGGAGCAAACGGCTCTTGGTAAAGATATCTCAAATTCGTTGACGGCTTGCAATTTGCCCAAAATTGTATGGTATTCAGCTCACCATATCCTTAAAAGTGAAGAGTTGGCTAGCCCGCAAGTTTATGGCTTGTGGTAAAGGCAGTGGAAAATCCATAATTGGTAATCGACTCACCAAAGATAATATTGATAATTTATCTAAGAGTTGGCTAGTCCAGAGCAAACGGCTTCTGGTAAAGACAAATCAAATCCGTTGAAAGCTGGTGGTTTGCTCAAAATCACATGGTTATCGGTGTACCATGGTTCTTACTTGAACTGAAACATTTGGCTACTCCAGAAGTAATGGCTTTTGGTAAAGAGATTCAAATCCATTAAGTTTTTCTCAAAATATTGCTAGGGACTAGCAATAGTTTAGTGTGGGGGATTGATGAGTGTGTAAATGCTCATCATTTTTGGGTCTATCTGAACTGCAAAACGTCTAAAAATGCTCAGAAATGCATCAAAATACGGAAAATATCTCAAAATTGCATTTTATATGTTTCAGATGCAAAATGTTTAAAATCAGATGAAAAATGAGCAAAGTTTGCATAATTGGCAGTTTCAGTCCCCCAAGTTTCTAAAATTGTCAAAAATAGTCCCTGAGCCAAAATTTCAAAATAAAAATCACCAAAGGTCCTTTTTAAATCATAACTTGTCAAAATTAGTCCTTTGGTGAAAAATATCAAAAGTTTAAGAAAATTACAAGTTTGGTCCTCCAACTTTGAAAATTGGCAAAAATGGCCCTTGGAAAATTGAAAATGGCAAGTTTGGTCCTTGTACTTTTGAAGATTGTCACTTTTAACCCTTGGATCAACTTTGATGAATTGACAGGATTGGTCCTTGCAATTTTCAGAATTTACAAAATAGTCCTTGTATTAATCCATGCACCTTTGGACCTTTGCACCTTTTTGGACCCTGCCAACCATTTGGACCCCTGCCTATTTTGACCCTTCTCCTATTATTAGCCACCAGTCAAACAACTGGTCAAAACCAACCCTACGCGCCTTTTTCTCCCTTCTTCCCCAACACTAGCCCTGCAACCCAGACAACCCATCCCCCCTCCTCACCTTTTCACTCCCCATGTTCCCCTCTCCTCAACAAGCCTCCAAAGTGCATTAAATGCATCTTTAACCCTTCACTCAACCTCCCACTATCAAAAACAAATTTCCCGCCAAAAATGATCTACGGCCAAAAATGATCTTGAATTGATCCAAAGGCCTCAAACAGAGGTGGGAAACATTCAGAAGAGGATAGAGAAGTACTTGAAGCTATAAAAGAGAAGGAAGAGAGAAGATAGGGCAAGTAGTTAGTTTTTTAGTTTTTCCTCAATGTCGTTTTTAGATTAAATGATTTAGTTTAGTTCCAAATCTGTTATATCTTGTGTTATTGTATCAAATTCAAGTAATCTTATCAGTTTAATCTAATTTTAAGCTCAAATTCAAAGTTGTGTTCATTTCTAATTTTTCATACTCACTGTTGCAAATGTGCTTTTCAAATTCCTATGCTCAAAACCATAGCAGCTTATTTTTAAGCTTATATAAGCTTATGTAAGCCTCTCTTAGCTTTTTATGAGTTTACCTTTAAGTTTTAAGCAATCTTGTAACTTGGTCAATAAAAGTCAACTGGGGCTCAACTGGAATGGAAGCTGATATTGGGTTGATGCAGAGGTTGAATTGGGTTGATATAGAATAGGTTAGCACAAGTTTGGGTCTGGTTTTAGCCTGCATAGCAGTTGGACTTATGTGAGTTTATTTCTCACTTTTCATTTTTAGTCAATTTTGCATTTCATGCTTGTGTGAGTATTTGTAGTCATCAATGATTTAAACCTGTTTAGATAGTTGTACTTAGGTCAGTTGGACTCAGTTTGATCATTCATACAAGTTGGTTTGGTGTTTAGCTCATTTTAATTACAAATCAGTGGTTTTCAAGGGTGTTTGGATCCACTGTCTTTTCTGTCTTAGAGGTGTATGTAGTGGTTAAAATCTGTTGGGTCATGCTTATTAAGTCCTATTGAACTCATTTGAGTCTTTCACTTGTGCCTGCACATGTCCAAAGTCAAAAGTCCCATAAATCTGTCCATTAAGCTTATCTGTGGTGATTTTGGTGAATCAAGTTCTTGTTTTGTGTTTAAATATCATAGATAAAGCTAGCATTAGTCTTATTTCATCTATTAAGTTCATAATCAGTCCAAAAATCAAGATCAAAATCCATAAAAGTCAACTTTTCAGTTTTGTTAAGAAAGTCAAAATGGTGAAAACTCAGTTTTGGCCACTCTAGAGGGATTTTTATTGAACTCATTTCTGATCCAATTTCAATGAAACTTGTTGTTTTAAATCCTCCTGTTGGTCTAGTTTCTTATGAGCATTTTTGTATAATTTTGTGAAATTTTTATAAGGGTCAACTTAGCTTGTAAATATGGTGTCAAATGCCCTGTGCAGGGCATTAAATCTGCACAGGGGATATGCAGCTTTTGCAAGGTTTGCATCAAGCTCAATTGAGCTTCTCTAGGTCTGATATTTGGCTCATGTGTAGTTACCCAGGTCTAGTGTTAGTTACAAGTTTTGGTTTTTGGTTGCTAGCTTATTTGAGTACTTATTTCCATGTCCAAAGTTGCCTACCTAAACTGCTTTTAGCTTATTTACTCATTTCATCAAATCTGTACTAGCTTGTAATCCAAAGGTTGTGGCTTGTTGATTCTAGTTGCATTTGGTCATTTTTAGCATAGTGTAGCTTCTGTTTCAGTTGGGTGGCCTTGAGTGTCCATTTGCTTATTTCTAGTGCTTATTGTTAAGCACTTTGGACATCAGTTTCATTTTCCTCCACATAACCCCTTGTTTTTCTATTTTTCCTAGCTTCCTAATATTATTTTAAGCTTTTCCTGAAATTTTCAGATTTTTCCTAGCTTGTTTGCTATTTTTCTTAATTTTAATTGGTTTTTAAGCATTTTTAAATAGCATTTAATACAAAAAATTAAGAAAAGGTTCAAAAAATTAATTTTTCATTTTTCTTAAGTTAAGATAAATATAAAAAGCCAAAAAAATATTTTTCTAGATTTTTCTTAGTTAAAATTGTATTTTTAAGTAATTTAATTAGTTTTAAATAGTTTAAAATTCATAAAAAATAGAAAAATAATCAGAAAAATACAAAAATAGTTTTGAAAATTCTAGTTTGTTATTTTAGACTTTTCCAATTCATAATTTTATTTTTCAAACTTTATTTCATATTTTCTTTCATTTTAGGCTAATATTTAATAGTTAAAAATAGTTTTTAATTAATAATAATTAGATAATTAGTTATAAAAATAATTTTCTTTTTCTATAAATTTTATTTTATCATTAGGTTTGTAAAAATGTATTTTTCATATTTTTAGGACTTTTATTTCTTAGATCTCACTTTTTATTCTGTACGTTTACGTAATTTTATTTAAACGTAAGTTTTAAGTTTTAAGTTTTAAACGTTCATCAATTTTAAAAATAGTGATAGCGTTTATTTAATATTTTTTATCTTTTTAATTCCTTTTAATTTGCATTTTAGCCCTTGTAGTTTATGTCATTTTTCCGTAGTTATAATAATTCAAATCTCCTTTCCCGTTCAAATTTCTCGATCACTTTACGTTTGATAATCCATTGCATAGCTCGCTGGGACATAACGACCCGGGGAGACCCTATACTCCTCAGATCTTCATTGCATTCGTGCTTAAGCAGTTTTAAGCTGATTACGGTCTGCCATTCACAAGTGGCAGGCTTGAGTGATTTAGCTTGACTGTTCTGCGCGCATCAGACTCGATAATGTATCACTTGCGTCCTTAATGTTGAACGATAAGTGATGAAATGTCAAGTGTACCTAGGAGATCTTATGATGAATCTTGTGGCTCTAGACTCAATAGTGCGCTTTGGTTTTCCTGAGCGGAGACTAGGGAGAGAGTCTCCTTCTTCAATACCAGCAATCTCTAAGAAACAGCAGATAGTTTAAATAGGGTTCCTTGTGAGAATGAAACAAGCTTCTGCTGGGAGAAACTTGAGTGGCTAAGAAGGTATAATGCATGCGTCACTGGGTCCATGACGACTTTTATCTTCAATACCGGTGTCATGAAGTGACAACCAGTAGCATATGAGTTGAACCCGGTGTCTGCCCTAAGTTGAATAATCTGGAAGGCTGTTTATTTTCACCTTTTTCTTTACTTTTCTTTTTAATTCTTCAACTCCTTCTTTCTCCTATTCTCATTTTCTCCTTTTTATAATCATTCCTAAGGACTTCTAATTCTAACTATTGGTGGTGTCCTTGGGTAGATCCCTCCGGCTCTGGTGGATCATAGGACGGTTATTCCTAACCTTAGTCACCTTATAACTCCATGACTAACCTATGTTGCCGTAAACCATTTTCATGAAAATCTCTCAAAGTGGTTATGAATAAAAGCATTTAGTACCACTGTGAGAGTTTTGTATTTTGCAGAAATACTCCCCCTCCACACGTGCTTAAGTATTTTGATAGAAATATGCACGGTGAGAGAAGAGCGCGCACTTTTGAATTGATAAACTCAAGATAGACAATTCCCCGTGAGACACGGTTACGTTGCATAGTTAAAGAGTTACATTGTTAGCTTTTAGGTGACAACTAGCTCTAATAACTACCTTGAAAGTGTGGACAAACCTCGAAAGGTTGTCAAACCCGTCAAAGCTCATGTCTACCAAGAGTTTCTCGAATGGTACATTATACTAGGACAAGTCCTTTGCGAGACACGTTTACATCACTAGCGAACTAGCTTGAAATTATTACCCATCCCGGACAAGTCTTTTCGAGTTACTAACATTTAAGATCTCGTCAATTCATTGGTTAAGTCTTTTTAGCACGACGATTCATTAGCAATTCACAACATATTTCTTATCACATAATTTTTCTCCCCCTAAAAAATGGCATATAAATGTTATTTTTGACGAAATTTTGATATCGAATATGTCCATTTCGAGTTTTGTGGGAAGATTACCACGAAGAATAATTTTGTGAACAAAGTTTTTAAGCAAATACTCCCCCTCAACAAGTGATATTAACTTTTGAGGTTTTGAAAATCATAAGGGGAAGTACTTGTCCTTTTGAGCAACACTTTGAAAAATTGAAAGTTTTGATTACTTTTACTCAAAAGTAAGAAGCTTACGCTCCTTTTATAGGATTGTAGCACTGAAGCGTACCAAAGGGTCCTTTCATTACAAGTACGGGTTGTACACTGTTATGTGTGTTCAAGCCATAGTCATATATAAATCACACATCCAAATAATGATAAGAGAAACAAATCAAGGGGTACCAGGAGTATCAGGTAGTCCAGCAATAACTCCAGGAATGCGTTCTGGACGTTGGTAGCCTGTGAGAGATATGCTTGGACGACCACCTACGAAACTCTCCAACGTTCATAGTTGATCCCGTCTGAACAACCTTTCATCAATCCGAGTGATGATCTTCTTCACATCCCTCCTATCCCTCGAATTCCATCTCTTCGGTGACCCTATGCCGTCATGGATCTCCTTTAACCTGTATGCTAACCCGTCCCGAACCTTCTTTAATGTGTGATCCCCAAACTTATGAAGCTCTTTGCACGCCATGAAGCAATTGTGGTGTAGTTCACTACGGTAGACTACCCCAAATGGTTTCCTGATAAGGGTGTACTAAGCAATTTGGTTTATGTCAGGAAGGTCTAGATGTGGTTTTGTGAGATTAACACGCTTCTGGTATGATTCCACGGCAAGTTGAATATCTTCTACACGTTCTTGGATCACGATGCTTCTTATGAATATTAGCAATGACTTGATGTACTCGCGTTGGATATTTGTAGAGAATTGTCTCATTCGTCCTTGTACCTTGGCAAGATACATGTCTTCAATGTCATTGAGCGACAATCTCGGGAAATCTGCTTCTGTAAAGTCATATTCCTGTTCGTCTTGTTGTTTGACCACAATTTTCTTTAGGAATGTGTAATCCCACTTCGACGACAGGGTAACATGCATAATTGCAACGATCCGTTTGTCACTGAACACTTCCTTTTTCGACTTAAGAACCTGGCAGCTTTTGTAGTAGATTCGTCTTCGTTCAGGCCAATGATGAATCCCATACAGTGCATCGAGGTCATACTTTTCCACTTTGTCAGCAAACATGTGTGTGGCTTATTCCTTGATGGCTATATTGTTAGAGTAGACTGCTGCCGGGAAAGGGAGGGTGAGTGATGTAGCATATTTCTTGGAAACATCGCTACCGTGTAGAAGGAATTCCAAGTCATTGTTGAAGAAGTAACGATAGGGAATCTTGGGTTGATCCGGTCGGCCAATGGTAGGTAGTGGTTTGGTCCAGTCTGTGTAATATGGAGCTTTGTCTTGTCTGGTAAAGTCGATGTTAGCTTCAGGGTTGAGCCAATCGATGTTGTTGGACATGGCTCGTGCTATGTTGACAAGATGATATTCGACTTCAATGGCACTGTCAGAGCTATCCTTAAGCAGTTGAAAAGCGTCGTTCTTGATTCGCCTCAACTCTGTGATTGGGTCCAAACCGTCAGGTTTTATCACACAAGCTAACAACTTGTGAATGGTCAACCGTAATAAAAGCCAGACAGCCTGAAACCAATGCAATGAAGATCAAGAGGAGTTTAGTGTTTCCCCAGGTCGTTAAGTCCCAACGAGCTGTGCGACTGAATAATCAAACGTATAGTGATCGGGTGATATTGAATGGGAAAATGTTTGTGATTATGAATAATTATACCTAAAGAGAAAGTTTGTAAATTACAGGGGCTTAAATGCAAATTAAAGAAAATTAAAAAGCTAAATTATATTAAATAAACGCTATCACTATTTTTAAAATGATGTTTTTGATTACGTAAAGGAAACTAAAAACGAATTTAACAAAACGCGAATTGAATGCAAATATGTCTAATCTAAGCCCTAAAAATGATCCAAAATTATCTTTAAACTAAAAATGATATTTTAAAACTATTTATGAATTAAAACTAATTTTTATGATTTTTCTTTATTTATTTTTAATTAAAAACTAATTTATAACTTTTAAAACTAAATTAAAATACTAAAAATTATGAAAGTTAATGGGAAAATTATGAAAATATTTTTCAAAAATCTAAAATAACAAAATAGAATTTTCAAAACTAATTTTATATTTTTTTAATTATTTTTCTATTTTCTATGAATTAAAAACTGTTTTAAAATAATTAAATTGCTAAAAATTACAAATTTAACTAAGAAAAATCTGGAAAAATTATTTTTTTGCTTTTTATATTTATCTTAACCTAGGAAAAATGAAAACTTAATTTTTTGAAGCTTTTCTGATTTATTGCAATAAAGGCTAATTAAAAAGTCCTAAAAACTGATTTAAAATAAGAAAAATAGCAAACAGTAATAGAAAAATCTGAAATATTCAGGAAAAGTCTAAAATTATATTCTAAGTCTAAGAAAAATATAAAAACTATGGCTTATGTGTGAGAATAAGAGGCTGCAGTGAAAAGTGCTTATAAATAAGCACTCAAAATAAGCTAAAGGTCACAAATGAGCACCAAATGAAAGCAGAAGCTAGATTATGCTATAACAACCTAATACCAACCTATTTCAACTAATCTAAACCTCTAAGATGCAAACTACAATGATATGGTGATTTAAAAACTTGAGTGCCAAACAGTTTTTTATCCTAACTTCTAGCTTAAGCACAAGCTTATCTAATAAGCAACAGTGGAAAACAGAACTTGTAACTTGTAAACAACCAACCAGAGATTATATAGACCAAAATTGAGCCACTAACAAGCTTTATTGAAGCTTGTGGAGCTTCAGCAAACAACATGTACACACTCAGTATTAGCTGAGTGTGAACAGGGTATATAAGAGCTTATTGAGCAGCTTATTTGGACCTCATAAAGACTTCCAAAAATTCAACAAAAAACAGTTTAAGAAACTTGACCAACTGAACTAGAAAAACCCAAAATTTCACTAAATTCGAACCAGAATTGAATTCATGAAAAATCAACCAAGTTGGGTGAAAAACGGATTTTCTAATTTTTGACTTTTTAACTGTTTTGCAAAGTTTGACTTAAATGAGATTTGATTCAATCCTACTGATTATAAATGATGAATAAAGATGCAATAAGACCAGTTTAAGCTAACTCTAACAGATATAGACCTAATGTGCAAGATGATTTTATCCTATACTAACTAATGCATTCATATGAGCAGATTCAAATTGATTTTGACTTTCTTAGAGTGCAGATGCAATATGATGACTAAAATGATTCAAGTGGACCTAATTGAGACTGAGTAGACAGATTTTAAGCACAAACCAAAGCTCAAGCTTAATTATACTAATTGATCCAAACACTGGTTTACTTAACTAAAATGCAACTCCTAAATCTAATCTCAAATCCAAGCCTTGCCAAGCTTCAAAACAGATTCTAGTATACTGATCACCACTAAATGAAGCATAACATGCAGCTAAACCTAGCTAAACTAACATGGTCTACATGAAGCTAATTAAACAGTACTAATGCAAACCTGAGTCAAAGAATGCAAGTGCAATTAGAATTGAAGCAGTGGTATTTAAGGACTAAACAATGATATCTACTAAACCAACAAGCTGAAATCAACTACTACTTCTACATTAAACATTAACAAGGAACAGTCTACAACTATACCACTTGTTAAAAACTTGAAACCGATTTAGACTTACATAGGTCTTGCCACTATAGCACACCCTTGAAACCAATGAGACCAAGAGTCTATTGCAATGCTAAACCCAATTCGAATACCATCTCAATCCTTATCCAAAGCAACTCAGAACCATACCCTGCAGCGTTGACTTATGTTGACCAAAGGAAGAATTTGCTTGTACCTGTTTCCAAAGCTCACTGAAAGCTATCAACAGCTTCAGTGAGCTTGTTTGAGTTTAGAAATAAGGTCTTTGGAGCTTGGATTTAAGATCATGTAACTGTACTTAAAACAGGAAACATAAAAACATGAACTATGATAAAAACCTTGAATTGATACTTGAAAGTAGATTACAATAACTAAATGGCTTAGGTTCAATACAATAAAGCTTAAGATTACAGTTTAAAAAACTAATTGAGATAATTTAATTAAAAACGACATACAAGGAAATTAAAACTAAAAACTACTACTCTTCTCTCCTTCTTCTTCCTCTATTTATATGCAAAAGTTCTTTCCACTTGCCTCTGAGCTTTTCCCACCTTTAATCTTGGCCCTTGGATCACTTGAGACAATATTGGCCATTGATGAGTTTTGGCGGGAAAATGGTATTGCAACTAGGGGAAGGTTTGAGTGCAAGGGCGGGGGGGGGGGGGGGGGGGGGGGGAAGCATTAAATGCCTTTTGTTGTTTGGTGTTGAGGTGGAGTGATAAGGTGTGGGAGTTGAGCTGGAGGTGAGGTGAAGACTGAGTTTTGCAGGCAGGCAGGTGAGGAAGGAGACTTTGGAGGGAAAAGGATGACTAGTTTGACCATGTTTGACCGGGGAGTATTATTAGGCAGGGGTCAAAACAGGGGGTCAAAGGTGTATATTGGCAGGGGGTTCATGGTCCAATCAAAGGGTCAAGGTCCAATGGGTTGGTATTAATAACAAGGACCATTTAAGATATTTTCAAACTTCCAAGGACTATTTTTGCCAAATTTGAAACTTGAAGGACCAAACTTGTAAATTCTCAAAACTTTTGAAATTTTTCACCAAAGGACTAATTATGACAACTTATGATTTCAAAAGGACCTTTGGTGACTTTTCTTTTAAAATAAGTGCTCAGGGACTATTTCTGACAACTTTTGAAACTTGGGGGACTAAAACTGCCAATTATGCAAACTTAGCTCGTTTTTCATCTAATTTTAAACATTTTGCATCTGAAACATATAAAATACACTTTTGAGATATTTTCAGTATTTTGATGCATTTCTGAGTGTTTTTTAAATGTTTTGCAGTTCAGATTTGACCAAAAATGATGAGTATTTACACACTCATCACTCTGCTTTTGTCATCTTCTTCACCTTGAACTTTTCTTGTATAAGATTCACATGCTCCATTGTGCGACCATCTACCGGTTCTTGTCCTTTCGGTAACTGAGGTGTAGCATCAACAAGTTTAGAGAACCAGTCATACTCTTCAGTGTCATCATCATCTAGCCATGACACAACATTGGTCTTTTTCTTCTTCTTAGGCTTTGGTGATGATGCTGGTTTCTTTGTTGATGTAGAAGAAGTTGGTTGTTGTTAGGGCTCAGGAATTTCTTCATCATCACCACCAGTGTATTGAAAGTGATCACCGGTTTTCTCTGTTTGTGGTGGTGACTCAGAGTCCTGAGGTTTGTCTTTTGTAGGAGAACGTGGTGGAGATCTTCTAGCGGTGGAGGTCCTTTGGGGTGGTGGAGGCATAGAAGATGAATCATCATTTTTCTTCTTTCGTTTCGGCTCAGAGTCTTTATCCGCATCATCATCGTCTCTTGGACGCTTGGCCTTCTCAGCTGTCTGTTTGCATGAGGTTTTGAGTTGATATTCCAGCAATGCCTCAAATAGTTTAGCTTCATCAGAGGTAAACGTTGCAGATCGTTTAGACATTTGTAACACCAGCTTGGAAATCAACTCTGCATCAGAGACAACTGCAGGCTCAATTGGATTGATCTGCATTGCTACCGGAGTATATTGCATTGTTTGCTTGACTAATTGCATGAGATTTGGATAGAGTTGTCTGGTGAACATCTCTCTTGTCACTCCAGGGACAGTGTCGAGGAGAAACTTGTGAGTATATTCTCTGATCGTCTTATCCATTTCCCCTGGATATCTCTGTTTAGAAAGTGTTGAATCTGCTCCCTTTCATCTGAAAACTCGTTTATCACATCTTGAAGAAAATTGATTATGTCCGCAAGTTGATTCAGTTTCTTATTGACCACGTCTTTCTTCTTTACTTGCCTGACATCTTTGACAATCTTAATCTTTGCACGTGATATCCAAGTATCGGTCGGTTTCTTTACCGATTTGGATGCGGATCTGGTGGTGGCTTTAGATGGTGGTGGAGATGAGCGAAAAGATGAGTCTGACGATGATGATTCATGAGGAGGCTCAAGGTCCTTTGGTGGCTCAGAAGTTTGCTCCTTGCTACGTGCGAGACTATCTAGAAGATAATCATCGGCTTCCTTTTCGGCTTTAGCCTTATCTTCCGCCTTAACCCTACCTTCTTCATCTGCTTTTGCTAGAGCTTCTTCTTCTGCTTTTTCTTTAGCAGCAGCATCAACATCTTCATCAGTAATTTTCTCAGTCTTCTCCTTCTTCTTATCAGGTTCCTCAAAGTCAAAAATGATCTCATCCTCTAGTTGCTGTTGTTGTGATTCGTGGGTGGTGGTACCAGCTCCCTTATCGGGTTGATTAACCGCATCGGAAACTGGCGTGGTTAGTGCACCACCACTTGACCCTCCAGGGCCACGAGTTTGTTGAAGGTTGAACTCCTTAGCAACATGTTGAAGTCTGAGATTCTTCAATTTCTTTCTGTAATCTTTGTCTTCATCCTGTGGCTCTTCATCTGAGTTCTCTTCTTCCTGCTCTTGCACTAGAGTTTTCCCTTTATCAGACTTGGGACTTAGAGGTTTTTCAACTGTTAGTGTACCATCTGTTGCAGATTCTGAGTAGATAACCTCTTCATCTGTTTCAGTGTCCTCCGAGCCCTCGTCCATAAGTTTTGGTTCTGGTTTGGGTTTAGGGATGGCATCCTTTGATGGAACTCTCTTTTTGAGTGTGTGAGTCCTCTTTGGATACTTACGTGTACTCTCAGTGCTCGCAACACTTCCAGCACTGCCTCTCCTGGTCTTCCTAACAGGTGTACCAGAAGACTTTTCATCTATGAACCCCACTTTGCCTGATGCCACTGCTTCCAGATAACGTTTGTACGATTGAAGTTCCTTGATCTCAGCAGTAAGAAGGCAATCTGGCAAAACAACACCTTGTTTCTTCGTTGTTGATTCTTTGAATCTGACAACATTGAGTGTAGGCTCAAACAACACGGAGTGATGGTTGGGATCATCAAGTCTCGAAGGAATATCAGGATTATTCCCGAGTATCCTCTGGATCAACAGTTTTGTGTATCTTATGTAAGGGATTTTGGTGCCAGGTTTCCTAAAATATGACATCATGTCATCCCAAATTAGACTTGCGAAATCGATGTGCATCATGTTGACCATGCCCCAAAATACTTGTAGTTCCATGAGCTTGGGATGCTTATAACCACTATCACGTCCAAAAACTGATTTGGTGATCATGATGTAGAGGGTTCTCCATGGCTGATGAATATTCTTAAGATCTACTGAAGAGTGTTTGGTGATGATCCCAACACCTTCATCATAGCCAATGTCGACCATGAACTAGAGAGTGACCTCTTCTGAAGGAGTAGCAATGTAACTGGCAGGCTGGATGGTAGGAAGAAGGAGAATAGCCCTTAAGTCTGCAGGAGTGACGGTGACTTGTTTGTTGTTGAGTGTCACTGTCACAGCCTCTTGACCTTTGACCTTTTGCATGGTATGCCAGAATTGGTGAACATAAATCTCCGGCACAGTTGCAGAATTAGTGAGCATATTCTTGTAAGGATGAGTCTTCAGAATATCCACAGCAATTTGACAAGAAGACTCAGAACACGTGAAGTTGTCAAAATCGACTCTGAGATTGTTCTTCCCAATCTTCATCTGGTAACCGGTGGGGAAGATGTCTTCCATTGTGAGAACATTCAGTGCATCAACGTTTTCCATTGTGACATCCATATTGTGATCTGAAAGATATTGAGCCAAAAGAACCAACATATCGAAAGACATTACGTTAGTCAAAAGTTGATTTTATTGTCAAATTATTGAATATGTTTTGTTGATGAATGTTACGAGTCCAACGTCACTTGTATGTCCGATAGTCCAAAGTAGTCGTGATAAGTTTCGTGAGTTTATTAGTTTTGATTTGTAAAGTCCAAATTTTCACTCATTTTCACAACATATTAACCATTATAGCTTATTAGTGTCATTTTGGTTTTGTGACGTTATGATTTATTTATTTACAAGTATGTACGCGTAACAATTCATAATTAAGGTTAAAACAAGGCTTAAGCGTAGAAAGTAAGCTTATGCGTAAACAGTAATACCCATATGCGTAGGCATAAGCTTATGCGTAGGAACTTCTCTTACGCGTAAGAAATATTACGCGTAGGAAAAGAGCTTGGCATAAAGCTTACGCGTAAGCGTATGTTAGAGTTTATGCGTAAGGTTTATTCGTAAGAGTGAACTTTATGCGTAAGACTCAAGTTTACGCATATCCTTCACAGGATACGCGTAGTCCCCTTTGTAGAACCTTACGCGTAAAGGTTACGCGTAAGATTACTCTTACGAATAACATTCTACGCGTAAGGTAATCCTTATGCGTAGGAATCCAATTAACCTTGATTCTGAAATTGGCAAGCGTAAAACCTGAAATAAGTCCATCATAACATGTCCATTCACACATTATTCAATCCCTTCCATTTACTCATGATATCTCAATCATATACAGTTACGCGTAAAGATTGCTTATGCGTAAAAGTTAAACCTTAGGGTTTCAATTTTACGAATAAGAAATATAACCATGGAAATGACACCAAATTAATTCTGGGATGTCTTAGAGGTTATATGATAATGTTGTAACAAGTTTTAACACCAAAGACCTTAGGAATCAAAAATACCCAATTCTTATGAAACTTAAACCCTAAATCATGATTTCTTACAATTTCTGTTTCTGGGCAAGATTCAAGAGTGGATTAGGTCAATTAAGCATGTAGCAAACATTATCCAACCATCTAATTACACAGAAACTCTCACAAATGAAAACCCCTAATTCATACGCATAAACCCTAATTCTTGAAATCCGATTAAAAACGTTTTCTGGATAGAATTTGAAGTTGGAAATGTTTATTATACTTGATTTTAAGATTTTTGACACAAAATTTATCATCACAAACACTCAATGATGATTTCGTGTTCATACGCATACGCGTAGAACACAAAATCATCCTAAACACAAAATCTAGCCGTTGGATAATCATGAAATTCAAAACCAATGTTTGTAAACACACGATAATCCTTAAACCACTTACAAATATGAAGATTAAAGCACGGATTTGAGAAATGATTCTTATGCGTCGGATGGGTCGTTGGAGAATTAAATGAGTGAATTTAATGTTTTGAAAAATTTAGGTGGAATGGTTTTATTAAAATGAGTTTAAAATTTTAACAACATTGGTCCCTCCACCTCAATTATTTTCATTCAACGCCCATAACTTCCATTTTGGTTACGTAAAACATGATTTTTGGAAAGAAACTTGACGACACTCCCCCTCGACTTTAGAAATAAAGAAATTTTACAAATTTGGGTCCGGGGAGTGTCAAGGAACAAGAAACGAGTCCACAATTGTCAAAGATACAACCGGTATTAGGTAACATGCAAGTACAAGGTTTTATGAAATAAAAAAATATTAACTTTCTCCCCCTCAACACTTGTTCGGGAAAATGAGAAAAGTTAGATAGAACAAAGTGTTGACTGAAGTTTTGTACTTGCCATGTTTGAAAGAAATTAGATAGAAGAATACTTTTGAATTTTATCAAATTTTATATTTTTGTATTTTGTTTTTGAAAAATATTTACAAAAGAGGTTTTGGTATTTGACTGGTTTTAAGATTGTTTTAAAAGTTCCTCCAGTTCCTCTGGAGTCAAACACCGCATACCAATCCAGTGGACCAACTCAGTAAACCTAGCAGGAGCTAAGGCTTTGGTGAGAAGGTCTGCCAATTGGTATTCAGTACCCACAAAGTATAATTCAACGGTACCCTTTTCCACATGCTCCTTGATGAAATGATATCGAAGATCGATGTGCTTAGAATTCGAATGTTGAACAGAGTTGCACGAGATCGCAATAGCACTTCGATTGTTGCAGTACATCGGGATTCTGTCAAATATGTAACCATAGTCTTTGAGTTGTGTTCGCATCTAAATGACTTGAGCACAACATGCCGACATGGCTACATATTCTGCTTCAGTTGAGGACAACGATGTACAATCCTGCTTCTTCGATTGCCATGACACCAGTTTATCACCAAGAAATTGTAAAGCTCCTGAAGTACTTTTTCGAGAATCTAAGCATCCTGCGTGATCAGCGTCTGAAAAAGCTATTAGTTCAAAACCAGAATCCTTCGGATACCAGATCCCCAAGTTAATGGTTCCCTTGATGTATCGGAGGATTCTTTTAGCCTCAGAGAGGTGAGTTTCAGTTGGTCTCGACTGATAACGGGAGCAAAGATATACAGCAAAGACAATATCAGGTCTACTGGCTGTTAGATACATGAGAGACCCAATGATACTTCGATATTTGGTAGGGTCAACCAATTTCCCATGCAAATCAGCATCTAGTTTCTTGGTATGTGCCATTGGAGTGGCATAGGTATCACAGTTTTGCATTCCATTTTTGTTTAAAATTTCAAGGGCATATTTGGACTGACTCAAGAAAATACCACGGGGTGATTGATGAACTTGCAGTCCTAGAAAGAACGTAAGTTCACCCATCATGGACATTTCAAAATGTTTTTTCATAAGTTTTGAAAAAGCGTTTGAGTACTTTAGATGTGTTGACCCAAAAATGATGTCATCCACATAAATTTGAATGATTAAAATGTGTGCCCCATGATATTGTATGAATATTTTAGGGTCAACCGATCCTTTGACGAAGTTATTAGCGATAAGAAAGGATGACAACTTATCATACCACACCCGAGGGGCTTGTTTGAGACCGTAGAGAGCCTTGTACAGTTTGTAGACGTGATTAGGGAACTCTGGATCAACGAATCCATCTGGCTGGCTGACATAGACCGTTTCTTTCAGTTTTCCATTCAGAAAAGTAGTTTTGACGTCCATCTGAAAGACCGTTATGTTCATGTGAGCCGCGAATGCCAGAAAAATCCGAACAACCTCAAGTCTAGCAACCTGTGCGAATGATTCCTCGTAGTCAGTCCCTTCTTCTTGTCTATAACCCTTAGCCACCAGACGTGACTTATTTATGATAACCGTACCTTCAGCATCCAGCTTGTTTTTCCAAATCCATTTGAGACCAATAACATAGACCCCAGTTGGTTTTTCAACCAATTCCCATACTTCAAGACGTTTAAACGGATTTAGTTCTTCTTTCATGGATTCAATCCAGTTGTCGTATGTCATGGCTTCCTTAATATTTTTGGGTTCAGCTTGGCAGACGGTAAGTGCATAAATGGAATGTTCACCGTCAGTCTGAAGGCGTTGTCTAGTTATGACTGGTTGATTCGGGTTTCCAATAATGTTCACAAGAGGATGGTCTTTCGTCCAACGATGTGTAGAGGGTTGATGTTGATATACATTCTGCAGATTGGGAGGATTCAAATGGCTTGTAGATGATTCCGCAACATCAGGTGTGGCAGATTCATTAGCAAACGGATTGAAGAACGCATTTTGATCATAATCTGCAGGTGGGGGTACTTCATTGTTCAGAAGATCATCAGCTGGTTCAGCGTCATTGGATGCGGTCTGTTCGACTGTTGTAGAATCAATTGGTGGTGCTTCCTCAATAGTAGTTGTTGTTGCAGGTGTATCAGGGATTGGATTATTATCAGGTGGAGCAGCGGAAACATTTGATACATCTGGAGCACGTTCATCAAGATCATCATTAAATAGAGGAGCAAATAGCTGTTCCATTTGACGTCGAGTAAGTTGTAAACTTGGTTCAGCTGATGATGGGGTTTGGGGGAAGTTTAGACGGTTATGTCCGGGTTCCAAGCCGTTATGCTCAGAAGCCATCTCTGTAAGCTCATCGAAATTTGCATGAATTGTTTCCATAATCTCCCTTGTACGATGATTCCAGATCCGGTAACCCTTAGAGTTTTCACAATATTCAACAAAGACTCCAATATCAGCTTTGGCTTTGAGCTTACCAAAGTCATCACGATCATTAATCGAGTAACAAAGGGATCCAAATACATGAAAGTGTTTGAGATTCGGTTTACGGTTGTGGATAAGCTCATAAGGTGTTTTGTTGTGGCGTTTGGTAATCATTGAACGATTCTGAGTGTAGCATGCTGTTGACACGGCTTCAGCCCACAAGTAATCTGGAAGTTTTGCATTTATCAACATCGTTCTTGCAGCTTCCACTAGCGTACGATTTCGTCTTTCAACAACTCCGTTTTGTTCCGGTGTTCGTGCAATTGATGTTTGATGCTCAATTCCCACTTTCTCATAATATGCACGAAGAGTTTGATTTACAAATTCAGTTCCTTTGTCTGTTTTGATTTGTCTGACTGTGTTCCGGAGCTGAACTTGAATTTTTGTGAGAAAAGTGATGATCATCTGTGGAGCCTGATCTTTACTTCGAATAAAATAAACCCAAATCCATCTTGAGTAGTCATCTACAATTACCAAGATGTAGCGTTTGCCATTAATCATCTGCACGCGCATCGGGCCACACAAATCCATGTGAAGAAGATGAAGCACATGCTGTGAGTTGTGTTCCACCTTTGAAGGAAAGTGAGCACGAGTGCTTTTCCCTTGTTCACAAGCTGAGCATAGGTGATCTTTAGAATACCGACATCTTGGGAGACCTTCAACAAGTTTGTAACGTGCAAGATTGGTTATGGTTTGAAAGTTTAAATGTGAGAGACGACGGTGCCATAGCCAAGATTTTGTAGATGTTGCCTTTGAAAGTAGACATATGGGAGATGAAGCAATCATGTCTTGTATTGAGATTGTATAAAGACTTGATGTGCGGGTACCAGACATAAGATCGTTTCCTTGTAGATCACGAATGAAACAAGTTTTCTCCCGAAAAGCAACTTCCAAATCTCCATCACAGAATTGACCAACTGAGAAGAGATTGTGACCGAGGCCTTCCACATAATAAACCCTGCTAATTTCGATGTTACCATTGATGTAATCTCCGTAGCCTATGATAGCTGCGAAGTGATCATTCCCGAACCTGACAGTGCCAATGAACTTTGAAACAAAGTTTGATAAGAGTTTGAGATTGCCTGTCATGTGCCGGGAACATCCGCTATCAACAATCCATAGGATGATCTGTATCACCTGCATTACACACAGACGACACAGATGGAATAAAAGTAGATGTGGAACCCGAAGAGTTAGAGGGTTCCGAAGCAGTTATAGTTGAAACACACATGTTTATGATTTTAGGTATCCATTTAAAGCCAAGTGTATTATGTAACCATTTCTGCCATCTCCAACTAGTCTTAGCTTTGGTCTTAGTAAATGAACTAGGTGATAAGTTCTTCCTAGGAAGTGAAGGGGATTCAATGGGTACATCAATGATTGTAGCCGGAACACTAGAGGGTGGTTTACCTAGCACATACTTAATGCATTAGTGGGCCTAGAGGTATTCCGTTTTCTATTATTCCGCTTACTATTCAAGATAGTCTTAGC
The DNA here is from genome assembly GCA_019973895.1 of Chrysanthemum seticuspe. Taxonomy (NCBI): domain Eukaryota; kingdom Viridiplantae; phylum Streptophyta; class Magnoliopsida; order Asterales; family Asteraceae; genus Chrysanthemum; species Chrysanthemum seticuspe. The sequence continues at coordinate 64,697,557 of BPTQ01000004.1, read as the reverse complement.
AACACATTTATCATGACAACCAGAGAACATGCTTTTATGACAACCAACACAAGAAGCTTCTGTTAGGAATTAGAAAATTCCAGTGCTGAAAGAGTCGGTCACCCCAACTATTATCTAGCATAAGTTAGCTCGTAGATTGGTCATTAGTTACGGTTTATGTAGTTAGTTAATAGTGTAAAATAGTTTAGTGCAACACCGTGGAAGAAGGTCGGGTCTTTACCCACTGTATCCCTGATCCACAGGCCGTCAGGAGGTCGTTTAGTTTGTAACCTATAAATACCCTCTACCTTGCAAGGTAGAGGGTTGGATGTTCTTGAATAATCTAATATTCCACAAGTTTCTCTCACTAGAATGTCCCACTCTTTCTCTCTCTAAAACCATCTATGTGCTCATGTGTTAATGTTATGATGTGTAAGTGAAAAGTTAATATCTTACAATTGGTATCAAGAGCCATGGTTAGATCATATCTTGCACATCTTTGGATTTATAGTGGTTTTTAGGTGGTTTTTGAGTTTGAAAAAGTTTAGTGGTTTTTGCATCATTTGGTTGATTTCTTGTGTTAAAGTTTGAATTTTGTTGGTACTTTTATGTTTAGAATCATCAAAAGTGTTTAGGTTTTCATTTGGTAAGCTTGAATCATCTTGGTTGGGTTGTTCTTGGATTGAAAAGTGAAGGTTACTTGGTTTTTCATGTTAGCGACTTAGCTCTCGGAAAAGTTTCTTGGTAGCGACTTGCTTCATAGTTTTGTAGCGAGTTACAGTTATAAAAGCTAGCGAGTTAGAGCTAGCGAGTTAAAGTACAAGTAGTGGAATCTCCACTACGGTTAGCGACTTGTGGTAGCGACTTAGTCTGTAGCGAGTTGCTCTTTAGCGACTTGCATATCTAGCGACTTGTGTAGCGAATTACTGCACAAATTTGGCTAGCGACTTAGTCTGTAGCGAGTTACTACTTAGCGACTTGTTTTTCTGTTAGCGACTTGGGACTCTAGCGAATTAGGGGTGTAGCGAGTTAAAGGCTAGCGACTTAGTACACTTATTGCTAGCGACTTAGCGTGTTGGCGAATTAGTGTTGGCGACTTGGTGTAGTATTTTCTAGCGACTAGGGATTAGTACTATTTTGTTGGTAGCAAATTGACTCTGAATTCTCTAGAGATTTGAGGAGTAATTCATAATAACACAATGTCAGTCATCACGCATCCCTTAATCACCAAAGTACTTGCTCTCTATGAAACAGCCCAGAATAGTGAAACAGAATGCCCATCTGAAGGCCTCACACCAAATGACTCAGTATTGATCAATCAGAACAACTCAAATATGTCACACTTAACTTCTTCAGATGATACTAAGAATGTGGAATGCACCAGTGAGCCGTTTCAACATCTCAGTCAGCTTCTCAAATTACTCTTATCAACAACCATGGATCGAACAAGTTGTGCCATTCTTCGTCAGGACTTTCCCACTTTAACAAGAGCTGTATTGTTTAACCTAGATCGACTGAGGTTTCAAATCACCAAAGAAAAGCTCTCAACTGATGATTCTCATGCTGCTCTTCAAACCATCTTCAACCAATTTCAGCCACTTATCCGGGAAGAATACTCCTCAGATTTTGATAATACCATGACTGGAATGTCCTTCAAGAAGCACACGGGAATGGAAATTCATGAGTTCAGAAACTCATTTATTCAACTCATGAGTAATATGGAAACATACATCGAGGAAGCTGCAAAAGAGAATAACAAGCTGAAGGAATTGAATGAGTGTCAAGAGTGTCCATGGAACAATGATGACGTGTCATGCTCCACTCCAGTTGAACCAGCAGAATACACTGATTGCAGAATCTCAGCTATGATGGAAAAGGATGAAGAAATCAACATTGATCTCAAATTCTCAGAGTCAGAAAAGGTAACAATCAACAAGGTACACTTATCTGATCACACCAATTCTCACAAGAAGGTACATGACTCTTACCCTGAACATAACAATGTGGAATCAATCTTTGTTTTGTCTGAATCTGGTGCAAGTAACATGATTGAAAAATGGGTATATGATGAGCTTTCAAACAAATTTTCAATTCTTGAAAAACACTGTATATCGTTGCAAATTGAAATACAACATAAGGATGAAATGTTTTATGCAGAAAAACAGTGTAGTAATCTGGAACTTCCAGAACTTAGAGAATTTTTTGAAATTAATCAGTTAAAATCCCAGATTCAGGACAAAGATTCTACCATAAGAAATCTGAAATCTCTTCTTTCAGAAGCCCAGAAATATGACTGTCATGAGATAAGTGATACACTAGAATCCAGGAATTCTGAACTAGCTCTATGTGTGTCCAACCTTCTAAGAGAAAATGAGCACTTAAGAAAGAATCTTGATGAAACAAACTCTAAGTTAGTCAATCAATCCAACCTCTTGATGAAAGATATTGATGACCTCAAAGCACAAATTCAGGATAAGAGCTTCAATATTGTTGCCCTAAAAAATGAGCTCAGGAAGTATGCTGGAAATAGGATGAACACTAAGTTTGCAAAACCTTCAACGTTGGGAAAGTCAACGGTTCAGAACCACTTGAAACGAACAGTTATTAAACAACCTAATGCCTTTAGGTCTGAAAGAGCTAAACCATTGAAATCTAAGCTTACATCCCAAGTTGATTACAAGTCTGTTTTGTCAAAACCAGTCACTTCATTGCCTAATTCAGTTATGATGAATCCCAAGCATAGGACTAATGAACATCACCCACAAGTCAAAAATGTTATAAGCTTAACTAGATATCATGCAAAACATAGTCTGACAGATCAATCCCCTAAGAAATTCTCAGATCACAAAAAGACAATTAGTCAAAACAAGGGTGTGCATTCATTTAGTTCATCTCACTGTGGCTTCAAATGGATTCCCACTGGCAGATTATTTAAGTATACAGGACTTAAACGAACTTACATTCCTAAATCATGCCTCAAGTGGATTCCCACAGGTAAATTTTTCAAGAATGTAGAACCGAATAGGATCCCCATTAATGATAGGTCTGGATTATACTGTGTTGCATCTAAATGTGAGACTAAACATGCCATTAACCCTTCTATGTACAAGTCTACATGTGCTTCAAGTACAATGTGCTCTCAGTCTTTTTCAGGTACAATGCTCAACTCAATCAGGAACTTCATGACTTGGTTCCCCTCAGATTTGAACATAGCTCATTCAGGAGCTATAGCTTGCCAGAGTTGATGTACTTCTTACTTTGACTCCTATTCATTTTGAATCTGGACTCGTCCTTCCATGTCTGTGCATAAATCATGTTAAAAAAAAAAAAAAAAAAAAAAAAAAAAAAAAAAAATTAAAAATTTAAAAAAAACACTTTTTGAGAAAATTTTATCATTTTTATCATTTTTTTTCTTTCTCAATCTAATAAGGAATATACTCCTTGTTATCGATAACATCTACGGTCCTAGAAATGTCATTCAATAATGGCACGGGATCATAGATGAAGTTCGAACAATAGATATATTCTTAATGGGTAAACGGGATTGGGTAATTTCAATCAATGTTCTCCGATGACATTGATTGAGGGGGAGATTAGTTTTATACACCATTGGCTTCTGTGCTGGTTATGAGGCTTGTTTATTTGAATGATGTGGTGATTTCCTGCTTGTGTGACTAACTGGTTATACTTTTGCAACATCTGGGAATGGGTTTCTTCCTGTTATAGGATGTGATTATATCTTGCTCATGAGAGTTGTAGTGCGTGCCTTCGTTGTAACTGCCTATGTGTTGATATGTTAAATTGTTTCATGATGCTCAGTGTAATAATCAATGCTAGAGATGTTATCCGTGTTAGCATATTATCACCTCTCATTCAAATATACCATAGGGACCAAAATTGTCATTCTGCCTAAGTTATATTTTTTTAGCGAATTACCTCACCTCACTTAGAACCATAAGGACCAATTGTGTCATTTTGCCTAAGTTAATTTTCATACCCCTAGCGAATTACCTAATAGCGAGTTACCAGTTTTACCCAAAAAGTTTTTTTTCTTCCTTTCTCTCTCTCTCTCTCGTTCCTCTGTTCCCTTCTTCTCCTCATCATTTTTCTTACCAGCGACTTAACAAGAGGTTTGAGTTGATGCCTTCTGATTGATGTTTCTCTTAAGCCTTAGTGTCCAGTTTCTAACTCTTTGTTATTTTCAGATCCCTTCGTGCTCGTGAAGTGTGTGTAGTTGATTCTCTCGCATAGGTTCGGATTCTCACGTAATCGTGTGTGTGCCCCCTTATAAAATGATTGATCGTGTTAAGTTGTGTGGTATATATGTTGTTTGGATGATACAGGTTGAATACATTTGATGTATGTTTTAAATGGATTGGACTGATGGGTTGGGGTTAGGAATGTTCTTGGTGGCGAGTTAGATTGTTCTTGGTAGCGACTTAGGTTGAATGTTCTTCATGGCGAGTTAGAGCTCTACATAGCGAGTACGTCTAGTAGCGAATTAGTTTACTAATTTCCAGCGACTTGGTTAGCGAGTTAGTAACTAGCGACTTGTATTTACAAGTTAGCGAATTAATAACATAGCGACTTAGTTAACCACTTTGTAGCAACTTGGCTTATTTACTGTACATGGCGACTTGACTTTACGAGCTAGCGAATTATCCTAGCGACTTGGTTAGCGAGTTAGCAGATAGCGACTTGTACTTACAAGTTAGCGAATTTGTTACCTAGCGACTTAGCTGTCTACTTTGTAGCGACTTGGTTTAAGTTTTATTCATGGCAACTTAGTCTTGCATGTTAGCGAATTAGTCTAGCAACTTTGAGAGCTAATCCTTTTATGACTTGTCCGTGGCTCTAGATGACGACTTGTTTTTACAAGTTTATAACAGTGTTCATGACTGAGAATTAGTCTTAGGGTCAAGGATGTTTTTAAAAAAAAAAAAAAATTCAATGTTGTTGCAAAAATATGATTTCGCTCTCACTACTCCTAGGATCTCCTAATTCGAATTGTTGAATCAACTTACTCTATGTAAACTGTTACAACATATCTGTTTAGGCAAAAGGTACTTGGGTTCTCTCACGACTTCCAAATGTTTCTTTTTGCCTCATACATATGTGCTATATCACTTTTACATGTGTATCTTGGCTCATGTCATGATCTCTTTGCCCTGTAAAACCCTTATCAGCTCGTCATGTAAACATTTTTATACAAGAATGTTCCTCTGTGTTATATCTTAACTATGTATGTTGTAAGGTGTCATATAGTTGCAATCTATGCCACTCTATCTGTCTCCTTATGTGTTGGGAACTTCTTCAGTGGTGCTCTCACTGTCTCACTTACTATGTATTATCTAACCTATTCCCATCCACCACTGTTGATTGTATGATTATTCAGAATATCAATGGCAAGTTCAATCCCTGAAAAGAGCGCTACCCCGTCAGGACCATCCAGAGTTCTCTCAGACGATGAAATCCTTCCCAAAAATCAATGGGCTGCTATTGGTAAAAGCAACTGTTTTGTGGACCTACAAAGGCTCCCACAAAATCCGATATTCAAAGTTTCAATTGACATCCTCAAAAACACTAACTTCTTCGGTGCTATTACCAATCAATGCTCGATTCCTGCCATCTACATTCAACAATTCTGGAACACCGTTCAATGGAATAAAATCACTGCACGATATTCTTGCAAGCTGGATAATATGGAGTTTACAATTGATTCGGATATTCTGAGCAAAGCTCTTGGAATCACACCATGTGACCCTGCCATTCGTCCTGTATCTCCACCTGGTGCTGACGATCTGATCGTATTTCTTATTGGGTTGGGCTATCAGGACAGCATTTCAAGAGCATCTGACATCATCACCGGACACATGTATCAACCCTGGAGAGCTATTGCATCCATTCTGAACCTGTGCTTATCTGGGAAAACATCAGGGTTCGATAAAGTTAGAATTCCTATTTTGCAAATCCTATGGGGAATCGTTAATAGGGTTGACGTGAATGTCTCAGATCGTATTTGGGAAGAATTCTCGCTATCAATGAACACATTCATATCTGATAGAACCTATTTCCTGAACAATGTTCAAGGTCGAAAGAAGCAGAACAAACTTGTAATTCCCAGCATCAGATTCTCCAAGCTTGTTATCCAGTGTCTGCAACAAACTCACAACTTCACTCCTAGGTCTGAATCAACTCTTCACAAAGCAGAACATGAATTTATTTTAGGAAACTTGAAATATGTTCCTAGAGGTTCGAATCAAGAAGTATTTGGATTGCCAATTCCTGATCGTCTTCTCACAGATGATATCAAGAAGAAGGACTACTTCAAGCAATACATGAAAAGTGCAACCAAACTCTCTGCTAATGTCTCACCCTCTCCTTTACAACCAACTGCTCCCAAGACCACCTCTGACTCTAAAGCATCCTATGCCTCTCTTCCTAAAAAGAGACGTGAAAGATCTCATCAGTCAGAATCTTCATCCAAAAAGCATAAAGAAAAGAAGAAGAAAGTGGAAAAGGAAATAGATGAGAACACTGAGGTGCCAAGGAATGTTTCCAGGCTAACTGATGAAGATGATGCTGATCTGCAACTTGGAATTCAGCAAAGTCTTGAAAGTCTGAATGTTAAAGCTCCAGTAGGTGGAGTTGTGTTAAGAGAACCCCCTCAACAACCTCGACAGCCAACCCCAATGACACATGACAAAGGAAAAGGGGTTGCATGTGCTGAAACTGAACAAGTTGCCCACACGCTGTTGACTATCTCTTCATCACCATCAAGCACCACAAATCAATATGAACTGAAGAGAAGAACAGGTTCATCACATGCAAAAGAACAATCTGGAATCGTCGAGGTTTCTGAGACGTTTAAGGAACCTCCTACAACTGGTGAGACTCAATCTGAGTTGAATATTGACACTCTGTTACAAAAGGGCTCACAGGATAACCTTGGGACAAGATCTGACGAGACCTTGAAGATGGATGAACCAAATTTGTCTACAAACTCTCTATCTTCACTTAAGAATCTCGATGATGACTTCTCTTTTGGTGATCAATTCATTAATGACAAAACCTTAGACTCTGCACAATCCATGTATAATGTCAGCATTCAGCAAGATACTTCAACCATTCCTCCAATGACTGCATCGTCACTATCAACCGCACTTCCACCTCCCTTGCCTGCTCAATCAACCGTTCAAACACCAACGACAACACCACCAACTTCAGAACCCATCTTCACAATTGCAGATGAAGTGGCTCCACCAGCTTCCCCTCCACAGATTCTCACATCTGATCAACTATTGGATAAAACCATTAAAAGGGTAGAAGCACTGGAAAGGCAACTTCCTAAATCTGTTGAGTCTCTGGTGGATCGTATCTACAGATTGGAGCACCTCAACTTCACTGATGCAGTTACTGATGCTATTGAAGGAGAAGTCAAGGATGCCGTGGAATGGGCAATGGAGGCTCCACTTCTCAGACGATTCAAGGACCTCCCCATCTCCGATATGAGAGCTGCCCTGTGTGAAAGGATGTATGAGGCTGAAGAGGACAAGCATGAGGTTCACGGTAAACTTTATGAGGCACTTGAAGAATCCATCAGATTTGACAATTATGAACAGTTTAAAATTGAAGTCGGAGAAAAGGATGCTAAAAAGAAAAGAAGAACAATTGTGATGGAAACATTGATGAAGGATCGCAAAGATCGCGAAGATCCTCCACCACCAGGAGGCGCTGGAACTTCTGGAGCTGGGAATCCTTCATCAACACCCAATTCACCTCCATCACAGCCACCATCATCAACTCCAAAACCGTCCAATCAATCAGACTCTACAAACAGACAGGGTACTCAGAAGAAATCTGCCGCCTGGACGACGATCGATTCAAGATTCACCTCCACATCCACTTCAATTCCTGATGATCAAGTGGTCCACGAAGAGTCTCAAGTCATGGCTGACTCAGAACCAGATGAAGATGATGCATCGACAAAGCATATTCCAAAGCCATCAGAAGACTGGTTTGACTCTTACATGGCTGGGAATCGCTCTAGCACATCCAGAGTTGCACCTTCAAGAGACACTATTCAAAGCTGCATTATGGAAGATAGACCTCCTTCCCCAGAACCCACATGGACCATCCCAGAGTCTGACTCTATGATTCCTGACAACAATTGGGCATCAGTTATCACCAATAACTATGAAGTTCCAGCTGAAGACTCTCTTCTGCACTACACTGGTGATATGGGAAGTTTCATCAGATGGTTTTGTGAGCGGAAGAGTATCTCTTCCATAACACCAAGAGATCTAGAAGGACAAGCCTACGAAATTGTCAAAGTCTTCCATTCTGATGCAAACCATCTTCAATATCAGATGGAAGAATGCCATAAGATGCTGAATGACCAAGTCAGTGAGCAAATCAGTCGCTTCAATGTCAACAAATCTCTTCCTCTTGGTGGTGAACCTGGTCAGATAACCATTCAGGCGGAATTCTTCTTCAATCTCGACTTGGACTATCTGTGTGCTCGCTCCGCTGAAAGAAGACCTGCTCTCTCAATATCAAAAATGAAAGCTGCAACCTATTCTGATCAAGGGCTTGAGCAGATGGTTCCAGATCAATTCTGGGCGAATGAAGAACAAAAGTATGATATTGCAGCTTCTTATGGTATTTCTCACTGGTGGTTCAAAAAGAAGAAGTTCTACATTGAAAGACATGGTGCTGATAAAAGACGCAATGATGTCAGATCTAAACTGCAAATCTTAAGCGTTGTCAGTGTAGAAATCTTCCCGATTTATGGATATGAGTACTTGAAGAAGATTGTTCTTAAAAGAGCTGACCTCAAAATGTATACCATTGAAGAGAACGACTTCAAACATCTTCTGCCAAATGATTTCGAAGATCTCTATCTCTTAAATCTTCAAAGACACCTGGAGCACTTACCAGTACGTGAGAAAAAGGCCCTCTCTGCAGCTGTCACTCTTTGGATCAGGAGCTTAGTCATTCGGAAACGAGTTGAGGACTTTCAGCTTGGCATTGAAAGCTACCAAACCAGGGTCAACCTCACAAGCCCTCAATGGAATGCAGCTGGGCATGAATTTCATCGAGAATACAAAGTTCTTGACACTCCGAGAGCCGTCATCTTCACTGACAGATATGGATCGCGTATGCTTATGCGTCTATGTGAACTCTACAAGTTTAGTGATGGTACGCTCAAAATGGTCGAAGAAGAACTTGACTCCAGAGTGAAAGAAGCCAAACTTGATATGAGATCTTGGGTTAAAACTACTTTCTGGACTGATGAGGACGTGAAGAGATGTGAACACTTCATTGCTGCAATCAGACGAAGACTCAAGACACGAAGGATCTTCCGCAGCCTTGAAAGCTTTGTTGGTGGAAGGCTCCGTGATGGTCACTATAAACTTCTTCAAAGAACTGAATGAAGACTTCTTCGGAATACCGTTTATGTTTCGTTAACATTGTGTTATATGTAGTGTATTAAATATGAACAACTGTGATACATGTAATAGTGCTAGGATTTGTACTATGGTTTCCCCTTGTGAAAAGGGGAAACATCTGTGTTGTCCTTTTCTTTGTCATATAAAATTGGACACATTTTTCTCCTACAAATGTTTTACCTCATACTTATTTAAATCACTTGAGATCCAAAATCTCAAAGGATTTAAGATTTTTGATCGGGGGAGAAAATGTGATATAAATATGAAAGATGGTAAAAGATAAGATGACCAATTTTTTGTGCATACTTCTCCCTTATATGTGCTAAACTAGTTTTCGAATCTCGAAGCATATATTAAGGGGGAGAACTCTCCTTGTTAATTCAAGTCATCAGGGTACACTACACTTTAAATACTTTAAAGTACCTTGATCACATGGCTTCTAATCCTTGATGATAAAAGGTTCCCTCTAGTATGTGCAAAACTCTTTTCAAACCTCGAGGCACATATTGAGGGGGAGCAAATTTATGAAAACCTCATCCTTCCCGGAAATGCTATATCTACTTGATTTGTTGAGGGAAGTGATGTTGATATCTTTTAGAAAATGGTAATCAAAGAAGTTAATTCTTTCTCTTGCCTCCGTGTGCAAAACATTTTCAAATACTTGATGCACATGTTAAGGGGGAGTTCTCGTTCTAAAAATATCAAAAACAATTCAGGTACAAAATGCTTTGATAATATATCACATGTATCTGAATTGATTTTTTTTTTAATGGTTTTCAATTGGATCCAATGGCAGACGAACGATACCAAATTGACCGACCAACTTTACTTTATGTACGGTGATATAAGGATGATAAGGTTAGGTATTGGTTCCCATGATCCGCCTGAACCGGAGGGATCTACCCAGGGACAATCCACTAGTTAGTGTAGAAGTCCTTAGGTATGATGATAAAAGGAGAAAAAATGAGATATGGGAAGAGTGCCGACTAAGACTGAGCTAGTACTGGAATAAACCCAACAAGGTATTAGCTATGAAGTCTTGGTAAGCACTGAAGGGGTTGAAGAATTAAAAAGAATTGAATGAGGAAAGGGTGAAAATAAATAGCCCTCCATTTATTCAACCTTAGGGCAGAAACCGGGTTCAATTCATATACTACTGATGGTAACATCGGTATTGAAGACAAGACGTCATGGACCCAGTGACGCACTGCACTTCAACTTTCCAAACCACTCAAGTTCCTCTTAAAAGGGCTTGTTTCATTCTCACGGGGAACCGACATTATCTATCGACTTTCTCTTAGAGATGGTTGATATTGAAAAAGGAGACCCTCTCCCTAGTCTCCGTTATAGGATCCAAATATGCACAAATTGAGTCTAGAGCCACGAGATCATCAATAAATCTCATTAGGACACTTTCAATGAAGACTCTCTGTTTCACACAATGTGGAAAGAGAGATTATATCTTGAGTCCTACGCATTATCCTTGTGGTATTGCCAGAACATCTGAGTGATGTGTCTACATATTCACAATGAAGATGGAAAGCCTTCTGGAGCCAACATCAAACAAGCTCCTGGTAGGTGGCATGTGAGATCTATTATATAGATCAACCATGTGACAACTGAACAGAAACAATGGGGCGATTCAATCTCTTGAATCAATCCTGGTTCAGGTTAGGGATTGACGGATACCTTTGAAAAACCGGTCGTTGTGCTTAAAAACTCTTTTCTTTAGCACATCGACTGTGTACTCATTTTTTTCAAACCAAAAGGTATTTTTATGATTGATAATTGATTTTCAATAAAACCTTCGTTGTATTGCAAAAACAATTTCTATTGAGCAATACACGATTGTTTTTCAAATCTCTTTTCATCAATCAGTGAACTTAAAATTCGCTGGTTCACTCACTCCGTGTTGTCTTCTTTGAGACGTTCCGGTTTGAGAACAGCTAGAACAGCTGCGAAACCCTGTCAAGGAAATTCTTCGGAATTATACCTAATCACAGGCAGTACTTGTACTGATCAACGGGGAACCGTGGGCCGTGTACCTCAATTCAACGAAAGTGATCAAAGACACTTTTGTGCGATTTATTGCTAACTGTTGTATGCAGGTACACCCGACGTTTGCAGCTGATCAGAATGAAGCGGTCAATCCGGTCAATCCATAGCCGCATGCTCACTTATCACATTCAACTCAAAAGAAATCATGATTAGTGCATCAATGACTCTGATATTTTCACTCCATGCTCCTGCTACGCTGCTGCCAATATCATGAATCATCTAAAGCTTCCGCTACTCTGATAAGAAGACATCATGATCCAGAATGTGAGCATGTCGGTCCTAAAGTCACAACATCACACCACAAAGGATGTCACAGAGATTGTTGATAGCTGATGATCTCAAAAGCTGGCTCATATTTACTATCTCGTGAATCAGAAATGGACCTCCTGCTTAAAGTACAAATCTTTGCAGACTTTGTAGTTGCACCACCTATGCACTAAGTTTATGATGTTGATGTATGTAAGACTACGAGCTCAAGAACAATGTCAAGACTAGAATGCTAGGATTTGAAATGTAAAATATGGGGTGACCTCCCTTAGGGGGAGATTGTTAGGAATTAGAAAATTCCAGTGCTGAAAGAGTCGGTCACCCCAACTATTATCTAGCATAAGTTAGCTCGTAGATTGGTCATTAGTTACGGTTTATGTAGTTAGTTAATAGTGTAAAATAGTTTAGTGCAACACCGTGGAAGAAGGTCGGGTCTTTACCCACTGTATCCCTGATCCACAGGCCGTCAGGAGGTCGTTTAGCTTGTAACCTATAAATACCCTCTACCTTGCAAGGTAGAGGGTTGGATGTTCTTGAATAATCTAATATTCCACAAGTTTCTCTCACTAGAATGTCCCACTCTTTCTCTCTCTAAAACCATCTATGTGCTCATGTGTTAATGTTATGATGTGTAAGTGAAAAGTTAATATCTTACAGCTTCAAACATAACATTTAGAGTACTTAAATATTCAACATTCGTTACATCACTTTTTCCATTACATTTGTCAGACGCAATATTTAAAGTGGGTGCAACTTGAGTTTTATTCAAAGTCCTAAGGTGTTCTTCTACTTCAGAGATCTTTATTGTTCTTTTCTTACGTCGCAACTTCCTATTCTTCCTTGTATTGCTCCTAGGCTGTGAAGTGCGGGCGTTGGGAAAAGAGCCAACTATTCCTGTTTCAGTAGAGGGAAGCACATTAGATTCTTGTGGTTTGTCATTAGATGTTCTAGAGTCAGTTTGAATCTGTTTAGGTGCAGTTACTACTGTGTTACAATTCCTATCTTGCTTAAGTTTCACCAACTCTGCTTTTAGATCATGGATAGTGTGTAACAAATCTAGATTTTCAGAACGAGTGAGTCCATCTCGTCATAAAACATCTTTGGTGTATGCAAGATGATCATCAACATCTTTTGACGCTTGAGCACGAGTCTTTTTGAGTAAATCAAATATGACACCATATTCTTTTTTAACTTTTGAAATTTCTTGTTCATATTTTGAAATTTGACACTTCAAAGACACGTTTTCATTATCCAGTTGCTCAAGTTTTGGATTAAGAGTTTTTGTATGCAACTGGTTGATTTTGTTTTGCAAAGCGAGTTCTCGATTTTGACAATCTTTTTGACACCATTGAAGACGACGTTTTGCGTTTGAAAGCTCGTTTAACAATCGCTCATTTTCAACTTTTAAAGACTTGATTTGTGACACAGTATCAGTATTCTAAACATTTGCAACGGAATCAACAGAATCAGCAGAGATATAATCAAATGCATATGCAACAGAATGTAATAACACAACATTAATGGTATCAGCACAGATTACATCTTCCAAGAGTCGATCAACATCTTTTCTTAACATTTTCTTTTTACGTTTTGTATTTGAGATAGATGTTTCTGTTTGCTGGAAAACTCTTTTCATAAGTCCAAGCTCCTTGTGAAAATCCATTTCCCAATATATTGCACACATTTTCAAATTTCGGACATGAGGTAAAATTTTTTTCTGAAAAATATCTCTTTGTTCTCGCGCATGAGGCAACTGAAAATGTTTAACTTTTATTTCAGAATTGATTTCAATTTCACGTTCCAAAAGTTTGATGTCCGATAGGAATGTTTCAAAATATTTAAGAATTTGACAATGTTCGGGTACTGTTTTTACTTCACTGAGTGAAGGTAAAGGACCATTAATTTATGCAGAATTGGGTTGAGGATCAACATTAGAAGACTCAGAAATAGGCGTGATAACCCAAGGTGTGTTAGAATTGTCCTGTTGAGTGACGAAAGTTATGGATTTTGAATAATTAAATGGTTTATTATAAACAACATTTTCCATTTTTGACCGACTCTCGTCATCTGCATCGAATTCCTCCATGCGATTATATTCAACAACACTCATAATGGGATCATCAATTCTATGTTCTGCACTGTAAACCTGAGGATTTGGTTTGAATGCTCTATTTGAAAACTTTGGTTTGTAATCAGCAAGATTCGGTCCATATCCATTTGGATTTGGTTTAAAAGTAAACTTTTGAATAGTTGTGATTGACTCACCATGTTTATAAACAACATTTTGAAACTCTTTGATTTTGTTTTGTAAGTTGACAATTTCTTCAAGATAGTCATCTATTCATTTCTTTGAATGCTTTTTGTACTTACAGAACTGTTTTTGACAAGTTAACAACTCAGGCTTGGCTTTTTGAGTTTCCGAAGTGAGAGCGTTAAGTTGTTGTTTATGATCATATTTCAGTTGTTCTATTTGAGACAACAAAGCATTGTTAGATACAACTAGATCACGTATCTGTTGTTCCAATGATTTTTCGTTTTGGTAGGATGTAGCAAAAGCGACTTCAAAACCTTTTTCACGTTTTTCTTGTGTTTGAAAAATGTTGAGTTGATAATTTAAGCATTCATTATCCTTAGTCAGCAGTGCGTTTTTGTCCTTTAATTGCTTATTGATGTCTTTGCACGTTTCCATTCGAGATTCTAGGTCTTTAAGTAAGGTCATGAGCTCAATGTCTGGATTAGACAAAAGTTCAGCTTGTTCAACGTGAGTCTCAACATGATCATTATTTAGATCCTCAAATATAACCACGGAGTCAATTTGATTATCAGTGTTAACCATAAGGTTATCTTGATCGTCAAATATAACTACGTGATCTATTTGATTATCATCGGAATGAGATGTAGATGGCTCATGTTGAACACTCTGATCTTTGTCGGATGCAGATGTTGGCGGAGATATCAGATCAGTAATGAATATAGTTTGATCCGGTACCTGAGACAAGCCGCCAGTGTCATACACTGGGCCTGTATCACTCATGTGGAGTTCTTGCATGTTTGCCATCAACATAACTGTTTCATTAGCCTGCAAGTCCTCTATATCATCATCAGAATCTGCATTTGCCATGAAGCTCTGTTCCTTGTTGGTAAGAGTTCCACCAGCTTCATCCTTAAGAGCCAAGAGTAAAGCCTCTTTGTGATAAATGATGCCTCTTGTCCTCGGCTTTGGGCATGCATTAGCCAGATGACCCTTCTCATTACAGTTACAACAACGAAGACCATTAATCCCAGTCTGAGCATTTACCTGATCAACCACTTGAGCTCGTTGTTGTGGAGCACCCATGTTATTCCTTCCAATAACATTAAATCCTTGACCACCGCCCATCTGACGAACATTACCACGATTATGAACTTCAACATGTCCATTGTTAACAACAGCCTGATTCCTTGTGTTTGATGAGGTACGAATGCGATTGTTGTATTTGTTTGAATATCGGCCGAAGGCTCTAGCAATCATGACAAACCCTTGTTGCAATGCATCGAAAGCTTTTGTATCCTCATTAGATTCACTGTAAAGTGCTTGATCATTGTTGTTGTTGTATGGAACCAATTGAATTTCTTGAGATTGGTGCTGTGACGGATCATATGGTGTAATTTTTGCAGTTTGTTGTGGAGGATTTGTGAAGACAGTTTGTAAAGTAGGGAATTGAGGATAACACGTTTGAGCCCACAAAGCTAAACATTGGTTATCCGGAAGTGAAGGCGAAACAGGGAGTCCACGGATAACCCTTTCTTTGTCAACTTCCTTTTGGTGGGGCTTCAAATAGTCGTACAAATTCTTCGCTTGATGGATGAAAATGACATACTTCTCCCAATCAGGACCAAGACTACTCAGGAACTTAGTGTTGACTGCAATTCTTGGCTTAATGATGTTATGTTTTTCCAAGTCATTGATGATGTCTGAGAATCGATGATGATATGACTCTAATGTCTCCGCTGGTTCAATCATGAAGTGTTCATAAGCCAAGTAGATTTTGGATTCCATGTCTTCTTGATTGAGTTTTGTGCCTTCCATGAGAAGATGAATATGCTCCCACATTGCTTTAGCAGTCTTTTGAGCATCAACACTTCGAAGTATCGGATTGGGTAATCCCAAAAGGATGTATTGCATTGCTAGTTCATCGGCTTCAAAGTGTAGAAGTTGATCAGTAGTAAGTTCATTAAGACCGACAACGTTGGTGATATCATCTCCTGGTGGATTAGCATTGGGATCTCCGGGTACAGTGACAGTAGGCATCTGAAATGGACCTTCCAGGATGACCTTCTTCATGAACTTTCCATGTGGCTTCTTTAGATCACAGAACCTAAAGAACCTTATCACCCATTGATCATAGTTTCCGGGAGTGAGCATTGGAGGTCTATCAAGTGATCCAGCTTCATGAATGGATTGTTGGCTACTTAAAGCTTCACACATCTTTGCAAACCAAGACGGTTCCTTTATAGTATTCCTGGATGGATGTTGATTTTGAAAGTTAGTGTAGGGTTGTACTTGAAGACTAGGGGGTGGTTGAATCATTTGTGGTTGAATTTCTCCTTGAGGAAATTGTTGTTGAAGTTGTTGTTGTTGTTGTTGATAAAATTGTTGTTGTTGATGGAGTTGTTGTTGTTGTTGTTGAGGATACACATGAGGGAAGTAGCTAGAGTATGGTGGTTGAGACATCTTGAAACTTGTGTTGAATAATGGATCTTTGTAGTCGAATGAAACTTTGTTGATGAAGTATCCTTATGCGTAGAAAACCAGCTTATGCAAAGGAAATAGCTTATGCGTAAAAACACCACCTTACGCGTAACAATGAGGCTTACGCGTAAGAATAGCTTACGCGTAGACTTGGTGAAACCTTAGCTTATGCGTAAACCAAAGACTTAGAAATAAGAACCTTATGCGTAATATTTTTTTAGGCGTAAGACTTGCTTATGCGTAGAAAATGCTTAGGCGTAAGATATTTACTCGTAAGCTTTTATGCTTAGGCGTAAAAGTAGGGTTTTGGCCCAAAAAATCCTTTACACTTATCCAGTGTAGAAGATATCCAAAGTCGAAGTGTTTTCAGGCTTATCCAAGCAAGAAAAACACTGAGTAAACCAATAACACTGAAGATCAAACCTTTTGGAGCTTACGCGTAAACTTAGGGTTTTGCTATGCGTAGGATTTACCAAAAACTTTGCCAAAACTGATTTTTCTGCCCAAAGTGTTTCTAAACCAAATTTTTATGATGAAATAGCTTCAATATCACCAAAATAACACAAAAGTGTGAAACTTGATGATCTAAAACGCGTATGCACCTTACGCGTAGAAATGACCACAAGACCAAAACCAAGCTCAAAAACGATGAAATACACGTAAAGTTTCAAACTTTTTGCCAAAAACTTCAACTTTAACACCAATAACCTTTAAAGTACAAGAATCTTGAGTTTTAAAGTGTAAAAATGAAAGCTTTTTGCGTATGAAAGTTTATAGACCGAAACCCACGCGTATACTTTTAAGACTTCAAAAACAAAACCGTTTCACCCAACTATTTGGCGAATGATACCACTGTTAGGTTCCAATTTATGTAACACAAGCATCAATATAAGAAGTAGAGATGAGGAGAGATTGGTTGAACAAATACAAACATACATGTATGAATATTAAGACAAGTTATGCGTAGAGAATGAAAGTAAATGAACAACCAACCTTCAAGTGAAGGTTTACAAGACTATTTATAGGGAAGGAACTAGGGCAACACACTAGTTCCCTTCCTTTCCTTATTGGGCTTGGGCCAAGGCTTATGGGCTTTCTACATAAGCCTTGCCATAATTACTAACATAAAAGCCTAATTAAGCTAACTATTACATATTAATTACTAACACTTGTAATCTAGTTTAGGAGTGATTCCAACAAAGACAACTTCAATCTCAAATAAGTGATACTCGATCAACTCTATAGTCATCGTTAGTATCAACTGCCCAACAAGTGAATAAACATACAATCTAATGTACATCGATCCACTGAATGAACCGGAGCAAATGATTCCTCAACATCGATGCCTTTTTCCTAACGATATCCACATGCTACCAACCTTGCCTTGTTTTTCAACCCTCCTCCCATTTCATCAAGTTTGAACTTGAGTATCCACTTTAAAGTGATAATCATAGCGCGATCTGGATGAGAAACAAGCTCCCAAACTTCAAGTAATTCAAACTCATTGAGCTTTTCTTGCAAAGCTTCAATCCAGCAGGATTCAGTCAATGCTTCTTCGTAAGTTTTAGATTCATTTAAGGATAGGAAAGCATCATAGTAACACAAACATGGCTTGAGTGGGTAGTTGGAGGCGTGTAGATACGGATCTGAAAGATGCACCAATAATGTCTTCAAGCGGATGAGGTTGTCATTTTCCTTTATGTTCATGTGGTTGATTTACAGAGTTCACATTGGTAAGAACAATAATCTGTGAAGAAAGAGATTCTTCAGAACCAGGTCTTAGGAAAGGAATATGTTAATACAAATAAGCCGTAAAAACGTTTATTTATATCTTATGATCTTCTAATGTTTTGTCGATAACAAACGTAAAATCATTTTAACGAATCAAATAAAATACGTAAATGGTTTGAGCGAATAGTTTTCTAACACACTTACGTTTTCACATAAAACACTAAAACAAGCATAAGTGATTTTATGATTTAGTAATACATATGTACAACAACTAGTGTTTACATATTGGGTAAATATATACATAACTAGTATGTATTATATTGGGTAATATCAATGGGTAGAAACTTAAGTACTTGACCCATTGACCAAATACATTGAAAGTAGTTAGATACAACCCAATGTCCATAACCCATGGAGCTTGACCCATAACCCATTGCATGACATCATGCATAAGTCATATATGGATAATATCCATGACCCATGGTTCTAATCCATGAACCATGGACTAGATGCATTGCATCTTGTAGATACATTGTATCTACTTGGATACCCATGATCCATAACCCATGACCCATGACCCAAAACCTATGGGAAAAAGGGAGCGTCCCACGGATCCCCAGTAATACACTGGACGGATCCCTCAATTGAGGGATCCGTGGAACAGTAGCCATTTTCTCTTTATAAATAGTGAGCCATTTCTTCATTGTTTCTCACCCCTTTCTCACATATTTTCTCTTTGAGTTATAAACTCTCTAATCCCAAATCCAAGTGATCTATGTATGTAGTTTTGTTTTTGTGATTCTCTAGGTTCCTCTTAAAGGCGAGATCACCATCTTTTGAAGACGAGCAAGCTCAAGTCCATAAGTTGCCATGCTTCGTTATCATCAAGACTACTGAGGTCCTCTTGTTGATAGTTCTCTTCTTCCTCATAAGAAGTGTAGTGTTGAAGACATTAGTGAAAGATGTCTAAAAGAGTCAAGACGAAGACATTAATGAAAGGTGTCAAACGTCCGTATTGAAAGCACTAGTGAAGGGTGCTTAGAAGTCAAGGCTAAAGGCATTAGTGAAGGATGCCTAGAAGTCAAGTCACAAGGCATTTGTGAAAGGTGCCTTGGAGATCGAGTCAAAGGCATTAGTGAAAGGTGCCTTAGAGATCGAGTAAAAGGCATTAGTGAAAGGTGCCTTGGAGATCGAGTCAAAGGCATTAGTGAAAGGTGCCTAAGGTGTACATTCGATATGGTGTGATTCGATGTACAAGATAAATTAGTATTTGGTCAAAGGATATTGATATCCTTGATGGTGTTGTAATAAGGAGTTGGTCTCCATTGGGGTTAGGTGTTGTGTAGTGTTGGGTAGTAGTTCCTCCATTGTAATGGAACTCGATACTTAGCCTAGTACCAGATAAAGGGTAGGCAACGTTGTGGTAGGTGCGGTTCAACCTTGTGAAAGAACCCGGTGGTTAGCCTAGTACCTGAAAAAGAGTAGGCGACGTTGTGAAGGCTTTTCCGCCATAAGGAGTTGGTGTCGTGTAGTGATTACGAACTCTCGAGTAGGTGACTCGGGGAGTGGAGTAGGGCGAGGAAGGTGTCCTTGTAGCCGAACCACTATAAATACTCGTGTCGTGGTTATGTGCTCCTTACTCTTTATCTTTCATTACACATTTATATATCTATCTATCAATGTCCAACTTACACATCTAAATGGATTGACATAAGTCGATCTAAATATTTTAAAACGAAGTTTTAATTGGTAAAACTATTCAACCCTCCCTTCTAGTTTTCCACAATTGGCATTAGAGCTTTGTTACCAAGTTTCTTAGGGTATGTTGTACTTTAAAAACTTGATACGATCCGTGTATGTTTGAAAACTACAAAGAATGAAATCTTTTAAAACAAATTTTTTTAATGTTGGTTATTGATAGATTATTCTAACATTTCCTTTTCAAGAAATCTTCATTCTAGGATCTCTCCAAAGTCTTCATTTCTATTCAAAGAATAATGAAGTCAACTTTCAAGGAAGAACCTAAAAGTAATCACAATCTACTTACTCTAAGTACAACTGATTACTTTAAAAAGCTCATGAAGTATTTTCGGTCTCATGGTTTCCATAAACCATACCAAGAGCATAAAGGTATGTTTACTTTTCATTAGATAGCTTACATCTACATGAATACGTTAATACCTTCTTTCATATTTAGACGTTAATAATTGCTAGTCTCTTTGAAGTCTCTTTTCGTCACTTTCCCGACTTACTCATCATCGGGAATAGTATTCCTTTTGATCTCGTCAAAACTAACGCCATCGTCACAAATGGATCATTGATAATTAACTTATCAAATCTTGTTGACCAAACATATTTTCAATTAAAAACCCCAAAACTATTTTTGTTCCATAAGCTACTTTATAACTTATCACAAAAATAATGCCAAACACCCATTTTTTGTCTACAGTAGCCGGATCCCTCTAGTTGTACTAGCCGGATCCTTAATACAAGGGATCCGTGGGAACCGTGTGACAGAAACCAGCTATACGCCTTTCAAAATCAGACCTGCTCATTTTCCCTCTCCTCACAAAACACAAAAATGACTCAAGAGCTGGTTTCATCTCCATAGGACTCCATATCCTCAAGCATCCATCTCTAGAACATCATTGTAAGTAATTACACTAACATGTTCTAATTTTTCATCATCCTCATCCTAGGGTTTATGGTTTCTCAATTTTTCTTAATCAAATGATAAAATTAGGTTTTCCAAAATTGATCACTAGAAAGGGTTTTTCACATAACTAAGATTACATTGTGCTTACAACATTGTTAATACAAATCAAAACCATAAACCCATCTCGACAAATTTTGCCTAATTGGAATATTTGTTTTTCTAGGACAACCATGCCTAAAGCCACCCAACAAGACCACCATGATACCGTCCATTACCTCACCCAATACTATCGAAAAGAGGGTTTGTTAAAAACCGATTTCAAAGTCTTCAAAAGACTTGAAAAACGACTTATCCACGAAGGTCGTGTGGTCAAGGAATGTTTCCTTGAAAATACCAACATTCGTCAAGTCTTCTCGGCAATCAACTTTGATTGTCTTCTTGATATTGATGAACAAATTTGTCCAGTTTTCATCTTTGAATTTTACAAAAGCGTTAGGATCATCCGAAACACCGATGATAGCATTTCAATTGCCTTTACCATCAATAAACGAAACTTCGTTCTACCTCTCAACACATTTGCTCAAATCCTTCGCATTCCTTGTGAAGGAGTTTGTATGTACTCTCAAGATTGGGCAATATCCACTCAATCCTTTGCTCTTGATTCCAAACCAATATACCATACTCCTCTTGATGAACCCGCAACCGTTCGAGACACTATTTTCAAAGTTAGAACCGACCAATCCCGTTTCAACCGAAACAAAGAGCTAATTCACCGTGATCCCTTTCAAATGGAACTTTTCGAAATGCACCCCATTTTTAGAAAATGGGAAGAAATTCTTAGGGAAAATGTCATTAGCTTGGTCGGTAACAAAGACCATACAAATGCATGTCTCGTACAAATGATTTATTGTCTTATTCACCAAAAGCCATTTAATCTCGCCTATTACATGGTGAAGAGAATGGCCGGGGTATTCAAAGTTGCCAACATGGTACTTCCGTATGGTATGCTCCTAACACGACTCCATGAGTATGTTAGTGCATTGCAACCATCCCCTATCAACGATGATCATTTCCTCTCCGATCACGTCATGGTACCTCTTACCAAACAACCCTTCAAACGGTTCATGGTCAATGGAAGGAAACCTAAGGCTCTCCCGGACTCCTCGGACGAAGAAGAAGAAGTAAATGTCAATCCCGAAGCTAACATCAACTTGGACCCCATTGCCTACTATCAACAACTTCCAACTCTTCCAAACGAGACCGCGGAATTCAAAAAATTAAAGGGTATGATCCAAAACCTAGCTAACTACGTCATGAAGTCGGGAAAGAGGAAAAGAAAGGATTGACAAAAAAGACATTAGGATTATGCTTGTTTTTAGACATTTGGCTTATGTATGAATGCTTATGTTTTGTTTTAGCACATTAGTTTGGATATTGTCTTTACTACTCTTATCTATGATATGATTTATGTGATACCATGCTTGTATTGTTGTTCTTTGGAGTAGAGTTTAATAGAAATTAGTGTATATAGTATGGTGCAAAATCTGCATTTGCTTCTATGATGTTTCTGATCTGCAGTTGCCGGATCCCTAAGTTTATACTAGACGGATCCCTCTTTGAGGGAACCGTGGGATCCGTGATAACAGATGAGCAGTACAGATTCCCACACATCAAAACAACACACTAGATCACTTCACACTAACTAAACATAAGACCTTAGAATCACTTAAGTCTTCTTCAAGCATTAGAAAGCTTCACACTCACCCATAGCTAACCTAGGATCAAATTCAAAATGCTTTTGACTTATCAACTCATCAAAACTCACCACACTTCCGCTTCAATACTCAAACATTGTTTCTCACATCTCAAAACACTTAGGTGGATATCTTTATCAATTTTAGGAAATTGTCTCTAGTCATTCTAATCTCACTATGGGTCAAAAACTAGTTTTTCAATTCTTTTATTTTTTAAGGATTTTTCAAATTTTATCTCAAGCTTACATCTGATCTCTTGGATCATTTATTATGTCTTGACACCATCAAGATTCCTACTGTCATCCTTGAACACCCATTGGTGATCATAAAGTCTCATTTTCCTTCCATAAAAGGCAATCATTTGCTACATCACTAATTGCCCTTGATCATTTAAGTACTCTTTCATTTAAGATACTTAGGAAGACTGAAACACTCAAAGAGGTATAGGTGTTAGGCCTCACAAACATCATCTTTTCTTTTTCTTTACTGTTGGTAGCCGGATCCCTAGGATTAGCCTAGACGAATCCCTCAAAGGAGGGAAGCGTGGGATCTGGGTGACAGACTCATGTCAAGCCTAACTTAAACAATCATTTCAAGCTCATCTTGCTAACTTGAACACTCCACTTCATCTTAATTAAGTCCCTAGATCAGTACAACTCTGAAGTTGACTCTTGTGCATGCTAATCATCACATTCCAAAGAATCTTAGTGGCTTAAGTCTTGAATGCACTTGCCAAATCCTTCCCTTTATAAGTCATCTTGTTAGAATCCCTTAGTCATCAAACACAACATAATTCTCAGCATTTAGAAACATTTTCTTTAGTCATCTCATCATGAGGAAAGCTCTTAGTGCTAACTCATCCACCCAAGAAACTTGCTCGTGTTGTACACGAAATTTCCTCAACCGAATCATCTCCGGCTAAACCCACAAATGCTAGGATTTCCCCTCCACCAACTCAACCAATCAAACCAATCCCCAAGAGGATTGTTCTCACCAAAATATCATCACCAAATTCTACAATCCCTACTAGACCAAACACACCCTTTTCAACCCAACCAACATCATTGGTGCCTAGAGCCATATCATTTACCACCTCACAATCATCTCCACATTCCTAAAACTTAGAGGACTTACCCCCTAGGCCATCTCATCCTCCACCATTACCTACACACTCTTCACTAGAGAAGATTGTACAACAAAACCAAGGTGTTGAATCAACACTTGCATCGATGTCTATTTCTCCATTTCCCTCTAATGGTCCATTTTGGATTATGAGGAGAAATCAAAGTCAACCACCCGACCACATGGAAGTTGACACTTCCCTACCTCCACCATCAACCCTCGTTGATCCGCTATTTAATGTGCCCCCACCAATCCATCCTTCATTTGAGGATCCTCAACCTTCTTCACTTGAACCTCCACATCAAGTCGGTCCATCTTTACCAACACCTTTTCAAAACCATGACAAGGATTGATATCTTTGTCAACACGTTGAAGGGTTGATACATGAACTACGTGAGGAGAAACGTTTCATGTTTTATCACCTCCTCGAACGTTTCGATGAGGTCAACAAACCCAAACAACCATGAGCTTAAGGATTAAAATTGTGTCCTAGTCTCAAACTTAACTTAGATCATTTATGAATCCCATTTCATGTTTAATCATTTTTTTAAAGATTGGACCAAATCAACTAGTCTACTCATCCTTAGACTCAAGCACATTGTTGCTTCTTAAATTTCGGTCACTTATTAGTATTAGTAGAATATGTATTACATGGCTAAATCATTCTCTTACTTTTTAGAGATTTGTTGATTATCTCTTATGTTTCATTGAATGATAGTTTATATGCCATATTGCTTTGAGTATATGTTTGTTGCTTGACTACATATCTCACTTTGATGTTAACATTATTTGTTACATCACCATTGCTGAATTTTGTTATCAGATATACAGATCCCTGAACTTTGTCTAGACGGATCCCTCCAAGGAGGCAACCGTGGGATCCGTGCAACAAAAGACTAGTTTTCTACTAACTTGAGTCTCATTTGCAGGAGATTATGCACTATATACTTTTTTCTAACCTTTGTTTTGTAGATTTTCAATTTACACGTGAAGACTTTGACACCCTAAGCTAGGGGGAGCTTTGTGTCAAACCATACCTTGCAAAACCATTTGCAATATAATCCTCATATGGATTACATTTCGTTACGTCCCCTTGCAAAGTTGCAATCATCAAGGGGGAGCATTATCGTCACTAAGACAAAACCATTTGCGAACATAGTTGCAATGCATTAGCTTAGTAGTTTTTATTTACTTGACGCCCTCACAAAGGGATGAACTCGTCAAGGGGGAGTTAAGACGAGAACTCTTCCCGTCACTTGCTTTCAACATTTTTTCTTTTACATGTTTTTCTTAAAACATTGTGTTAGTTTATTTTCGACGCTCTTTTTGTTTCGACAAAAAGGGGGAGAAGAAAGTAAAAACTCCAATTCGAACCTTTACGAATTTTAGTTTTTCTATAAAATAATTTTATGTTTTGTCATCAACAAGAAATGGGAGATTGTTAATACAAATAAGCCGTAAAAACGTTTATTTATATTTTACGATCTTATAATGTTTTGTCGATAACAAACGTAAAATCATTTTAACGAAACAAACAAAATACGTAAATGGTTTGAGCCAATAGTTTTCTAACACACTTACGTTTTCACATAAAACACTAAAACAAGCATAAGTGATTTTATGATTTAGTAATACATATGTACAACAACTAGTGTTTACATATTGGGTAAATATATACATAACTAGTATGTATTATATTGGGTAATATCAATGGGTAGAAACTTAAGTACATGACCCATTGACCAAATACATTCAAAGTAGTTAGATACAACCCAAAGTCCATGACCCATGGAGCTTGACCCATAACCCATTGCATGACATCATGCATAAGTCATATATGGATAATATCCATGACCCATGGTTTTAATCCATGAACCATGGACTAGATGCATTGCATCTTGTAGATACTGATAAGGTTTTAAAATGTACCTTTTTGAGGGGTCGTTTAAGCCCTTATTTGATCACTTTTGTATCCGTTATTACTTAATATCGTTCCTTTTCACTTTTTAGGTATCTTGAAGGCAAAATGCTAGAATGACACTTATTCGGACGAAAAGGCACGAATATACGAAGAAAATGGCCAAAGTCAAGAATCGAGACACTCAGGCTGCTAAAACTGAAGGGGACGGCGTCAGGTGTTATCTGCGACGCCGTCGGACCACTTTTGTGATGGCTCAGTAGCCAAATTGCTTATTTACAAGTGACGGCTTCAGGTTTTAAAAGAGTAGGTCGTCGCAACTCAGACGGCCTAGATTTGATCCGGACGACGTCAGAGACTGAAGGGGACGGCGTCACAATCATAAGGTGACGCCGTCGCAAGACTAACGTGGCCAACACAAAACCCTAATGACGGCGACCCGACGGCGTCACAAATCAAAGGGTGACGCCGTCGCATATGTAATCTTATATATAGAATCCGAATTTTTTAGTTTTCAGTGTGTAGTCTTTTGAAGTAAAAACCTAAACCGAACCAAGGCTGTCTTGTACAGTATTTTAGGGTTCCATACCCTATCTTACATCAAGATAAGTGTTTTACTTCATTAATTCAATTATGTATTCAATTACTTGTGTGTATGCTTGCATGTTTCCCATGTCCGGCTAATTTACTTGTGTGTTTGCTTAGGGAATATGAAACTTAATTATTGAATATTGATTGGTTGTCTCTTATCTTAATTGTTAATGATCTAGTATTGCGATAGGTCATCCGTTTTGTAGTTAATGCTTGATTAATCTTTGTGAACCTTAGCTTATAGTACCTAGAGTCATTGTAGGCTAAAACATCCGAAGAGTACCTTAGAGTTAAGTTTATAAATCCTAGAGATTTTGTAGGCGATAACCTTTGGTAGTTTCAAAGAGTTAGGGATAAACGCATACCCTATGACCTTACACACAATACGCGATTAAGAATAAGGACGTGACAATTCAACCATCAATAGGAGATAATTAAGGAGTAATAAAACCTAAGTAAACACATCTTTAAATCATCATACGAGCACACAATAATTAGACATAGACTACATACACTACTAGATTAGATAATTAGATAAGTAGAGTAATCGGTAGAAATATCAACCCCCAAATCCAAACCCCGAGATTCGTACCTTTCCATTTCCTAAAAAAACATTAAAAAATAATCTTCCTCAACCCCAACCTTAGCGTAGTAACTTCTCACTAGCATTCCTATTCCTCTAGAGAACGATATCAGTTCCCGTGGCTTACCCTAATACTACACTACAACTATTAGGTTCACTGCCTAGGGTGTTGAAAAACTTGCTCGATGAAAAGGAAGTTCCTTTGACCCCGAACGACGCGTGTAGCGTTATCAGATACATTGTATCTAATTGGATACCCATGATCCATAACCCATGACCCATGACCCAAAACCCATGGGAAAAAGGGAGCGTCCCACGGATCCCCAGTAATACACTGGACGGATCCCTCAAGTGAGGGATCCGTGGAACATTAGCCATTTTCTCTCTATAAATAGTGAGCCATTTCGTCATTGTTTCTCACCCCTTTCTCACATATTTTCTATTTGAGTTATAAACTCTCTAATCCCAGATCCAAGTGATCTATGTATGTAGTTTTGTTTTTGTGATTCT
Source organism: Chrysanthemum seticuspe (assembly GCA_019973895.1). Lineage (NCBI taxonomy): Eukaryota > Viridiplantae > Streptophyta > Magnoliopsida > Asterales > Asteraceae > Chrysanthemum > Chrysanthemum seticuspe. The sequence continues at coordinate 64,670,204 of BPTQ01000004.1, read as the reverse complement.
CTAGGTTCCTCTTAAAGGTGAGATCACCATCTTTTGAAGATGAGCAAGCTCAAGTCCATGAGTTGCCATGCTTCGTTATCATCAAGACTACTGAGGTCCTCTTGTTGATAATTCTCTTCTTCCTCATAAGAAGTGTAGTGTTGAAGACATTAGTGAAAGATGTCTAAAAGAGTCAAGACGAAGACATTAGTGAAAGGTGTCAAATGTCCGTATTGAAAGAACTAGTGAAGGGTGCTTAGAAGTCAAGGCTAAAGGCATTAGTGAAGGATGCCTAGAAGTCAAGTCACAAGGCATTAGTGAAAGGTGCCTTGGAGATCGATTCAAAGGCATTAGTGAAAGGTGCCTTGGAGATCGAGTCAAAGGCATTAGTGAAAGGTGCCTAAGGTGTACATTCGATATGGTGTGATTCAATGTAAAACATAGATTAGTATTGGGTCAAAGGATATTGATATCCTTGATGGTGTTGTAATAAGGAGTTGGTCTCCATTGGGGTTAGGTGTTGTGTAGTGTTGGGTAGTAGTTCCTCCATTGTAATGGAACTCGGTACTTAGCCTAGTACTGGATAAAGGGTAGGCAACGTTGTGGTAGGTGCGGTTCAACCTTGTGAAAGAACCCGGTGGTTAGCCTAGTACCTGAAAAATAGTAGGCGACGTTGTGAAGGCTTCTCCGCCATAAGGAGTTGGTGTCGTGTAGTGATTACGAACTCTCGAGTAGGTGACTCGGGGAGCGGAGTAGGGCAAGGAAGGTGTCCTTGTAGCCGAATTACTATAAATACTCGTGTCGTGGTTATGTGCTCCTTACTCTTTATCTTTCATTACACATTTATATATCTATCTATCAATGTCCAACATATACATCTAAATGGATTGACGTAAGTCGATCTAAATATTTTAAAACGAAGTTTTAATTGGTAAAACTATTCAACCCCCCTTCTAGTTTTCCACAGAATACCAAAGAACAGATCATTATTCATGAGTGCAACTACAATATCATGAAAGTCATTATCAACACTTTGAGGAATAACTGGAGATTGGGTTTCTTGAGTAGTCTGAGATGTACTTCTAGATGGTGCATCTTGATCAAAGGGGTTGAAGAAGGTGAACCAGTTGAGTCAGCAGGAACAGGAGCAGGAGCTTCAGAAACTGGATGATAAACATTCGTTGGAGGTTGAAAGTATTCATCAAACATAGGTTGAAACAATAAATCCCAGTGATCCTTAGTAAGTGGGACATTAGGCATTGGAGGAGAGTCGTATGACCATTTTTCAAACATCCATCAACATGCAGTTTATTCACACTTCTTCCCCTCAAAAATTTCATATGAGGTTACCAATGTCATTTTTTATTGAACAAGTGAATAAGAATACAATCAACGGTAAGTAGATCCACTTGATGACTGACATTTAGTTTATTCACACTTCCCCCCCCCCCTCAAAAATTGCATATGAGATTGCCATTTTTGATTGAAAAAATGAATAAGAATATACTCCAATGTATGTAGATCCACTTGATGACTGGCATTTAGTTTATTCACACTTCTCCCCCTCAAAATTTGCATATGAGGTTGCCATTTTTTATTGAACAAGTGAATAAGAATATACTCCAATGTACGTAGATCCACTTGATGAATGAATGAGCATGGGAAAAGCATGAAGCTTGTTGATGAGAATGTTCATTCACAAGAAGATTTATCTTCTTTCTAAGATAAAGCGCACCGAAGCTTACGCCTTTCTTTTCTTTGAGGAACGGGGCCTGAAGTGTTATCTGCAGACACCATAATGTTAACATTGAGGACCGAGGCTTGAACTGAAGTGTTCAAACGTCATTGCAAACATACATCAACTTTGACTTTCCTAATCTCATGAATCAGGAGAAATTCGTGCTTTAGTCATCCAGACTTTGAGTCTTCCCATGTAGTGAATGATCGATGTACCTGCAACTGAGTAAGGACTATCTTCACTAAGATTACAAACTTGATTGCATATACCTGGGTTAGTGACATTAGTATCCAAACCCTTGGGGGTTTCATGGTCGACCATGCTTTTGCCATCGGTAAGCAGTTTTCCGGTAGGTATCCACTTAAGTCTGGAATCCTTAAAAATTCTACGAGTCGGTATCCACTTATGGCAAGGTCTAGGATTGTTAAGCTTCTTAGGCATAGTGGAAGACTCGTCATTATTCCCAGTCTCCAAAGATTTAGCAGTTGGTATCCACCTAGGAGAAGTTTTAAGTTTGTTTAGCTTCTTATGCATTGTAGATGACTTACTGTAAATCCTAGGCTTAACAGGTTGAACATTAGCTATGTTCCTCAATAAACCAGGATGCATCATACGAGGTTGTGAACCTAAGATTCCATCCTTATGAAGTAGTGCCCTTTTCTTAGCCTTTTCTAGATCATAGTTTTTGCACAAGTCATTCATATCATATGAATTCTGGATTTTAATGCTCGGTTTAGACACTATTTTCAAACTAATCCTAGAAGAGCTAGGTGTAGGTGTAGCTAATTGTTGAGGTTTAACAGAACCAGAAGCATTTTTCTTAGGAAAAAAAGGTGAAGTGACTGGTTTTGTCAAAACTATTTTCACATCAACTTGGGAGGCAAACCGAGTTTTTGAAGATTTTAGTCGTTCAGATCTAAACGCAGTCGGTTTTTTAACAACTGACCGGTTTCTATTGGGATGTAAAACCGGTTTCCCCAAGATTGATGGTTTTGCAAACTTAGTGTTCACACTTTTCCTCGTAGTTTTTCTAAGCTCATTCTTTAATGCTACAATTGTGAAACCCTTATCCTGTTAGGATTTAGTAAATCCAGTTATTAAAGAGTTGGTCACCTCAAGTATATGTAATCGTTAGAAAGCTCGTAGTCGTAGATTATTATAAGTTAAGTTGTATTTAGTTTGTAACACCGTGGAGGACGGACGGGTCTTTACCCACTGTATGCCTGATCCACAGCCCGTTGGTGGCGATTTATGTAAGACCTATAAATACTCTCTACCTCCCAAGGTAGAGAGTTGGAGCTCATAATAATACTTTCATTTTCTCTCACTAAGTTCCCAAACCTCTAACCCTTTCTCTCTTTAGAAACTCATCTTGTACGCCTCTTGTGTTAATGGTTTGATGTGTATGTGAAATCCAATATGTTACAAATGGTATCAAGAGCCATGGTTTGATCATCTCTTACATATCCTTGGATTTCTAGTGGTTTTTAGATGGTTTTTGAGTTTGAAAAAGTTTAGTGGTTTTTGCATCATTTGGTTCATTTTTAGTGTTAAAGTTTGAATTTTGGGTGTACTTTTGTGTTTAGAATCATTGTATGTGCTTGGGTTTTGTTTTGGTAAGCTTGAATCACTGTGGTTGAGCTTGTTTTGGATTGAAAAGTGTGTTTTTGAAGTTTTTCTTGGTAGCGACTTGGTTCTCGTAGTGAATTTCATCTTAGCGACTTGCTTCAGTAAAAGGTAGTGAGTTGTAGTGCTTTTTGGTAGCGACTTGGTCCTAGCGACTTGTCTTTTGAGACAAGCCGACAAACAGTACACTTAGTGGATTCTCCACTACGGGTAGCGACTTGGTGAAGGTAGCGACTTGCTTTCAATTTTGTTAGCGACTTGTACTTAAGTTTCTTAGCGACTTGGTGTTAGCGACTTGGACCTTAGCGAGTTGCTATTTAACGACTTGACGACTTAGCGACTTGCTGTCAAAATTCGTAGCGACTTGGAACTTACCGACTTGTCCTTTAGCAACTTGACTATGTCTTAGCGACTTGGCATTATAGCGATTTGATTTCATAATACTTAGCAACTTGGTGCTTAGCGACTTGGTTCAAGGTTTCTTAGCGACTTGGTTGAATTTTTGTTTGTAATACGGTTTTCTCTTGATTTAGTAAAATCCCGTGAAAGAATCTATTTCCCGGTTTAATCATTGAGTTATAAAATCCCGTGTAATCTGTTAACATGTCTACCAACGTACCTACAATCATCTCCACTGTTGCTGAGGATGTTCAAGCAGCTGGCTCAGATACTCGTCCACCCATGCTTGACAGAACTGACTACGACTCTTGGGCATAACGAATCAGATTGTACTGTCTTGGAAAGGAAAATGGAGTCAACATTCTCAAGTCTATTGATGAAGGACCTTATCAGATTGAGACTACAATAGACTTAATTGATACAGCTGCAGATGGAACAATGATCTATGGAATAGATAGACCAAAGACGTATGATGAGCTCACTGATAAGGAGAAAAAGAGGTTCGATGCTGATATCAGGGCTTCTAACATTATACTTCAGGGTCTTCCAAAAGATATATACAAGCTTATCAATCACAACACTGAAGCCAAGGCAGTATGGGATAATGTCAAGATGCTTCTCTCAGGTTCAGAATTAACCAAGGAAGACAGAGAATCACAACTGTATGATGAGTTTGAGCACTTCAAGATGAAACCAGATGAGAGTGTCTATGAGTACTACGTGAGATTCCATAAGCTTGTGAATGACATGAGGAACATCAAAATGACCATGCCAAACATTCATCTAAACTCAAAATTTGTGAACAACATGAATCCCGAATGTCACAAGTTTGTCACCTCTGTGAAGCTAACCAAAGGATTGAAGAATACAAACTATGAGCAACTCTATGCCTTCCTTCTTCAGAATGAGAGACATGTTATGTTTGAAAAAAGGATTCTTGATCAGTTCAAAACCAACCAGGGAGAGACAAGCTCATCAAATGATTCAACGGCCTTTTACACAAATGTTGGAATTACCACCAAAGCTTCTCAAGTTATACCCATGGGTAATGGTAATCACAAACTCATTCCCGATCCAATGTTCAAACAAGATGATGCTGATGCAGCCGTAGGACACTTCATTAATCAATTGGCCCTTATGGTTAAACAAAACCTGACTCTCAGTCCACATACCAACAGTCTTCACACTAACAATGAGATCAGAACTGCATCCAACCTTCACAATCATTCGGTTGTCAGAGATGGAAAAGTTATGGTGCAACCAGTTCAAGGAAGGCAATATGAATAGGGAAGAGGTGGAGTAGGTGGAGGCTATGTTGGAAATCAGAATCGGGGAAGGATTGGAAATCAAGGACAATCAAAGCCAATCAAATGCTACAACTGTGGTGGTGAGGGACACATTGCAAGGAACTGCACATCTCCAAAACGTCCACAGAATGCCGAATACTTCAGAGACAAGATGTTGCTTGTGCAAGCTCAGGATAATGGAGCCGCTTTGGATGAAGAGGAGTTATTTTTTCTTGCTGAGGGAAATGTCCGAACCTATGATGCTGATGTTGATGAACAGCCAATTCAGGAAATAGGTCATAATCATCATAATGCCTTTCAAGTAGCTGATTGTGATGCATTTGACTCTGATGTCGATGATGAACCTACTGCTCAAAAAATCTTCATGGCTAGCATCTCACCTATGGTTTCTCCAAAGGTCTCTCCACCACAACAATTTGGTCCATCCAAAGACAAAATCATTTCAGAGGTATTAAAACTATATGATGATGTTGATGAGCGAAAGATGCATAATGAAGTACAATCTCTTGAGACTTATGAATCAGATATTGATGATGAGGGTAATAGAAATATTGTCCCATATGATCAATATGTGAAGCAAAGTGAAAGTGAGGTTGTACCAAGTAATGCATCTTCCGCAGTCAATGATGACTATGTTTTTGATGAATACACTGCATGTGCCCCTGATGATTATGTTGTCTCTGAACTGAATGGCTATAAAGAACAAGTTGCTATTTATGAACAACGTGCTAAATTTGAGTTAACTACCCGTGAGCAGGAAATGGATGACCAAATGCGTACAATTATTAGAAAAAGTAATTTTAGGGAAAATGTATTAAAACAAGAGTTAAACTCCTTACAAGAAAAGCTTTCTAAAACTGCTAAGCAAAAACAAGAACTTCAAGAAAATGTGAAAATGCTTAAGCAAGAATTCAATGCTAAGGAATCAAAACTTTTGAATGATTTTTCCAATCTAAAAACTTTGAAAAACAACTTGAAAATAAGTTGTACGTACAAGGGAATATAATTCAGACTGCTCAGTTGATCACTAAGCATAGAGTCTTAAGCGATAAGCATAGCATTCCACTTGTTGAGGAACCAAATCCAGAGGTCATTAAAAAGGCTAGAACTGCTCATAAGGTAATTTATGATGGTAATGAAATCCTTAAGCCTAGGCAGAAACCTAGTTGCGTTGAGTGCACTGAGGAAGATAAGAAATCAGATGAAGTCACTAGGGAGAAAATGGATAAGAAACTCAACAATCCTACATGTAAAGAGAAAAACATAACTATCAAACCTTATGATTACACTAAGGAAAATTGGATCTCCCTTAACATGTTTAAGCCTCAAACTCAATTAACCCCACAACATATTTTTTGGAAGAAAGATATGGATAAGCAAAAAGCAGAGAATCTTGTTGTAACAAACCCTCCCCTTAGGAAAATGCCTTCAGCAACTGTGTATCCTCCAAAGACACCAATGCATTCAGTTCCTAGAACTATTGACACTAAAAGCAAGACCTTAATCAGTCAATATGTTATCTTTCAATTATTTGTTGATTTTGAGAAAACTTGTAAGAAAAGGATCACACCCACTGGGATAACTGAAGGGGAAAGGGGTTTTGAGCAAACTAAAGAATGCTAGTTAACTGAGGTCATGCCTTTCTTTAAACAACTAAAAGATCAATTTGAGAGTCTTAAAAAGGGAATGGATTCAGATATTAAAGAAATGGAAAAGGAATTTGATGCAATGATAGTTGAGGTTAGTGACTATGAGCGAGAATTAAAATATAATGAGATTGAGAGGAAGAACTTGCATACATTGAATGAGAATCTTATTTCTGAATGTATTACTCAAGATGTGTTTTACACTGCTACGAATTGTTCCATTAATGCTTCTCAATTTCATGAATTATCTGTTGCTCTGAAAGTCTCCCATGATCGTGTCATTGAGCTTGAAAAGATTAATTCTAAACTAAATGATAAAATTGATCAAGATGATCACGATATTTTGGTAAAGAATCTTTCTAAACTAGAAGTTGAACATTTTGATTTACAACTAAAATATCAACATCTTAAAGAAAATGTCAAAACCTCAAATATCAAGACATCCTCAGAGATTCCAGAGTTTGATGCAGTTTTTCAAATAAACAAACGTGACAAACAGATTCAAGCTCATTGTAACACGATCAGAAAGTTGAAAGCCAGAATTTCTCAATTAAAGGGTGAAAAGAACAATGTGACTGGCTCCCATATGCCTCATCCTTTAGATTCACAGTACTCTCAAACGTTTCATCTTCAAAACTTGGTTAATGTTTTGCAAAAAGAAAACAAGAGTTTTCTAGAAGAAAATGAAAATGTTAAACGACACTTTAAAGAGTTATATGATTCAATGAAAGTCACTCGTGACAAAAACAACGAAAAAATAACTTCTTTACAAAAAGAAATTGAGAATCTAAGGAGTCAGGAAAAATGGAAACTGCCACTTGTCTTTAATGAGAATGTTGCATCAAAGTCATCCTCAGACTGCAAATATACTGTGACTGTTAAATACATTCCTCATCATCTTAGGAACAATGAACTTGTGTTTCATAACTATTGTGCTCACCTTAAGGACAGTCTAGAATGTCTCCGTGAGATTGTGGAAGAGGACTTCATTAATAAGCCTCTTGATAGAGAAATTAGGTTTGCTTGCATTCAGGCCAAACGATCTCAGGAGCTGCTAGAATGTTTAATTGCAACATGTCCTAAATCCTTAGGTGCGAAAGGTAAAACTGTGATGACTTGTTCTATGCCTAGTAACAAGCATTCAAACCACTCTATGCCCAGTAATATGAAAGTGAATTCTAAGGTGCCTTCTAGTAGTTCAGATCCTTGCACATCTAGTTCAGGAATGCAAAAAGTACCTCAACCAACTAATGTTCCCATAATTCCCTCTACAGGAGTAATCAGTGACATTAAAGCAAGCGGGTCAAAGCCTCCAGGCAATACCAAGAATGATAGGACCTTGCAAGCTAGGAATTTTCAGTGGAAGAAAGTAGAAGATCACCTTAGGGAGAATTTGAATAAAACGAATCGTGTTGATTCTAGTGTTAGCTCTAAACGTACTGTAATTAATTCGAATTCTGCTACTATTTGCAAACCATGTAATGACGATTGCTTGATTTCTGTTACTAATCATGAATGTGGTGTGAATGTTTTGTCTAGTGCTGTCAAATGCCCTGTTAAACTGTTAATGTTAAAATTCAAGCAATGAAGGCTAAAAGGCAAAGGCGAAAGAAAGTTAGAAAACAGTGGAAACCCACAGGAAGAATATTTAGTAAAATAGGTTATCAATGGATACCTTCTGGCCGTAAGGTTAATGAGTTCTGCCCTCAATTTGCTAAAACAATGCCCACTAGAAAATAGATGCCTACTGGTAGAATTCCCTTTAGAAGTGAACATACTTAGAATAGGTCGAATATGAACACTAGCACTGCATCTATTTCTGATGATTCCATTGTTTCTACTTCTGATGTGGGTGTTCCAATCACTGTTACTAACCAAATGGAACCCATTCTTGCATGGGGATCCCAATTATCCAGTTATCCATTCTTGTCTGTGTTCAACTACAGATCGTTCAAATCGTTCTGTGGTACCTGGACTCAGGCTGTTCCAAGCATATGACTGGAGACCGGTCGTGGCTCATGAACTTCGTGAGTAAATTCATCAGGACTGTCAGATTCAGAAACGATCATTTCGGTGCAATTATGGGTTATGGAGATTATGTTGTTGGTAAAAGCGTAATCTCCAGGGTATATTATGTGGAAGGTCTTGGTCATAACTTGTTTTCTGTTGGTCAATTCTGTGATTCCGATCTAGAAGTGGCTTTTAGAAAACATACTTGTTTCGTTAGAGAACTCTATGGTGTGGAACTTCTCAGAGGTACTCGTGGTTTAAATCTATACACCATATCTATCGAAGACATGATGAAATCTTCTCCCATCTACCTGCTGTCAAAAGCTTCCAAAACTAAGTCATGGCTATGGCACCGTCGTCTCAATCACTTGAACTTTGGTACCCTAAACAATCTTTCCAGAAAGGACTTAGTAAGAGGATTACCTAGACTTAAGTATGAAAAGGATCATCTTTGTTCAGCATGTCAATTGGGAAAAAGTACAAAATATGCCCACAAACCAAAACCCACAAACTCAGTAATGGAAGTTCTTCACACCCTTCATATGGATTTGTGCGGACCCATGAGAGTGCAAACTATTAATGGGAAGAGATATGTGTTAGTTGTGGTTGATGACTACTCCCGATTCACTTGGGTTAAGTTTTTGATTACAAAGGATGAAACTCCAGATGTCATCATTAAACTCATTAAACAACTTCAGATCCGACTCAACAAAACGGTTCGAATCGTCCGAACTGACAATGGAACTGAGTTTGTTAATAAAGATCTCAATGAATTTTATGAAAATGTTGGAATCAGTCCTCAAAGAAGTGTTCCACGAACTCCTCAACAGAACGGTGTAGTTGAAAGACGAAATCGAACTCTTGTAGAAGCTGCAAGAACAATGCTGATTTACTCAAAGGTTCCAATGTTTCTATGGGCTGAAGCTATTGCCACTGCATGTTACACTCAAAATCGATCTCAAATTCACACATCTCATGGAAAGACTCCATATGAACTTGTCCACAATCGAAAACCTGATCTATCATACCTTCGTGTGTTTGGTGCTTTATGTTATCCAACTAATGATGGTCAAGATTTAGGTAAACTAAAAGCTAAAGCAGACATTGGAGTATTTGTAGGATATGCACCAAGCAGAAAAGGTTATCGAATCTACAACAAGAGAACCCGAAATATCATGGAAACAATTCACGTTACGTTTGATGAGCTGACCGGTCAAATGGCTCCAGGACAATCCAGTTCTGGACTCGCATTTCAACCTTCATCAAGTAGTCCAATCAGTTCTACTCTTGTTCTTAATCCCTCACCAGCAACTCCTTATGTACATCCTTTAGATGATGATTTGAAGAAATTATTTGATCCAATGTTTGATGAACACTATGAACCAAATGCTGATGAAATGTCAATTCCATCAACAAAGGCTGCCTCTATCCTGGTGAATGAAGTCAACCCTTCAGTCTCAATATCATTCAGTCAAGAAGCGCCTGTTGCTGATCACTCTGTCTCATCAACAAATCATCTAACATCGAATGTACATCATGGAATTGTTCCTGGCACCCCTGATGAAGTTAATCCCTTTGCTACTCCCGAAGATGCTCCATTCAAAAACATATTTGCTCCTGAATCATCATCAGAACCATCTTCATCAGGAGATATCGACTCTGCTACTTCAGTTCCTCAACAACAGCCACATGAACACCTCAGAAAATGGACACATGATCATCCATTGGACAACATCATTGGAAACCTCTCTTGTCCAGTATCCACACGGAAACAACTTGCAACCGATGCCTTATGGTGCTTCTTCAACTCCGTACTCTCTAAGATCGAACTAAAAGATGTTAAAACCGCCATGAATGAAGACAGCTGGTTCAATGCCATGCAATAAGAAATTCAAGAGTTTGATCGACTTGATGTATGGGAATTAGTACCTGATCTATATTGTGCTATGATCATTTCTCTAAAATGGATCTTCAAAGTGAAACTTGATGAGCATGGTGATGTTTTAAAGAACAAGGCTCGATTGGTTACAAAAGGATACCGTCAAGAGGAGGGTATTGACTTTGAAGAATCATTTACTCCTGTTGCTCGTATCGAAGCAATCAGAATCTTCTTGGCTCATGCTACAATTAAGAACATGCTAGTTTATCAGATGGATGTAAAGACGGCTTTTCTTAATGGAGATCTTAAAGAAGTCGTATACGTCAGCCAACCTAAAGGGTTTATGAATCCAGAGCATCCTACACACGTCTATCGTTTGAAGAAGGCTCTTTATGGTTTAAAGCAAGCTCCAAGGGCATGGTATGATACGCTATCAAAGTTTCTTCTATCTACTGGATTCAGCAAAGGAGCAGTTGATCCGACATTGTTCACCAGGAAGTCAGGAAAACATTTAATTCATGTTTAAATATATGTTGATGATATTATCTTTGCCTCGACTGACCCTAATGAGTGTGACCATTTTTCAAAAGAAATGGGTTCTAAATTTCAAATGTCAATGATGGGACAAATGTCATTTTTCTTGGGATTACAAATTTCACAAAGTCCCGGAGGCATTTTTATAAATCAATCTAAATATGCAAATGAGACTTTAAAGAAATTTAGATTTGATTCTAGTGACCCTGTTGACACTCCCATGATAGAGCGTACTAAACTAGATGAGGACCACTCAGGGATCATGGTAGACCAAACGAAATTTCGTAGTATGATTGGATCCCTGATGTACCTCACAGCTAGTAGACCAGACATTTTGTTCGCTGTTTGCATGTGTGCTAGATATCAGGATAAGCCTACCAAAAAGCACCTTGAAGCAGTTAAACGGGTCTTTCGGTATCTCCAAGGAACCATCAATATGGGACTTTGGTACTCGAAGGACACCGGTATGTCACTAACAGCCTATGCAGATTCTGATCATGCAGGATGTCAAGATACTCGTCGAAGTATGTCTGGAGGTGCTCAGTTTTTGGGTGATAAGCTTGTGAGCTGGTCTTCAAAGAAGCAAATGAGTACTTCTATTTCCTCTACAGAGGCTGAATACATAGCCATGTCATCTTGTTGTGCTCAAATTCTTTGGATGAGATCCCAATTATCTGACTATGGCTTTGAATTCAACAAAATCCCTTTGTACTGTGATAATAAAAGTGCTATTTCTCTCTCATGCAATAACGTACAACACTCAAGAGCAAAGCACATCGACATTCGACATCATTTCATCAGGGAGCAAGTAGAAAACGGTGTGGTGGAACTATACTTTGTGAAGTCAGAATACCAGTTAGCAAACATTTTCACCAAAGCTCTTCCAAGAGAACGTTTTGAGTTTATTCTTCCACGACTTGGCTTGAAAAGCCAACCAGAAACACTCAAACGTCTTCAGGAGGAAGACGAGGAGTAAAGGTTATTGACTCTATCATCTCTTTGTATATATTTATTCAAAAAGCAAATAGAAAAATATAAAATCTTTAAAAAAACCATAAAAATCTGAAAAACTCGAAAAATCTCAAAAATATTGTCTTTTTGTCATATCTTTCTTGATTCGATATATATCTACGGTCTTTGTGCTGTCAGTCAAAGAGTGACACGGGTCTTTAGATGTTGTTCGAATGTAAATATATCTTTAAAATATATATCTCTATATTATATATAACAGGAGGCATTTGGCATTAATGCCACCTCAATGACACCTCAATGCCACCTCAATGCCACCTCAAGGCCCAGTAATTGTTTTTCATGCCACATAAGCATTTTTGGTCCAACTAAGCAATTTATTAATCCACCTAAGCACTAATTGTAAATTTCGGATTTTTAATAATTATTTTTGTAAAATTCGGATTTTTATTAAATATTTTTGAAATTATTTATAAAAAAGGAGCCTTGCAATGATTGAACCTTGGTTATTTGGATAAATAACATGTGTGTTTACCACTAAGGCAACATGATTTTTTGTAATATTTGTTGCAAGTCCAAAATTATAAATCTATGCAACCAATTATGTAGGAGAATCCCTACAACTTAGGTAGCCCTAAAAAAAATATACATAAAAAATTATATACGGTTCATTCATATTTTTTTTCACACCTCTTTTTTCCTAAAAACCCTAATGGTCTCTCTTATATTTGTTTACATATTGTTGGTTTCTTTGCTCTTTTGCAGTTTGGTTGTGATGGTTCATGAAGTAGATGATGATCTTCATGGGAATTATGTTTATAGAACTAATGATACCTCTACCTCACATAAAGGTTTCTTTTTGTTTATTAATTTATATACGTTTCTGTGCATGTATAATCAATTTCATAGATTTGATTTTCTTCCTGTTTTTAGGATACTGAAGATGACAAGAAAATGAGTAATGAAAGACCTATTACTGATAATATAATAGGTGAAATTCAAGCAGGAATACATAGTTTACAGGTACTAGATATTCATATTGTTTTATTCATTACAGAAAAATACCAAAATTGAGTTATGTATATCTTTTCACATTTATTCTCGGTTATTGCTATGTTTATGGCATCAATATTGAAATTATTTTGGTGACAAAGAGCTGAATATATGCGACTTTTATTCATTCATCAACTAAAACCCTAATTTTTTCTCAACGCTAATCCTGTATCCTCTAAAACAATGTCTTTTGTTATCATTAATATTTTGAGATTGTGTATAGATTTGTTAAATGTGTTGCTTATACATTGCAGTTCAATCTGAAATATATGGCTATGGATGGTGGAAAGAATGAAACTGGAACTGATTAGGTTTAAAGTTTTGTATTTTGATAGTTTTTATTTACACAGTACCGAAAATATGGACATGCAGTTGATTAGTTATCGTATTTTGACATGTCATATTTTCATATATTAATGATCATGATCAATCACATCCAGTATTGTAACCAATTTTTTATTATCCATTAGCTAAAGTTCTTTATTTACGTATGGTGTTTTATAGCATTTATGTATGGTGTTTTATAGCATTAGATATGCACATAAGAATATGAATGACACAATAATTGAGAAAGGTGTACAACGAATACTCAAAGATGGTTGTTGTTTCACACATTTTTGTAGGTAAATTATATTCTCTTTTTCTCAAAACTGTTAGCACTTTTCTACTACTTTTTGATAGACATATCTTATCAATTTTAATAGATCTCAAGTAAAGATATGGAAGAAGATGGATGCAAAAGATTGATGATGATCACAAAATATTGATGTTGATCTCATTGAACTGTTAACTATATTGCTCTCAAATATGTCTTTATAAACATCACTATTTTTTGTATATTTATTTCTTCCATGTAGGGTTATAATGATTTTTAATGTGTTCTTGTGCAGGTTGTAATTATAACATCTTAATTGGAGCTTTGATAACGTATCAAAATAAGGGTTTTTTGTTTGTCTCAAGCTTTGTTATTCTCATGCATAAAGTGTATTTGAGCTTAATATTAATTAATTTTTTTATTACATAAGCTTTCTGTAGATTTGTTAACTTTTAATTCTTTATTACATGTTTACCAGGAATATGTATTGAAGGCCTAATGGAACATGTTTGATGAATGTCACTAAGACACGTGGAGATCATATATTCTCATCCTTGGACTAAATTCGTAACTTTCTTGAAGAATTAAAGACATCATTTGTGTCTCAAGTACAATATTGGTCAATGCGTGGATCTTTATTTTGGTTTAAGAAGAAAAGCGTACTAATTGAAACCTGAACATGCACCAGGTAAATAGCTGACTTCATATTGAAAGATAGATGGGATGTTTGCTGGTGCTTCTACATTCTTTTTCTCATACCTAGGGTTTGATTCAGTTGCCAGTACAACAGAAGATCGAGGTCAAAAATCCTCAACGGGATTTGCCCTTGGGTATTGGGGTTGCACTATCAATTTGCTGCATGTTATATATGTTGGTGTCAGCCATTATCGTTGGTTTGGTACCTTATTATGGAACGGATCCTGACACCCCTATCTCTTCTGCATTTGCAAGTCATGGTATTCAATGGCCGCATAAGTAACCAATTATTAGTTTAATCAAATTTTAATTGTGTCTTATTTGCTTAATTGGTCAAAGTGGTAATACTTACTTTACAGGTATATCATAACTGTCGTAGCTGTAACTGCTCTATGCTCAACTTAGATGGGCTCACTTTTGCCTCAGGTAAACGCATAATTTATTACAACTCGATTATTTAAATAAGTTTTCCTTATTTGTTTTTGGATTTACTGAAATATTTTGTGCTGAAGCCACGAATCGTGATGTCAATGGCTAAAGACTGTTTGTTAAAACCACAGGTACGTCTTCATTTTCCGAGATGTAATATCTTAAATGGTGAATAAGAAACCAATTCTATTTAGAAAAGATGTACCCAGGTTGTCATATTTTATAGGTGCTTACATGACTCCAATGTATGTATGTGTGTATTAGATATTACTAACTAATGATGGTAACAGATGAGTTTAACAACTTTATTGAGAGAATGTGTTGTCCCAAAAGATATGATCTAGAAAGAAACAAAGATTTTGAGTATCCGCCGCGTCTTTGGGCTTCATAGAGAGGGCAAACCTTGACCAGGACTGGCAAAATTTGATCTAAAAATAGAATTATAACACCTTATATTTTTAGTTGGACTGATTCTCGGTAATTGGTGTCAGTTAGAGGAATGATGTATTATCGTAAAGCTTTGGAGCTTCAGGCTTTCCTCGATATGGCTGAAGATGAGGGTTTGTTGGTACGTTGTCACTATACAAATTTCACTTTTATAGATATAAATTGGTTTCTGTTATTCTCTTATTGCTTGACCAGATCCGATGGAAGGGTACAGGTAACATTACTGTGTACGCAAATACTTAGCAATAATAACGCATACCCCGTAGAACCCCAAAAGTAAACGAATTAGCTTCAACACAAGGCTGACCAGTAGGTCTGTTGTGAGGCTACTGCAAGACATTTAAACCCAATTGAATAAAATGGCATCTCATTTGGATCAATGGGAAAAAGATCCATTTTTTCGGGCTGCTGAAGAAGTTCAAGAATCTGCTGATAGGTAATTTTAATAAATTATGGGTTTTTTGTTTTTATTTGTTTATGTAATTGTAGAATATATTCATCTATGCTTATCCAAATATTTGAGAATACCTCAAAAAGTTTCATTCTTTGGATTTGATTTCCTGTTCTCAAGTATTATTTTGTTCTTAAAAAGTATGTATTTATATAATACATCGTACAAGCAGATTTCCGGAAGTGATTGAGCTTTTACCACAAAAAGTATTCCATATCAATTGCAAGATTAAAAATCCAATGCTATCATCCATTGCTGGTCCCATGAATTTGCTGATGAATCTCAGACGATAACTACAAGAAATAACGCTGGAGGAGCTGACAAAGTAGACTCTTCAACTGAAATATGTGGAAGTCTTCGAGAGTATGGTGTTTTAGTCCAAAAGAGGCATACAGTTTTGGATTACGAAAGAATGCAGCAGCTACCACCAACTGATACAGTTGAAAGCAGTGATCAGTACCATGGTGGTTCAGATGATAGGAGTCAAGAAACTCATCATTTTAATCTTTCTCAACAAAATTTGGAACTTGAAAGCGCACCACAAAGTCCTTCACCAAGTCCTTGTATATTACTTCATGACCAATATAAGTCAGACGGGGATGAACCAGAAGTTCATGATGTTTTTGACCCTGTAAATCCTTCAGAAAACAATGAAGACAACTTGTCTTGGCAAGAAGGTTCTGTGGAAGCAGAAGAATGGGAGGAACCAATTATAGGAAACACTGATATTGAATGGCATCATTTTACCAGTCCCGAGTCAAACGAGGGCTTAGATGCAAACTCAATTGAGAATGAAGATTAATGGTACCAAGGAACTGTACCGAGTGATGATTATGATACTGCTGATAATTGGTTTGGTGCGGGTACTAGAACAGATGCAGTTTATACTTATGATGGTGATAGCAGTAACAGGCTTGAACTTCGAGAGCTTATGAGCAGAAGAATAGTCTCCAATCTTCTTCAAAGTGGTTTCAGCTTGAGACTGGATCAACTACTACAATCCTATGTTGAACGCCAAGAACAAGCATCCCAATCTGATGATGATTGGATGCTTGAACATTAGCAACAAGATCTTGATCAGCAGAGTGTGTTTGAGAATGATGATGTCAGTCAGGCTGTTCAGAGCGCAGAAGGGGCTCACTCTTCGCCACTATGGTACATTTGGCTACCTTGATCCAGAGTACACCAAAACAGATTTCTTAACCGATAAATCAGATATATATTCGTTTGGTGTTATTTTATTTGAGCTTTTGTGCGGGAGTCTGGCGTGGGAAGAGGGATGTGAGGATCATTCTCAATCTTTAGGTCCTTTGGCAAAAAGACGCTATGATGAACAAAAACTTGATGAGATGGTCTTTAAGGGTATAAAGCAACAAATTGTGCCACAATCATTTGCCACATTTTCAGAAAAGTGGTAATTAAGTTGTTCCCTGATCTCATTAATTTATTTAATTTGGTGTTATATACATTCAGTTAAAGAACACTACAATCTAAATAGCATTTCGGTTAGTTGGTTTACATTATTAGATCCCTTACCAGGTTTTTAAGCGCAAACGCACACACTGACTGTCACTTCACACACCATATGGTGTGTGAAACTTTGAACTCGGATGCACTTGGCTGGTTGCACACTTACCTTCCAAAAAAGGTCTTTAATTTGGTTTAGACGTATCACATAATTTCATACTTAAAAGATCATACATGCATTTACAGATAATAGAATTTGGACTTGATTTGTTATGTTATGCTTAACAGTGGTTTTCTCTAAGCAAGAATGGAAAAGCAAATGCAATGATATCCGCAACAACATTTTCATATAAAAATCGTACGGCACATAAGTGGAGATGCATTCAAAAATCAAGGTTCCCTCTCTTTCTCTTGCCTTTTTTTAAATCGCAACCATAATTATGTCCAAGACTTATGAAAAATCAAAGCCGTTTAAAACATTCAGTTAGGAATTGTCTAAGTTTTACCTTTTTTCTACATTGAGACTGTTATCTATATTGTTTTAATCTTTTTTTAAATCGGCTTTATTTATTCATCATATAGCTTTTTCATATAAATATAGCTGAAAATTAATATTAGTTGAAACAAATTGATCATGTATACCAATAAACTCAGACTGCCATCAGTTGGTGTTGAAATCACCCTAATTGGTCATGTAAACCAGTTATAACAGAATAAATCTAAAAACTGGTCCACTTATTATGTGACCTTCTGTGGCATGAAATTATCCACCCACTTGTGGCACGAGTTATGCAACCACAGCAACTGAAGATTGGAGTTTCAGAAAACATAAATGATCATCGATCTGTCGGAAAGACTTGGTCAGCTAATTCAGATGTCAGCTAACTCAATCTATACCACCAGCTAAAAACAGCATAGGGTCTTTCAAGCAGAAAACCTATCAAATAATATTATATACTAAGATGTGATGTTTGGTTTCGTGTCTTTAGGTATCTTGAAGGTCGTTCAATTTCAGGAATCAAGTGCGTACTGGTCAACCATATCTACCGTAGATGGCAAAGAAGAATTGAGATGATGCCCGAAATAGCAAAAAGGAACATTGACGAATAGTTAGGTGAACAGAAACTCCGGCATTTGTCCAACTTACGGGTTATTTCTCAAAACTTCCAACAACTTTATCTTCATTTATGTGACTGAAGGGTAATTATTGGCAGCCTTTAAGTATATAGGAGTTCAAATGTGTATGAGATTAGTAGTATCAGGAATGTATTGGATTGATGTTATCGGTGCTTTTTACTGTTGTAGATCGTTGGTGGATCAGTAGGATGGTGGCGAGGAAAAGCGTGCTACGTATCGGAAAATTTTGTCACACTAAATGTCAGCGTGTTTGTTGCAGGAGCGAATTATAAGCATGTTCACAAACATTGAGGTACGTAATACGTGCTCCTTTTTAAGTTGGCTTCTAATGAAACGACGGTTCCTGATGAATACTATTCATAGAAGATTTTGAAAGTTGCTTTAGGTTTATTTAACCATTTCCGATTCACAACTTATTTAACCATTTCTGATTCATAGAAGATTTTAAGTTTCTTATTAACTTTGCGGATTCAATAACATCGACACCAGGTCCATCATCAAGATTGCATGAGTAGAATGCCAAAGGTACAACAAATGGAAGATACTGTTTACATGAAGTCGATAATATCATGTCACAGGTTAAACCAAAGGTTAGGATGTCCTAAACATAACTTGAAGTTGAGTGCATACCCGAATCATTCCATCTTTCAAAAGTTCTGCCACATTGCTTATAAATCCATGAGTATGCTCGCGAAGTTCACTGTACTCCAGCCTAAACCCCTAAGTCATATGTTAAAAGTCAGAACACTTTTGCCATAATCTGTAGATGTGGCAACATGGGTGGGTCAAACTAGAAACATGTTTGAGTTGAAATAGGTCCGTCTTTTACAAGCCACAGTGGAACAAGTTTAGTTGAACCAGAAAAGTTTTTACCATTTTGACCCATTTCTTTTTAAGCTAATTTTTTACTTCGACCCATAAGAGATAAATTGTGACCCAAATAGACTCATTTATCAGTAAATATGATAGAAGTAATACTGAAATTGCAGACACTATATCAGGATGCCCACATCAGGCCTGAATCTAATATGCCAAAAAACGAACTAGATGATGGTAAGGTTTTTGAGCATAATTTGTGTTGGAAGATACCTAAAAAAGCACGTTCGCACACTGAGTCAGGGCTTTCGGGCCCACAGTAGGGTGCCAATCTGGTGCTCTAATTGTTGCCATTTTTACACATGTTATGTCTATTGGAGCTAAATCGATTGATTTGTCTGAGAAGAGATTGCCGTTCTTGCCTGCGGCGTTTTGGAACGTTGATTTATCTTAATATATCAAATAATCAGCTTGCAGTTAGTTTATAGTTTGTTCATCTTTACAATGCGTATTTTCAATATTTTGTTCAATTTCATGTTCTTTATATACAATTAGTCAATTATTATTTATGAATCTTAATTTTGGTTTGTAATTAATTGTTTGATTCAATGTCATGGACTAGGTTAGAAAGAATGAAAGAAAATTCGGGTGTGAGTTAAGAAAATGGTCATGTACAAAAACTTGATTTTGTAAAATGTGTAATAAGTCCGTTATAAGAAAATTTTAAACGGGTTCTACAACAAAAAGGGAAATAAGAATAATTACTTGATAAAAATATTAGGCTACATTTTTTTTATAGCAAACCCATATCGGCCGAAAATGCATATGACATGTTTCTAATATTAGCGGATTTAATGAAATCGCTATTAACATTCTCCGTGTGGATAAAATAAAAAAAATAAAAACTCATATTTCGTTGCTATTACCCGTTCAAACCACCAAAGGTAGCAGTCTTTCAGATACAGTTTTGCTCCGTTGGATAATTTGTTTTTTAGAAATTGTTTCAGCGTTATAAATAGACCACAATTTGCTTTTTACATATTTTATCAGTAATAAATATGTTTGTTATATGGCTGGTAGGTTTCTTTCAAAACCAAGGTGTTCCATCCGAATATCAACAACAATGGTAGCATATGTCTTGACATTCTGAAAGAACAGTGGAGTCCGACACTTACCATCTCTAAGGTATTTTTTTAATCAAGTGTGGTGACAATAACTGGAAAAGTAATGCTTCTTTTAACATTTATACTTGAATTTGTTCATTCTTTTATATTTGTAACGGGTCAAAGGATATGATAGAAAAACAGCTAAAGAGGAAACACGTCGAGAGTTACCCAAAATGTCCCTTTAAAGTTTACAAACCTCTTTACTGATTCTATACAAGAGATTGTTTATTTGTTGAAACAAGATAACCTAATTGTTTACAAGAAGTTTTTAAGTCTTTAGACAAAAGTGTATCAACTTTCAACCAGACTCGACTATTCCCAAAACTACCGGTATTGTCCTGTCAAGTAACTGCATATGCGGTTCTAATATCTGGAAGTTTATAGGTTCTGCTTTCAATTTGCTCACTGTTGACAGACCCAAACCCTAATGATCCTTTGGTGCCTGAGATGTTCTCTTAGATCTTTTGTCGTTAGGGTAGAGAGTAATTGATGGGTAGGAGTAGGGACCATAATAATGGATTCATATGGATGTGATATTTATTGTTGGTTAGGACGTAGTCTGGTGTCGAGCTGTCCCTGTTAGACCCATTGTCATGATGTTGTTCATCTATGCATTCATGTGGTGTCTGTTGACGTTGTGACTAGCATCTGCCATTCTCATGTGCATCATTTGTTCATGATCCTTGCTAGAAATAATATTCCTTTTTGTAAAAAAAAAGAAAAATAGAGCGTTAAAGCCTTTGGTTATGAATTGTCGAGTATGGCTTTGGATTGTTGGTCATTCTTATGCATCTTGACCGTAGTGTTGTAATCACAGTTTAGGATCTCTAATGAAAAACCGCTTATTGCGTATTGATATGTCTATTAAGCTTTTTTTAGAGATGTGTGTTTAACATAAACTTGTCATTTTGATTGACATCATTAACATGTAAGAAACAGGTAACATAAAATAAAGTAAACAATAACAAGAGCCCAACAATAATATAAATGGTTTGGTTAATACATCTTATAACTAGAATCACTACCTGTAATTTGGGACTAATAGACCTCAACCTACTCCAAACGCCTGTCCTTTTAAGATTTTTCTTTTAATGATTATTCGGAAAGGTACTTTTGTAGGAACTAGATATATGGGAGGATCTATGGACAGAGGAGCAGGGTCTACGAGTGCATACCCTTGAAATCCTTGGTTGTGTTGGAAATTAAAGATGGTATAATGTTAGATCTCAAGAGCCATACCCCTCTCTAGACAATCGTAATTTTATCATGTGACGATGACACTCCAACACCATTACTCCAATCCTTTAATAGTTTTAGGAGAAAACTATCATATGTAGATACCATAAATCAGTTGTTATCATGTTACTTGTGCAAATTTTGGTTTATTTCTTGATAACGGGTTTTATATCCATATATCATTGATATTACACGACTTTTTGTTGTATTAATCTAAGCATTTTATTTGATGTTTTAGATCAGATGGATAGAAAAGCACGTGATATATACATCTTGATATTAAGGGGCTCGGGTAACCAGAAAGATCATGCAATTTTGCTAGACAATAAGTTGGGCATAAGGAATTTTTAAGCGGTTGTGCGCAATTTATGTTTTGATTTATCTTACAGTTTAGTATAACAAATTATTAAAGATGGTATACTCTTTTCTGTCTATGCTCTTGAATTGTGGTTATTAGGCGTACTAATAAAAACTGGTTGAATGCTACCTTAACTCATTATGTATGCAGGAAGTTGTGAAAGAACACTTTGGTACCATTTACACATATGTGCATTCACCAGCTAGCATTATTAAAAAGTAGAGTACTCATCAACGTAGCATTATTAAAGTTGTGGAATAGAATTTAACTTTCATACAACCCAAAACTTCATTATGATAAACTTGCATTTTAGTTACATGGTTTTGCACTAGATTTGACCATGTAAACAACAAACAAATGATTAACAAACAGTTGATGTTTGATAACTTCGTATAAACAAAAAAAGACATATAAATGTTCTGAAATTGTTGATGTTTGATAACTTCGTATAAACAAATAGTACAATTATATATATTAGTAACCTAAGAATCATAAAATCATTATGCTACCTAATAACTTATACGTGTCTCGATTAAAATTTGAACTCACAACTTCACGATAGATAGACACTCCCATGCCAATTTCAAAGGTCGTGAACATGACATTTTAGACAACTTTCACTCATACTACCCATTTTAAGTGCATTAAGTTTTTATAGATTATCCTTGTAGATTAGTCTATATGAAATGAATAAGTTGGGCAATAATCTATTGCATTTGAACATTAAACCTACTGCTTAAATTGGTTTTTTTTATATGGATAAATCATCAAATGCACTAACGAAAAGGAATCATATTTGTGCAATACGTTATACATGGGCACACGTTTAGCGCCTCTTTTATCCGTAGAAAATCTGTAAAAGAAAATTATTTTTGCTTTCGATATTGCTAACCAGTTCTAAGATAATTTGTTTCGTAATATCATTAGTCCATTATGTATCAAACAAAACGAGTATCTAACCTGTATTATAAAGGTAGTATAGTCCACGGACAATACGGTAGTTAACCAAAGTTAAAACACAAGTTTTGCAAATGGGTTAGCATAATACAAATTAATATAGCTATTCTTTTACATAGGCTACAACACAAGTTTTTGCAAAATGGGTTAACATATAACAAACTTGTGTTAAAACACAATTATATAGTATCTAACTTGTGTTGTAGCAAAAGAGGAAAAAGTTAAGTACACAACACCAACCGGAAATATTACAAGTTAGTTACATTTTAAAATAACTATCCCTTTAGAAAACAAATTTGTAGCTTACTATAACATTTGGCAGCAGTTAAATTTGTAGCTAAAATATTTTTTGTAGAAGCTAAAGTAAGATCAGGATGGCCAAAAAAGTTATTCGATCAATCGTTAAAGTGGTAAAGAAGGAAGTGAATAATAGAACAAATAACACACTTCTCGTAAATGTGATTTGATATGGTAGGAATGTATCAAGTGTAGCAGATCTAAACTAAAACAAAACATAGAAAAGAATAATAAATAAATAAATAACAAATATTCAAACATAATTCACAGTGGAGTTGTAGGTATTGATATCGTATCTTTGATATGTGTATTCCCATAACATTGCTTTACATTACATATATAAACCCGGCCCACTGCTATTGACTTGAAAAAGCTAAAATAATGGATGTACATACCAAGTTCTAGGATGTACATAAACAAAATAAAGAAATGGAGGAAGGGTCAAAAGATGCCATCTTTATAATCTACTCGTACTACTGAGTACATCCCTTACGATAAGCAAGAGTGAAACACTTTTTAAGTTAATATGTTGTTTTGAGTTGTTTATTACTAGTAGAAAAAAATCTAGATATTAAGATGACCAATATCAAGGATCAACTGCTATCACCCCTTTATCATTGTCCATTGTTAAGCCGAAACAGCCTGTCAATTTCCGCCACTATTCTCTTAATCCAGTATGTCATTACTCATTAATTAGTGCCTCAAAACCAGTAAGAGCTTTGTCCATCCCATGCACGACCATCTTATTTATCTGATCCATGAAAACTTACGTTTCTCATAAAAATGTTCATTGGAAAATATAATTACATTAGAGTGACAACATTTGGTTTTGGGGAAGAGACCCACTGACCCAGTTAAAGTGTTAATTTTGCCTTACATGCATTGAATATTAATAATAACATTCATTAGAAAGAATATACTGCATATTATTACCAATTTGGGATGTTTTCGGATCTGTTGACTTTTTTCCTCTTGAACCACCATCTGCACGCTGATATATCGGCTTTTTATTGGTGTTATATGCTTATTTTAAAATTCTCAAACATAGCTGACAACTTTCCTCCTCCGAGATCCACTGCAAAATAGTTACCAAATTACATATACGTATATGTTAGACATATAGTATCATATTGTGCACTACTGCCTTACGAAATTATGTGTTGACCGAACGAACCTTTCTCATTTCGAAATTTATGCACTGCAAAATAGTTATGCACGTCCTCGGGAAGAAGCCATGTCCCGTAACCCCAGGCAGAACACCCAAAAGAAAATATCAACAGATGAGTCCAAGCCCCATGGAATTACACACTCACAAGCAGCCTGCCTTGCAAAATGAGTTAACATCAAGTAATCGTTTATGCTATATAGATAGATACACAAAGGCAAAACGCTTGAATGTTGAAAAAAATTGCTATGTTGATCATAACTTGTAAAAGAGTAAAGTAGCAGCTTTTCTAATCTTGCTTTGTTTCATCATATAAACATTAAATAATACGAGTATTCACAAACAAAACGAAAGTCTAACCTGTTATGAAGGTAGTTTAGACCACATACAAGACAAAAAGAGTCGGTCTGAAAGAAATCAAAAGCCATGAGCTCGATCAACAGTAGTGTTGAGCCTCAAAGAAAATATTTGCTTGAAAGGGAGATAGGTGGCCAAACAAGTGGGTGTGTTTAGTGGAGGAAGATAGCTAGTGTGTTGTGTGTGTTTTTACTCAAGGAAGATAGCTAAGGTGTCGTGTATATATGGGTGAGTGAAAGAGATGGAGTCTTTTATACAACGGATACTTGTGTTTGTTTGAAAGAGATAGAGTCTTTACACAGTGGATACTTGTGTTTTTTTGGATGTGATCGTGGCCGTCCATTAATGGATCCGTGTGAAACTAATAGACGGTCGAAGTTTGAAGTTGAGATGTTGATCGAAACAATTTAATGATATAGTCAAAAGTAATGAGATGTTGGTGGAGGAGTATGTAAAGTTACAATAAGCTACTGAACCACCACGTGTTTATACTGGTAAATATTTACTGTTATGAAAAAGTGTTAAGCATGTAAACTCGCGACATTTATTTATTTATTTATTTATTTATTTTTGCATAAGTAAAATTGATATTGAAGTGATCATAAAAATGGTCTGTGAGTACATTAAGAGTTTGCAAAAAGCAAACAAATTGAAAATGAAAGAGTACTTGCTTTCATTTAAGAGTACTTCCTAATTAAGAATACTTGTGCTTTTATAATGTTAGGTTCATGGGTAATGAGATATGCTTGTTGGCTTGGACAATCATCTAATTTGATAGTGTATTGCCGCTGTGATTTCATAGAAAAAAAAGCCCTCAAAGCCTATGCAAAGAACATCATATAAATCATTTATTTTAATTAACAAAATTATTTTCAACAACATGAGCTCGATCGCCTGAAAGAAATCAAAAGTCATGAGCTCGATCGCATGAAAGAAATATTTGCTTGCAAGCAAGATCAATGGGTGGCCGAGTGGTATGTTTTAGGGTTTTTTAGCTTTCAAATAATATAAGGTGTTGAAAAAGCAGATGAAGAATTTTAAAGTAATGGGGAAGTTGGTAAGGGAGTACATCTAAAGTAAATGCGAACAATAATTCTATGTAAAGTTACAAACTTACAATAGACCAATTGCAACCAAGTTTAATGCAAAATTTTAAAAAGAAATTTTACTATTTAAATAAGTTATTTGTTATTTGAATGAGTTGAAGAAATGTGGCAAAAACTTTACTAATGACTTTTAGAAAAATAACTACCACAACAAATGACACAAGTCATTCTTATTAAATAACGACTTGTTAGGAGGTTGTAAAGATTTTGAAAAGCTTTTGTACATTGGGGAAAGTTTGTATAAGGCTGCCCCCAGTAAGGGGCTTCAATCCCTTTCATTTTCATTGTCACGTTAATTTTCTCTCTCCAGCGACCTTCATGCGATTAGGTGCCCCAAAAAGGGCGACCATGATCATTTTTTTTTCTTTTTTTTTAAATATTTTTAACACAAAATAAAATTTCATTAATAATTAAAATGTTACATACTAGTTCTAATAAAATAAAAACATTACGAAACTTATTAAAACACTACAACACTTATTAAAAATCTAGGTTGTGGCGTGCCTTGATCGAGTCTTTGATTTCCTGCATTTTTTTTGTTGTAGCGAGGGCAAAGATGGGTCGATTGGCGTGCAATAGAATATGATGTCTTTATCATATCTCTTTTGTCGCTCAAATGCAAGTTTTTCTTGTTCTAGTGCCAATCTTTTGTCTTCCCTTTCTGATTTCTTTGATCCAGCTCCAACTCCTTTTGCCTTTGATCCAGCTCTTTCTTCTTCAAATCATAGTACCCGTCTGCCAGCTCCTTCTTCTGTCCGAAAGCCTTGGACTTAATGCTTTTCCATTTCTCGGCAACACCTTTCATGTAGCTAGCTTTGGAACACTCCGAAGATTTCTTTTTATTCTTCTTAGCGGTATCACGACCAATTGGTCGCTCACGCACAGGCACAGGCACATCCGAGTTCACATCTGAGTCGGTTGAAGTCCTTGCTTTTTTCCGACTCTCATCTTGGCTTAAAAAAGCCGGCATCTCATTATCCTTCCAAACCGAATGGCCCTTCAAAATTTCCCAACAATGCCCCAAACACAAACGCATGATTACATACTATTTGGTATTCATCACACGCTCGTCTATAAACAGAGGTCATTCTCACCACTTTCGTAATTCTTGTAAGCATTGTTGTAAATGGCACAAAATTGACCGACTCTAGGACGAATCCTATTTTTCCACTTGGTAATGATATAGTTGTACGTTCTTTCTGCACCAACCTCCTTCTCAAAGTAAGCAATGACTTTTGACCAAAGCGATGAATCATTCTTGCCTTCTTTCTCAACAACCTTCTTCTTCGCCTTTGTAGCTCGTTTCTTCGGTTTGACCGGTGACGTTTCTTCGGAAATAGTCTTCTCGTCATCAATGTTAACCAAATCGTGATACGATCCATGAGCCGAACCTTGACCCAAACCGTGATACTCTTGAGCCGGATAACCCGAACTGGTTCCAACATAAAAATCAGGATTGGTGTATAATTGTTCTTAAAAATCAAAAGCATCAAGATTGATACGGTTAACCGGAGAATATTGTTGATAATTTGAATATGAAGACGTTGATGAATCCATTGTTGGACGATACACAGATTCGGGTGAGCCATACATAGATTGTTGGCTTCGACGGAAGTGGATTTGTTGTTGTTGTTTGATGTTTTGATACGGTGGAACAAATAGACGATTCATATGATGGTTTATAAAAAATGGATTGTTAGTTTGTTGTTGTGGAGCTTGTTGAGATTGATAATCGAAAGAAGCGGGTAGGAAATTGAAGCTTGGTGAGACACTGGTTAACCGGAAATTCGGATCCGGTGTTAAAATATGCGGGACGTTTTGTGCCAATCGGGATTTTCGGCCTTTTTGTTGTGGTGTTTTCTTAGACATTTTGATAGAGATGATTATGAGATTTTTGATAGAGAGGATTTGTGAGATTTGTGAATTTAGTATGTAAATATGTTGTGTATTTAAAGGGTAGTTTTTTTTTTTGAACCTTGCAACGGTTGGATAATTAATCCCCACCCACATTTTTGTCCAATGTATATCGATCGCAGTAAGGACCAAGTTGGTATTCATTTTGGATGATCGAATAGGGCCACAAAAGGGCGATCGATACACGATCGATCGTGTATATCGATCCCCTTTGCTTACTGCGTCCAGCCTAAATAACTTCTTAAGAGATAAAATATATTGAAAAACAAGATTCTTCATTGATGCTCTCAATTACCATTAGTTTCTAATATTTACTGTTATAAAATATCGGTAAAAAAAGTAAAATATTTACGTCAAAAGATTTACGATGGCTATTACGAAGTACCAAATAGAATTGATTGGCACACTTTTAATTTTGATTAGAACACATCAATTACTGCATTAAACAATTGTACTATATCTATATAATGCTTTGAATACTTTTATATTAATGTGTGCAAATAAAAAAGAATACAAATCACCCTCCGTTATAAAAAGTTTTTTAATAATTTTAAAAATTTAAAATCCGATAAACCTCAAGTTATAAGTCTTGTTTGATACCATCTATTTCATCTTAATTTAATCCACTCTCTAGTTTTGTAACTTTAATACAATAACTTTTTTGTATTAGAGGAAAAACTTTTTCAGACACATACTCTTAGAAGTTTAGAAAAAGTTATCGGTGGAAGCCTTTATTTAACTTTGCATATCTAAAGCAAAAAATAGTGTACCAAAGACAAGCTTCTGACGTATTAAATTTATTATTGACGTTACTTCAAGCAAGGGGTGGTTGGTCATGAATGTAAGCGGTGGGTAGTTTGGAATACGCGTATTCAGAGATAAACTCATAAAGGTGTTTGTGAGTATGTGATGGACGAAGCCTCAAACATTTATATCAAAACTAGAAAATTTTACGCTGGGTGAGATTGTTTTGCAATCAAGTTTTTGGGTAGCTTGGCAACTAACATATATATTATCGCAACTAAGAGAAACGTGATAACCATATTAGATTTAACGTTACAATTCTTACATTGCTAACTTATAATAAATTTTAGCACACGGTCACGTGTCACGTTTTACATGACCCGTATAATAAAACTAAATGAACACTAAAGACCAAACCAAATCGACCACTTGTTAGTTGTTACCTACCATCATTGGTCTATTTGAAATAATGAATCTAAAGCCTATACTCTAATATATACAGTGTTCAACACACTTTATGTGAGACCAAAGGTATCAAACTAAATGACTAACTAGCATCGTAACTTTTCAAACTACCAAACCCACCCTTTGCTAGTGTAGTAACATCACTCATAAAGATTTGCTGAAGGGTTATTGTATAATACATCACTCACATGGGGTAGGCTACAGGAACCCCCTATAGGGGTTGCTATAGTTCATACGCATCGAGAGATTATACTGTGTGCTTTATGGTTTGTAGGGTTGACTATAAGGGGTTCCTATAGTATATCCTCACTCACAAACCTACATTACACTTACTTTCTTCTTCTGCTTATAACTTTGTTCTAAAGGAATATACTATTGGAACCCCCTATAGTCAATCGTACAAACCGCGAAGCACACAATACAACACTGCGATGCACACAGTACAACCCCCGATGCGTGTTCTAAATCACACACACATCACACCCTATTTATAAAGGTAAGATATGTGCCTACAATAGTCCACCAATGAGAGCAACACTTATCAAACACTCAATTCACCATCTAACACTATTGATCATCCGGTTTGCACATATATCGCAAATTTGTACCTTCAGTAATCGTTTCTAATAGACGAATGCAATGTTAACGGCTGAAGTGAAAGGAGTAGCTAGGCAATGATTTGGTTTTGTTTTTTAAACAAATAAATAAAAAAAGTTGTATATCTATTTTTGTGATGACTAATACAAGAGAATTTTTAGCATTTCTCTTTATACAGTTTTTCCATATTTAACTTGCGTTCTCAGCTTAACAAATGTTTTGTAAAATCTTTTTAAAATCGACATCAACCGACATTGGCTACATTAATTCGATAAGATTGTAATCTCGGCAACCTTCACATACATACATCGTTTATAAAAATATTAAAAGTACATTTTAGGCAATTCATTTAGAATATTGAAACTCATGTGTGCCATAATGACATCTCGAAAATCGTTACTATTAATTCAAAAAAACATTGAAAGGGTTTTGTTACGACTATGAGTGTTTTATAAGATTTTCACTTTCAAGTATAAACTTACTTGATATCAATATAAACCTTTTTCAAACTAAGGGTTCGTTTCGTATACGTTAATGGGGATCAAACAATGACTTTCATTGTGATTTCAATTGTTAGGTAAAACATCTAGGAATCAAACAATGATAAGATACCCATAAAACCATACCAATGTGGTGAGGTGACTTTTTGATGCTCATTCCAATAAACTCCACTTATTTATATCTCCACTACATTTTTTTTTCCTTATATGAGCATTTAAATGAACCATAATAAATGTGATACCGATACATAAAATTTTATACCAAACAACAATAATGAAACTCATATCCCCAATCTCATACACCCCTCTAATCAAAACCATACATTTAGTGATTCCGGATAGCGTACCAAACGCACCCTTATTATATGTGTTTAAATCTTGTATTTATAGAAATGATTAGTTGATATTTGAAAACGTTTTTAATTAAAGAAAGCTTAAACAACGCACATAGGATGGTTGTTAGCAAAACCCAAATTGAAATCTTTTTTGAAGTGACTATTTCAACCAATTTACTTTTGAATAGGTTGAGTTAGGTTACGTTTTATTTTTCATATAACCGTTAAGGCTAAATGTGTTTACAGTAAACACATTTAGCCTTAATGGTTATATAACCTTAATTTACTATTTAACCTACACCAATTTACTATTTCAAGGCCATTCGCAACAACCTTAATGGTTAGTGACACATTTAACCTACACCAATTTACTATTTCAAGGCCATTCGCAACAACCTAAAACACATTTAGCCTTAATGTTTAACAAAATTAGCAGCCTCCAGGCTAGTCTCACACCAGCCTCCACGTCATCGATCTGTGTGACTGCCAACAAAAACAACCCATCATCCACGTCAACGATCCTTGTGATACTTTTCACAAACAACCCAAACCGTTAGATCAAATTGCTCACATTAAATCTCAACAGTTGATTCATCCATCCTTCACAATAAATGAGCTCCAGAAGTTTGGCTGATTCACACACATACTTTCTGAGTGTTCTCCCTTCTTCTTCATATCAACATTCACCAGTTTTCTTTAATTATTTTGGTTGGTGGCGATGAACATTGTTGGCTCTACCCAAGATCATCTGTTATTTGTGCTTTTACGTTTTAATGCGCTAACAAAAAAC
Organism: Chrysanthemum seticuspe; assembly: GCA_019973895.1. Lineage (NCBI taxonomy): Eukaryota > Viridiplantae > Streptophyta > Magnoliopsida > Asterales > Asteraceae > Chrysanthemum > Chrysanthemum seticuspe. The sequence continues at coordinate 64,639,039 of BPTQ01000004.1, read as the reverse complement.
GTTATCACTCGTTATTAAAATAGGTGGTCTCGGAATATTAAGGTACATTTCATTTTTATTTTAGTTTATCATTTACAATACTTGTATTTTTTTGGCTTATTATTAGACCAGATTAACAAAATAAATATTTTAAGAAATGGTTGATTTGTATAATGTTAGATTATGAATTTCTAAGATCACTGTTTACAAAATTTTGTTATGTGTAGCTAATTTTTGGGTTTTTAGTTTTGTAAAAATTAAGGTTAGCACATAGGATGGTTGTTCACTGTAAACACATTTAGCCTTAATGGTTATATAACCATTAAGGTTAGCAAAACATTAAGGCTAAACGGGTAAAACTGAAAAATAGCTTGATATGAAAGAGGTTGGAGTAGGTTGAAAATTACCCAAAAGTAAAGTATTATCGCATAAGAGTGTAAAACTTATTTAACTACTACAATTACTAGTCACTGACTACATATTTCCCTCCATTCTCTTAACAACTGAGACTTTATATATTACAACTTGTAACAAGGGGTGTTAATCGGATCGGTTAGTTGGGTTTGAGTCAATTCGGGTGAGGTCAAAGTCGGGCGAAAGCTAAAAATAATATAGCCGAACGCAACCCTATTTGAATTCAGGTTAGTCGGGGGTTCGGGTCAATTCGGGTCTGGTCTACTCAGGTCGGGTCCATTAGGGTTCGGGTCAACCCGAATATGAGTAAAATGGTAAAAAAAAATTTTTTTTGCCTACTTGCACTTGTTTTGATAGATATTTTACAAAAATATATTAAAAACTAAAAATCCTTATTCGGGTTAATCCGGTTGACCCGAATGTGATTTAGCCAAATATTTTCAACCCGATACCCGACTCTATTTAGTATTCGAGTCACTCGGGTTAACTCGAATTAAATTATTGACCTATGTAACTCGACCCGAATAGACTTAATCGGGTTCGAGCCCAGATCTTGTTTTTTTTACACCTCTACTTGTAACAATTTGGTATTACAAGGTAAAATTTAGATGATAAAGATTTAACTTCAATGAATGTGTCAAAAGTTTATTTCATACTTGTTGGGCTTTCTCAAAAAGTTTCCTAATTTCTACTGTAATTTTCTATGGGATGAGTTATTAATACCCCCCCATTTGGTTATTAAGACCCCCCCCCCCCCCCCTTTTTTTTTTTTTTTATTTTTTTTTTATTTTTATAATTTTGTTTATATCAAAAAGCTGTAAACCTGAAAATGCGGAACTGTAAATATAAAGTTTAATAAGCCAAACGTTTAAAACTGTCAGAAATACGGAACAGAAACTGACAAAAAACTGTGTTGTACTGGAAAAAGCGGGGGGACAAGGGGGGACAAGGTGGTAGGGCTAGGGTAGGGAGGGTTGCAATAGAGGGTCCCTTTTCTATGAGTAGGCGAGTAGCTATAGGGCCTCGGTTTTAGAAAAAACATTTTTACTTCAAACTTTCACTTGCAATTACTCTTAATACTCTCCCATTGTAATTGAGAAGGTGGTTGAAGACTTCCCAAAACATTGAATGAACATTAAACTCCAACACTTGAACTCAAATCTTCCCTCTATTACATACACATGGGATATCTGCTTTTGGAGGTGTGTTGAACATTAAACCATGAAATCTTGATTGTCTATTAGTTTCACTTCACACGGATCCATCAATGTATGGTCACGATCACATCCTCAAACAAACACAAAAATCCATCGGGTAAAAGCCTCTGTTTACACCTATATATCACACACATTAAAACACACCAAACACACATTTTCAAATACAAGTTTATTTTCATCATAATATAGATCTGCTCCTGCTGCTAGCATGTTGATCAAAGTTTGGAATATTTGGTTTTATGGTTCATTTAGTCGATGTTTTCTTAGAGATGACGACGTTACATGTTTTTTCGACCATGGTTTCCTGTTTAAAATATAGTGAGGTATAACTTCTATAATCTCCTTTTTTTTTTAAATGCCATAGAATGTTTTGCACTTTGTAGTTTATTTTTTTCGACAATGTTTTTTGCACTTGATAGTTTATTTTTTTGTATTTTTTTGTAAATGTGGTTTTGAAGATGAGTGAGCTCAAATGTGTGCGCATTGTGAATTTTTGTGTATTTGGGTTGTATGACGTTTTGGTTAGATGATAATAAAGACCTAATAATACTAGGTACTGTAGTACGGAGTCGACGGTAAATACGTTCCATGTTGTATTTAAATGACTAGGATATAAAATGAGATGCGGCTTGCAGAATGTGGGTGTAATGAGAGGTTTGTTGTGCTAGTAGATGAACAGAAAGTAAACTTTGAAAAAGTTATCTGTTTGTTGGGTGCATGGCAAATGTTAGGAACATTTTTGTTGTAATTGGAAGCCATGCCTATTGGAAACATGATTTTGGCTTTTCGCCTATTTGTTTCTGCTGTATTAGATATTTATACATCAAAATTGTCATCTTTCCATGTTTTGCATATCACACGATCTTGTTTTTAGTCTACTAATGTTCTGCTTTATTTATAACGATATTTACCATGCATCATCAGAATGGTGGTTCAAACGAGGTCAAGACCCAATTTTGTTGACCCAGAAAAACGTGAGAAAGTCTCTCTTTGCCACCATGACCGTCATTATCCTTTGAAGAATTCAGGGGGTCTTCGTTGCTCTGAATGCACCATATTCTATTGTACACCCCACCTGGAAAAAAAATATGACGTGAACACCTTCAATGGCCCGCCATCTCTATGGGTCTGCTACTTCTTTCGTAGGTGTTGCAGAACACAACATCACCAAGAAGAAACCCGAAGCCAAAGTAGAAGACGAGAGAAAGCCGGGCTGAAAGACAACTGAAAAAAAACTCGAACTTAAAGAAGCTTATGTGTTGCAGCTGAGAACAACAATAGAAGAGGGTTAACATATAGATAGATTCACAAAGGCAAAACACAAGTTAATATAGCTATTCATTTACATAGGCTACAACACAAGTAATCGTTTATGCTATATAGATAGATACACAAAGGCAAAACACTTGAATGTTGAAAAAACTTGCTATGTTTGATCATAACTTGTAAAAGTGTAAAGTAGCAACTTTTCTAATCTTGCTTTTGAGGATGTGATCGTGGCCGTACATTAATGGATCTGTGTGAAACTAATAGACGGTCCAAGTTTGAAGTTGAGATGTTGATCGAAACAATTTAATGATATGGTCAAAAGTAATGAGATGTTGGTGGAGGAGTATGTAAAGTTACAATAAGCTCCTGAACCACCACGTGTTTATACTAGTAAATTTTACTGTTATGAAAAAGCGAAATTGATATTGAAGTGATCATAAAAATGGTCTGTGAGTACATTAAGAGTTTGCAAAAAGCAAACAAATTGAAAATGAAAGAGTACTTGCTTTCATTTAAACTTCCTAGTTAAGAATACTTGTGCTTTTATAATGCTAGGTTCATGGGTAATGAGATATACTTGTTGACTTGGACAATCATCTTATTTGATAATGCACTGCCGCTGTGATTTCATAGAAAAAAAAAAGCCCTGAAAGGCTATCCAAAGAACATCATATAAATCATTTATTTTAATTAACAAAATTATTTTCAACATGAGCTCGATCGCCTGAAAAAAATCAAAAGCCACGAGCTCGATTGCATGAAAGAAAATATTTGCTTGCAAGCAAGATCAATGGGTGGCCGAGTGGTATGTTTTAGGGTTTTTTAGCTTTCAAATAATATAAGGTGTTGAAAAAGCAGATGAAGAACTTTAGGGTGCGTTTGGTAGAGAGAAATTCAGAGAAAAGAAATGAAGTAGAGAATAGAATCTCAGATAATAGAAATCAGTAGAGAATTTTGTTCAATTCTAATGTTTGGTAACAACAGAGACTTGACCCGATAAATGAAATTTTTTTTATTTAAATAATATTTTGTCTAAATAAAAATTCTTAAAAAATATTTAAAAAAAATTATTTTAAAAATAATATATATATATTTTTTTAAATTTATGTACTTTCTTTAAAAAAAAAATTATTAAAAAAAACTTATTTTTTAAAAATGTATTTACTTAAAAAAAAAACTTGTTTTTTTATAAAAATATTTTTTAAAATGTATTTATTTAAAAAAAAAAAAACTTATTTTTTTTAAATAATTTTAAACTTATTTTTTTTTTAAATATTTTTTTTTTAAATATTTTTTTTTTTTAAATATTTTTTAAATTTTTTTAAAACGTAAAAAAAAAAAAATAAATAAAAATAAAAAAAAAAATAAAAAAAAAAAAAAAAAATCCATTTCTCCGATTTCTCCACAAAATTAATAGAAATGGGGCTACTTAAATTACACTACTCAACTCTCTCTATTTCCCCACCAATTTCTCCTCTTTTCCATTTCTCTGACTTACCAAACACGAGAATTAAAGCATTTCCATTTCTCCATCTTCAATTCTCTTAACCAAACACACCCTTAAAGTAATGGGGAAGTTGGTAAGGGAGTACAACTAAAGTAAATGCTAACAATAATTTTATGTAAAGTTACAAACTTACAACAAACCAAGTGCAACCAAGTTTAATGCAAAATTTTAAAAAGAAATTTTACTATTTAAATAAGTTATTTGTTATTTGAATGAGTTGAAGAAATGTGGCAAAAACTTTACTAATGACTTTTAGAAAAATAGCTACCAAGCATTTGACAACAAATGACGCAAGTCATCATTCTTATTAAATGAAGACTTGTTAAGAGGTTGTAAAGATTTTGAAAAGCTTTTGTATATTGGTTGTATAGATAACTTCTTAAAAGATAAAATATATTGAAAAACTAGATGCATCATTGATGCTTTCAGTTACCATTAGTTTCTAATATTTATTGAAATAAAATGTCGGTAAAAAAAGTAAAATATTTATGTCAAAAGATTTACGATGGCTATCACGAAGTACCAAATAGAATTGATTTGCACACTTTTAGTTTTGATTATAACACATCAATCAGTGTATTAAACAATTGTACTATATATATATATATATATATATATATATATATATATATATATATATATATATATCATGCTTTGAATACTTTTATATTAATGTGTGCAAATTAAAAAAAATATGCAAATCACCTTCCGTTATAAAAAGTTTTTTAATAATTTTAAAATCCGATAAACCTCAAGTTATAAGTCTTGTTTTACCATCTATTTCATTCCTAATTTAATCCACTCTATAGTTTTGTAACTTTAATACTAACTTTTTTGCATTAGAGCAAAAACTTTTTCAAACACATACTTTTAGAAGTCTTTAAGAAAAAGTTACTGGTGGAAGCCTTTATTTAACTTTGCATATCTAAAGCAAAAAATAGTGTACCTAAGACAAGCTTCTGACCTATTCAATTTAATATTGATGTTACAACAAGCAAAGGGTTGTTGGTCATGAATGTGAGCAGTGGGTAGTTTGGAATACGCGTATTCAGCCATAAACTCATAAATGTGTTTGTGAGTGTGTGATGGACGAAGCCTCAAACATTTATATCAAGTTTCTGGGTAGCTTGGCAACTAACATATATAGTATAACAACTAACAGAAACGTGATAACCATATTAGATGTAACGTTACAATTCTTACATCGCTAACTTATAAAAAAATCAACACACGGTCACGTGTTACGTCTTACATGACCCGTATAATAAAACTAAATGAACACTAAAGACCAAACCAAATCGACCACTTGTTAGTTGTTACCTACCATCATTGGTCATCAGCTGTGAAAAAACTTGGTTTGTTCTTGTTCCCGAAAGCGAACCATCAACATTACTTGGCCCAACACCAGCTACAATTTTTTATGCACCCTCTTGCTAGTTTCATTTGCTATTTGTGCTCTCCAATTTCCACAATCATCACCAGATGTCGGCCTATCAACACCATAATCCGCCTAACATTTCTCAGCAGTGTCCTCATACTCATTCAAAGACTCCAGTTTTATCTGGTCATAATACATGTGTTGATGCATAATCTGGCGCGGACTAGATTCAACGACTCTCCTTGGCCGTTAGTCGTCTTCTCGAGCCCTAGTAGACCTGTCAACAAAGAGAACCCGTTAGGAGTGGACCCGAGGCCGTAGCCCCGGGGTCCACCTCCGACGGTCAAGTTAGTATGCGCTGTGGCATAGCAAAAGATGTTATATGATGAGTTAGAGATAACCTGGCATCCATGTATATATAGGCATGGATTAGGGTTTAGGCGTAGAGTGGGCCGCTGATGCCGGGCCTGACCCATTCCTGGCCCAGTCCGGACCATACGTCAACAAGCCCCCCAAGTCTAGTATGAGATAGCACATGGCTATGTTATGCTAGACTTAAGTTCTGATGGCCGCGTAGGTGAAAGTGGAACCCGCATGCTGCATCCTGGGTAAGGGCGTACCTTTTGTACCAGTAGCGACACAACATGGTGCGACAGAAGACGTGCTTCTGTAGCAGAAGTGCGCGCTGTGCGCGACAAAGAGGTGCGACAGAAGACGTGCTTCTGCGCATAAGTGTGCGCTGTGCGCAACAAAGAGGTGCGACAGAAGACGTGCTTCTGCGCATAAGGGCGACAAACACTGATCAGTGCGCGACAAAGTGTGCGCTGTGCGCAAGTCTTTACAACCAACAGAGGACGTCTCCCCTGCGGCATGTTGGTGCGAATACTCAAATTCGTCTTCGATCTGCTTCCAAATATACCTGCGTACGGAAACAATGGTAGGATGTACCCTGGTAGCCCCCCAAGTTTGATGGTGCTACTCGTGTAGGAGCATTAAACTTATATATGCCTGCGTAAAACACTGAATGCAAACATTAAAAGCATATGCCGCGAATCGCAGCATATAAAACTTAATAAATTAAAACAATAGACAGCGCATAGCATGAATAAGAGAGTGCGCATAGCATAAAAAAAATAAACAATTGTTTGTATAAAATAAAACCTATCGTGAGATTTTTTTTTTTTTTTTGAATGTATATATAAAAAACTCGGATGGATGTACCGTGACCGCGACTGACAGACACAGAAGGATTTATCTTAACCGCATAGACTCGAACGTTTCTGGATGATCGCAGATGTTTATACCACGGCCTTTGGTCCAGTGCGCATCATGGCGATTGACTAGCATCGTGGTATTCGCGCGTACGCGTTCTCTGCGAAGATGTCTGAACGCACGGTCTTACGCGGGTAGATTTATCGCGACTGCGCTATTTAAGCACGAACAGGCGTACCAACCGTAAAAACAGTATCTGCACGAATTTATCGCGGCTAAAAGAGAAAATAGCTCCGATCGTGCGGGCTTTTCTTAGATCCAATCGTGCGGATCAAAAGATAAAATAGATCCGATCATGCGGATTAAAAGATAAAATAGATCCGATCGTGCAGATATTTTAAATAGGTCCGATCATGCGGATTAAAAAATAAAATAGACCCGATCATGCGGATATTTTTAAATTGTATCTTATGTAAAGAAAATCATGAATCATGAGAATATAATATAATGAATATATGCATCTGAGTTATTAATTGCCAATAATACTGTGGCAATCGATTATACCAAGCGAATATTTTAACGCAATATGTGAGTGATATGCATGTGCGAATATTATATCAAGCGAATATTCTGTATCCAATTATATAGAATAGTTTTAACGCAATCGATTATAATAATATATGGCAATCGATTATTGTTGACTGCGAATGATATATGGCAATCAATTATGATAAAGCAAGTTCTACACATGATAGAATGCAAAGTTTTAGGGTTACCGACTTTAGGAATTTATCTCTGCTTATCGGTAATATGAGAACACGAAACTTATTTATTCGTGGTCCCACGGATGGCGCCAACTTGTTGATGCATAATCTGGCGCGGACTAGATTCAACGACTCTCCTTGGCCGTTAGTCGTCTTCTCGAGCCCTAGTAGACCTGTCAACAAAGAGAACCCGTTAGGAGTGGACCCGAGGCCGTAGCCCCGGGGTCCACCTCCGACGGTCAAGTTAGTATGCGCTGTGGCATAGCAAAAGATGTTATATGATGAGTTAGAGATAACCTGGCATCCATGTATATATAGGCATGGATTAGGGTTTAGGCGTAGAGTGGGCCGCTGATGCCGGGCCTGACCCATTCCTGGCCCAGTCCGGACCATACGTCAACAACATGTAACTAAGACGCCAAGTTTGTTGCGAGTAAACAGAGTACCCGAACATCTTAAGTAGAAGTGGTAGCCACAAATACGTATAATTACATGTTTTAACCTCGATGTACCGCATAGTCGAAACAACTGAGAAGGCTCTCTGGGTTGCAAATGGATTTTCAAAAGGAAAATGAAGGTAGATGGAACTATTGAAAAGTTCAAGGCTAGACTAGTCATTCAAGGCTTTAAACAAAAGTCAGGAATTGACTATTTTGATACTTATGCCCCTGTGGCTCGTATCAGTACCATTAGATTGATGATTGCTTTGGCATCAATTCACAATCTGATTATTCATTAGATGGATGTGAAGACAGCTTTCTTGAATGGTGAATTAGATGAGGAGGTTTACATGAACCAACCTCAGGGCTTCATCATGTCAGGCAATGAAAACAATGTGTGTAAACTGATTAAGTCTCTTTATTGACTAAAGCAGGAACCTAAGCAATGGCATCAAAAATTTGATGAAGTGGTTATGTTCTTAACCAAGCTGACAAATGTGTATATAGCAAATTTGATGAATCTGGTAAAGGAGTCATCATTTGTCTATATGTTGATGACATGTTGATCTTTGGCACTGACCAAAATCAGGTTGACCTGACAAAGGAATTTTTGTCATCAAGGTTCTCCATGAAGGACATGGGGGAGGCATATGTTATTCTTGGTATAAGGATTTGATAAGGTTTTAAAAGGTACCATTTTGAGGGTCGTTTTAGCCCTTATTTGATCACTTTTGTATCCGTTATTGCTTAATATCGTTCCTTCTCACTTTTAGGTCTCTTGAAGGCAAAATGCTGGAATGACACTTATTTGGACGAAAAGGCGCGAATATACGAAGAAATTGGCCAAAGTCAGAATCGAGACACTCAAGGCTGCTGAAAATAGAAGGCGACGGCGTCACTGCTTAACTGCGACGCCGTCGTAGGATTTTTGTGACGGGTCAGAAGACAAAACTCGTATTTTCAAGAGACGGCGTCGGGCTTTAAAGGAGTAGACCGTCGCAACTCAGACGGCCTAGATGCGACCCAGACGGCGTCAGAAGCTGAAGAGGACGGCGTCACAGGCATAAGGTGACGCCGTCGCAAGGTTAACGTGGCCAAGACGAAACCCTAATGACGGCGACACGACGGCGTCACGAAACATAAGGTGACGTCGTCGCATATGTAATCTTATATATAGAATCCGAATTTTTCAGTTTTACAGAGAGTCTTTTGGAGTAAAAAACCTAAAACCGAACCAAGGGTATCTTATACAGTATTTTAGGGTTCTAAACCCTATTTTACATCAAGATAAGTATTTACTTCATCAATTCAATTATGTCTTTGATTATTTGTGTGTATGCTCGCATGTTCTCCATGTCCGGCTAATTTACTTGTGTGTTTGCTTAGGAATATGAAACTTAATTATTGAATATTGATTGGTTGTTTCTTATCTTAGTTGACTAATGATCTAGTAATGCGATAGGTCATTCGTTGTGTACTTAATGCTTGATTCATCTTTGTGAACCTTAGAATATGATTACCTGAGTAGTTGTAGGCTAAACCATCCAAAGAGTGCCTTAGAGTAAGAGTTTATCATCCCTAGTGGGTTTTGTAGACGAGACCCTTTGGTAAGTTCGAAGAGTTAGGGAGAAACGCATACCCTACAACTTTAGACGCACAACGCAACTAAGAATAAGGACGTGACAACTCAACCATCAATAGGAGATAATTAAGGAGTAGTAAAACCTAAGTAAACACATCTTTAAACTATCATACGAGCACACATTAATTAGACATAGACTCCCACAACCTTAGTTTAGATAATTAGATAATAGTAGAGTAATCGTAGAAATACCAAACCCCCAAATCCAATACCCGAGATTCGTACCTTTCAATTTCATAAAATATAAAAATACAAAATAATCTTCTTCAACCTCAACCTTAGCGTAGTAACTCCTTACTAGCCTTCCTATTCCCCTAGAGAACGATATCAATACCCGTGGCTTACCCTAATTACTACACTACAACGATTAGGTTCACTGCCTAGGGTGTTATAAAACTTGCTCGAAGAAAAGGAAGTTTCCTTGACCCCGAACGACGCGTGTAGCGTTATCAGGATTAAACATGGAAGTAAAAGAATTTCTATCTCTCAGTCTCATTATATTGAGAAGGTGTTGAGGAAATTCAATTACTTTTATTGTACTCCAGTGAGTACACCTACGGATACTTGTGAGAAGCTAATGCCTAATAATGGCAAGGTTGTATCTCAACTTGAGTATTCTAGGGTAATTGGCTGCCTGATGTATGCCATGAATTGTACAAGACCTGATATTGCTTTTGCACTGGGTAAACTGAGCAGGTATATTAGTAATCGTAGTGCTCATCACTGGCAAGCAGTTCAGAGGGTACTGAAGTAATTGAAGAGAACTATGGATTATAATCTCTCATATACTGGTTACCCATCAGTGTTGGAAGGATACACTGATGCAAGTTGGATCAGTAACACTAAAGACAATTCGTCTACCAGTGGTTTGGTATTCCTACTTGGTGGAGGTGCAATTTCTTGGGCATCCAAGAAGCAAACTTGCATCACCAGTTCAACAATGAAATCTGAATTTGTAGCCTTAGCAGCTGCTGGTAAAGAAGCTGAATGGTTGAAAAACTTGCTTCTTGAGATTCCATTGTGGCCTAAACCTATAACACCTATTTCTATCCGTTGTGATAGTGCAGCTACATTGGCAAAGGCTTATAGCCAGATGTACAATGGGAAGTCTAGACACTTGGGTGTCAGACATAGCATGATTCATGAGCTTATCATGAATGGGGAGGTATCTATAGAGTTTGTAAGATCTCAACAAAATTTAGTTGATCACTTGACGAAGGGTCTGGCTAGAGACTTGGTTATAAAGTATGCTAAAGGGATGGGTTTAAGTCCAATTTAGTCACTGAATGCTAGGACACCCAACTCCCTCCTAAGGAAACTTGGGAGATGAGTTCAATGTGGAAAGCTGAACGTTCAGTGGACTGGAGCACATGTATTATATTACATCCCAAGGTTGTGCTCAGAACCTGCTGAAAGGAGGATGAAGTCTTTACTTCTTAATGGTTAATTTTCTTTGAAAAAGTGCTTGGCAGGAGCATGAATAAAGAGGAACCACCTATGTGAATGTTGAAGTTTTGCCGCTTCAGAGAGTTTTGGACTTTTGGCTCTTGAAACATTTATGAATTTGGATATGGACACATAGCTTGTATAGTGTCAGGAGCTGTTAAGTGTTTGAAAACTAGTGTGTATTTTATCTTCAGGTATTCAAATGGGTTGAAGGGTTCAATTCTCAGAACACCCTGATTCTCGAATATTTGAACGTGTAATTTACTAAGATGGAAATTCAATCCTCATGATATTTTCGTTTATGCACATGTTTTGTTTGATGTTTGTTTTTCTTGGAAAGGAAGTGAACTAAATTTGGGGAGGATTGTTGGAAAATTTAGTGCACTTGTGGGATTAGTTCACACCCGGTTTTGGGTTAAGAGGTACGGAGTGTACATCCATGAGGTCCCTGAACACCCTGACTCTACTCAATAGTGGTTAGTACTGATAGTGTATTAGTAGTATGTATTAGTTACTACTGATAATGTAGTAACTGATGGTTTCTACTGGTAGTGTTATGGTTCCTGCTGCTAGTGTAATGGTTCCTGCTGGTAGTGTATGGTTCCTGCTGCTAGTGTAATGGTTCCTACTAGTAGTGCTGCAGTAATTATTTTGTAACAGCTTTGACTCATTCAATTGGCTGTTATTACTACTTTATGACCACGTTTAATTGGTCATGTAACCACTATTTCTATGATTATGGAGGTTTATTATGGGTGATTAATTGGCCGTTAATCACACATAATGTCTTCCAAGTAATATCCGGTAACCACCTAATGATATTTGCAGTTGCTACTGATTGTTTTAACCCTGTTCTGGGATCTACCACCAACACTATTTTCAGTTTCAAGGCTTCCTTTTTCTCTTTTCCGAATATATTCCCTCATAATCATGTCAATATTTAATAGTATAACACAGAAGTAGATGTCTAAAGAGACTTAGAGTGGACGGTGTGGGGGACGCCGTGGCTCGCCGTGGCCGACGTGGCGTCTCGCCGTGGCTCGCCGCCACACCGCCATGGCTTGTTGTGGCTCGCCGTCGGTGACCAAATCGTGGGGACGACGAGATGCAAACTCTGACACAAAGCAAAGTTTACGTTATAACGTAAACATTTTTCAAACGTAAACTTTTTTTTTTTTTTTTTTTTTTTTAAATTAACTTTTTTTTTTAAACCCACCACTCCTATATAAACTATCATCATCTTCTTCATTTTACACATCTTCAAACCCAAAATACATAACAAATCTTTCTTAACCAACAATATCATTTTACACAATGTCTCAAAACCCACATGACGGAGGATACTTCACAAATCTACTTAACTCAAACGCACAACAATACGGGGGTTCTTCAAACCCGTCTACCCTTCTTCGACCAATTCCAACCCGTCTCCACAAGAAATAATGCTTAACCAACAATATCAGTTTCAACAAGGTTTCGTAAGTTACCCCAACCGATTTCCATCACCGCAGTTCTTTAACCCGTTACAATCTCCACAGTTTTTTAACCCGTCCCAGTCTCCACAATTGCCCCAAATGGAATCACAACCGACCGGTTCACAATTCAAAGTTCCAAAAGCACGTGAACCGGCAAAAGGCAGGGGCAAAAAATCGAAGGCAAAAAAAACTGCAGTAGATTTGGACAGGGACGATGACGAAGATGTTGAAGCCATAGCACAAGTGAACAGGAGGAAGTGGACCAAGCCTGAAGAAATGTTACTTGCGCAGTGTTGGATAGAAATTTCCCAAGATAAAGATATGGGCAATGACCGTCCGGAGGAGCACTTTTGGAACGACATTCTCGAAATGTTCAATTCTCAGACAACCGATAACCAGCGTGGCAAGAACATGATAAGCGGTAAATGGACAAGGATTAACAGTGATTGCCAGAAGTTCAACGCTATTTACAAACATCTTCAGCGTCGAAGTGGTGAAAATGACCAAGATCATGTCGATAATGCCAAAGTTAGCTTTACGCAGCGTTTTGGTGGGAGGGAATTTTTGTATGAAAAATGTTGGGATGTTTTGAAAAATTATCCCAAGTGGGATGCCGAAGATCCTATTGACATTACATGTCTCGAGGATATATTCGGGCCGGACAAACGACCTCGGCCTGAAAGAGATGTATGCAAACGAGCCGGCAAGAAACAGAAGTCGACTTCAACGTCAAGCGCTGCAAGCTCCGGTGGAAGTCAAACGAGTAGTTTTTTGGGACATATATCCGAAATATATGCTCAAAAAGCCGATGCTCAAAGGGCTTGTTACGAGGCGAGGCGGGAGAAGGAAAAAACGTGGCAAGAGAAGATCGAGATGGATTTTCTCATGATAGATCCGAGTACCAATCCTGACCCGGTTAAAGCAGAAATCATCCGCAAGAGGCAGGAACGTCTAGTCAACAAATATCATCAAATCATGGACGACTAGTATTTTTTACTCGTGTGTTGTATTTTTTTTTACCCGTATCGTTTTTTTTTTACCCGTGTGTTGTTTTTTTTTACCCGTGTCGTTTTTTTTTTCGTATCGTTTTTATTAGTAAGTGTTTTTTTTTATGTATTGTATTTTTAATTTGAATGAAATGAATTTATTTAGTTTATTTGAAAATGAAAATTGAATAAAAAAAATAAAGTGATAATGGTGGGGCCCAAATGAAGAGGTTAAGGTTTGTTATGAGTGAGGAGGGGGTTTGTTGTGGTTAGTTGTGGGAAAATGAGATGCTGATGTGGCGCTGAGGTGGCGCGACGATGAGGTTGAGGCTTGTTATGATACCTAGCCCTCTTACTATGCATTAAATTAAGATGGGACAATGCATTGACCCCTCTCTATACAACCTTTTACAGGCTATATCAATCAATTTGTATAACACACAACCAACCTATCAGGCTACCCACAGTCGTGACCTGGGTCACCGCCTGTCACATCAGCTTTCTTTCTCCAGTGACCAGACGCGACCAACTTGCCACAGTCGATGACCAACATTTTTTTTTCTTTTTTTTACAACAAAATTAAACTTCATTAATAATAAAAATATTACATAAATCATACAATACGATATAAACCATACAATACGATACGGTTAAAAAACATACGATGATTCGAACCCCGTGGATTAGTTGGTCAAAAGGTTGAAAATCATGGTTACCAAAAAATAAAATTATATATTTAGATATAAGGGTCCGTTTGGTTTATAGATGAGTTTATGATTAGAATTAAGATTAGGATTTGAATTTGGTTTTGGATTTGGATTTTGATTTTGATTTGAAAATAATGTAGGAGAGATAATATGTATTATTAAATATATTAATAATCATTTGAGGTAAAATATAATATTTTTAATGTTAAAATAGAATATTAAAACTATTTTTAAACTATAAAAGGAAGAAAGACAAAAGTTAAAATGCAATATGGCTCACAATAAATTCAAACCTGCCCACTCACCCTAGATTTGACACAGTGCTTGTACAGAGGCATGAGACCCCGATTTTTTAGTTTAGGATTTGAACCAAACACCTTTTAAGTGTCACTTCAAATCAAAACCCAAGCTAAAGTAGTGTACCAAACGGACCCTAAGTATATACTTGTGTGTTTCTTTTTGGTAAGGTTAGATGCATGATATTTGGATACAATTGTTACGTGTGTTAGATGCATTTGTATTAATATTGTGTGTATCTTTTTTGTAATGAAAAGAACATATGGTTAAATGCATATGAATTAGTTAAATTATACAATATTACATCGGTCGTATTTTGGACTGATACCTTTTTTTTTGTCCTTCTTTGACCGACCTTTGACCCATACTCCACAAAGGGCATGACCGACTTCAAAGTCGGTCGCAAGGGTCGACCGACCGATTTATTCCGTTCGAGTGCTAGCAGCCTCATCATTTTGTAACAATGCGTAATGGTGAAGGATTTGAGGAGAGCAAAATTAAGAACGATTTTACAGGTACAAAATTTAAGTAAAGTGATAGGTTTCCAATTAAAAAGAGATTCATTGAGATTTTACAGATACAAAATCTAAGTGAAGTGATGCGTTTCTAATTCAAAAGAGATTCATTGATGAAAGCCAATTTAGGGGAAAAAATTTTGTGCAAGTAGTAAATTTAAGTTGTGTAAAATCTTTTCTTCAAATGGGACTTAGTGGTTGAGCAACTGTCTTTAAAATGCACACTCAAGTTAACTAGCTCCACACTTCAAAAACACGCACACACAAATCGAATGGGGCCTCAAACAATAATAACCTTATTAGGGTAACTCAAATAAATCGGGTCGGGTTTGATTAAAAGCACCATAAAAAGTGTTCTATCTCGATAAAATTAACACTTGTTATAGATTATAAGTAGTTAACAAAAAGCTACACATAACGAACGTGTACGTATAAATTGTATTAAAGTGTTTACCATCATGTTAAGCAACTTAATTTTTTAAGAAATGTGATTATGTCATAGAAGCCATAAGTTTTTATAAATATGAAGAAAAAATGATGCTAAAACCTATTATGTTAAAAAAGATCGACCACACAAACTTCTTTAGATATATGACTTTACCTGGGATATAAATTACGTAAGCTCAATAAATTAGTAGAAAAACAGAATTGAAATAGAACAAAAATCATGCAAAATTTCCACTATACATAAATTATATACAAAAGTTGAAGATTCTATAAACAATTTAATATAATTTAACACCAACATCCATATATTAAGAAAAGTGATTTGCACATTTTATAAACTGATTAGGACACTCACTATACAACTATGCTATGCACAAAATAAATTGAGAGCACTCGTCATCTTTGGATCTGAGAGTAATTTCGTTTTTTTTATCACATGTTATGTTTCCTTCTTCACAAGAATGAAGTTGCGTTCTTTAAATGAAAGCACGTGGAAGTTTCCTATCACATACAACTGTGTCACTTCACTTTTGATGTTTATAGCAGGGACACAAAACAAGCACTTTAAGCTTAGAAACTCTCTATTGGTTTTAGGTTGGTCATTTCTCGTGGCGGTTATTTTTTCTTTCATCATGCCCGTGTGCAAGGAAGTAACGAGCTACTCATTTTGTTCGTTTCTTGCGTGATGGTTGTGATGGTGCAAGGTGTGGTGCAACTATTCCATTTATGGTCGTTGTGAAACTTCCCCGCTGATGATCGAATGGTCAACGTGCATATGAGAGAGAGGACCGCGCCCAATGATATAACCACCGAGGGTGACGTTGCTGATTCAAATAATAAGAAATGTTAGATCAACTTAAAACCCCTTTTGAAAACCACATAAAACTGATTAAATTCTTCACCGAGCAAATTCATGTTATCAAAATAAACAAAACTCTACATAATTGACACATATTTTCCAATCAAAATTTAGGCAATCCGTTGTAAACAACAACAATCAGCTATACACGTATTTTCAAACACCCTTAACAATTAGCAATGATTGAGTAGGGGTTAATAAGATCAAAATCCAGCTGATCTTGACTCTAGTATGACCCAAATTCCTTGAAAACAGACCCTTAACTATTATAAAACAGTAAGCTAAGCTAAAAATAAAGTTTTGACTTTTGTTGACTTTAAGCAAAAGAGATGAAAAGTTGGATTTGAGCTAAGGATAAGCTTTCAAAAGCTTATCCAAGCTTACGAAAACCTTAAAACAACTCTATTTAGCTATACAAACTGAAATCAACTATTATTATAAGTGTTTTATTGCAAAAGATAAATACAGAATTTAAACTAAATGAATACTTTTATTAAACTGAAAATTGAATTACAAGTTGAGTAGAAAGACAAAAAACTGAAATTAGGTAACAACTATATAACCTGAGCAAAGAGATCTCCATCAGAAGCGGTGGCAAACACATAGTGCTTCGGATTGTAATGTCCGAACAGACTCTTAAGGCAATCCCTGTAGATGCGTGGCCTACCTTTGTGCATGCAAACATAGACTTCTGCATCCATTGGATAGTTGAAGCATCTATAGTAAGTAAAAACAGAAAAAAAAGTTAATCGAATGGCCATTACAAATCATGAGATGGGCATTACAAATCAGGGCCGTATGCTGGATGCTGCAACGAAAAACAGAAATGAAAAAAATGATGAACAGCAAACATTAAACAAAACAAACAAAATATATAAATATATCTGCCATATCCAGATAAGCAGTTAAGGTCTTAAGGTCACAAAGAGAGAGATATATGCTACACAACAAGTGTAGTTCCGAGTGAACTGTTTTTAATCACACAACATATCAACAAATCAGAACACGATAAAATAGTACAAAAGTTTATGACAGACTGCAGCAGAGTTTGCTTCGCCATATAACGAAAAACTTAAACACATCGCCACTACTCAGCCTACGGATTAGATCTATTAAACACACAACCTATCAATTAGTGCCAACTAATAAAACGTACAATCTCTTTTGATTAATAATAGTGACCATACAGTATAGTAATAACTTACTAAATGTTAATCAAATCATAACTTAAACACCAACTATACCAAATCAATGCATCAATAAAGCCTAATCCTAAATAGAGAGTTCATTCCCATTCAGACATAAAGGCACACAAAGCAACGTGCATAACAATCTAATAATAACAAATGTAAATCAATCATGTCAAAACATAAACCATGTAATTCAAAACAAAACACAATTAAAGATTTAATTAAATAGAATAACAAAACATAATAGTCTAGAAAGTATTACCCAATTTTCAGCTAACTCGTATATTTCCTAATCATCAAAAGCTAAGCTAAGCCCCAACCACCATTAAAGAGTGACAGGCTGCAACATGTACACACAAACTAACAAGTTTATTCCGATTACTACACCACTGTTTTGAAGATAGACGGATTATATTACTTTAGGGAGTTCATGGATGATTCACAGACAATAGACTATCCAGTCGCAATGCAAAGATTCGACTAAGGCACAAATACATTCTTGTTATGGGAGAAAAAGTCACGCAGCTGAAAAAGTAATTTTGCAATGACGGTTTAAGGGTATGTTTGGTGAAAATAGATTGTGCTTACGCTGGTGCTGTTGCTGTTGCTGATGCTGGTGCTGTTGCTTAAAAAGATTATAAAAAACAGATTATTTTTATAAGCTACATGAAGTAACCTTTTATTTTCAGAGATTATGGAAGATTATTTTTTTTATAATCTCTTATAAGTTATGTCTGCCAAACAAAGATTATTTTTTAAGTAGCTTATTTTTTGAAAAAATAAGCATAATCTCTCCATAATCTTGTGTGCCAAACATAGCCTAAGTACTTCCCTCATGTGAATTATGTGACAATGTAAATGTATCGGTATCCGAAAAAAATCTAATCTATCTCCTATAAAGAAGCAATGACGATTTAAGTACTTCCCCATAAAAATCACATCAGAAAGAAACAAGCCAAGCATATATAAAATAAACCTCAACTAATGCAAAAAAAAACTAGGCAATCAATCCATTACTATTTAATCACTACACCTAATATCTACGCATGGTTTTATACACCTTTCCTCATAATAAGCAGACAAACAAAATTTACAGCAAAAACAAGCCCAACACACTCATTTTCTGGACATTATCCCGATGTAAGCATGTTAATTTATACTGAGATGCCCCCCATTCAGACCCTTCTCAATATAAGAAAAAGAAGACAAAATAATACAGTAGCATTTAATCCTAAACTATAAACTATATCTTCCAAACACCCCATTACCTCCACAGACCGCATAACCACATATTTTTGTGGTAACTGCTACATTTACGACCACATCATTGAGAAAATAATCTAACATTCAGTCCCATGAAATGTTAATACAAGTAATGCAGTAAAACTGATTTACCCTAAACAAAATTTTCCATTCAAACGTATAGTTTTTGTTAAAATGATTTACCCGAAACAAAATTTTCCATTCAAACGTTTAGTTTTTGTAAAACTGATTTCCCCCACACAAATTTACATAAGCTACACAACACAAATTTTTGTAAAACGGGTTAAAATCTTTTAACTAATAGTTTATGCTATATAGATAGATACACAAAGGCAAAACACTTAAATATTGGAAAAACTTGCTATGTTTGATGATAACTTGTAAAAGTGTAAAGTAGCAGATTTTCAAACCTTGCTTTGTTTACTCATATATAAACATAAAATAATACGAGTATTCACAAACAAAACAAAAGTCTAACCTGTTATGAAAGCAGTCTAGACCACAGACAAGACAAAAAGAGTCGATCGCCTGGAAGAAATCAAAAGCCATGAGCTCAATCGGCAATAGTGTTGAGCCTAAAAGAAAGTATTTGCTTGAAAGGGAGATAGCTAGTGTGTTTTTACTCAAGGAAGATGGATAAGGTGTGTGGTATATATGGGTGAAATGCGAAAGAGATGAAGTCTTTTAAACAATGGATATTTGTATATGTTTGAGAGAGAAGTCTTTTACACAGGGGATACTTGTGTTTGTTTGAGAATGTGATCATCACCGTACATTAATGGATCCATGTGAGTGTGAAACTAATAGACGGTCCAAGTTTGAAGTTGAGATGTTGATCGAAACAATTTAATGATATAGTCAAAGTAATGAGATGTTGGTGGAGGAGTATGTAAAGTTACAATAAGCTCCTGAACCACCACGTGTTTATACTAGTAAATATTCACTGTTATGAAAAAGTGTTAAGCATGTAACCACGCGACATTTTTATTTTATTTATTATTTTCTTTTTTTCATAAGTGAAATTGATATTGAAGTGATCATAAAAAATGGTATGTGAGTACATTAAGAGTTTGCAAAAAGCAAACAAATTGAAAATGAAAGAGTACTTGCTTTCATTTAAGAGTACTTCCTAGTTAAGAATACTTGTGCTTTTATAATGTTAGGTTCATGGGTAATGAGATATGCTTGTTGGCTTGGACAATCATCTAATTTGATAGTGTATTGCCGCTGTGATTTCATAGAAAAAAAAGCCCTCAAAGCCTATGCAAAGAACATCATATAAATCATTTATTTTAATTAACAAAATTATTTTCAACAACATGAGCTCGATCGCCTGAAAGAAATCAAAAGTCATGAGCTCGATCGCATGAAAAAAAATATTTGCTTGCAAGCAAGATCAATGGGTGGCCGAGTGGTATGTTTTAGGGTTTTTTAGCTTTCAAATAATATAAGGTGTTGAAAAAGCAGATGAAGAATTTTAAAGTAATGGGGAAGTTGGTAAGGGAGTACATCTAAAGTAAATGCGAACAATAATTCTATGTAAAGTTACAAACTTACAGTAGACCAATTGCAACCAAGTTTAATGCAAAATTTTAAAAAGAAATTTTACTATTTAAATAAGTTATTTGTTATTTGAATGAGTTGAAGAAATGTGGCAAAAACTTTACTAATGACTTTTAGAAAAATAACTACCACAACAAATGACACAAGTCATTCTTATTAAATACTCCCTCCGTCTCAATATAATTGTCCACATTTTCTTTTTTGGATGTCTCAAAATTATTGTCCACTTTCCTTTTATAGTAAAAGAAAGAGAATTTAGTGGAGGAATATTCCTTTTGAATGGTTGAAAATTAAAGAGGCCCCACTTTTATTAAATTGTGAGAATCTTGTCTAGTGACAATAATTTTGAGACGGAGGGAGTAAAGACTTGTTAGGAGGTTGTAAAGATTTTGAAAAGCTTTTGTACATTGGGGAAAGTTTGTATAAGGCTGCCCCCAGTAAGGGGCTTCAATCCCTTTCATTTTCATTGTCACGTTAATTTTCTCTCTCCAGCGACCTTCATGCGATTAGGTGCCCAAAAAGGGCGACCATGATCATTTTTTTTTCTTTTTTTTTAAATATTTTTAACACAAAATAAAATTTCATTAATAATTAAAATGTTACATACTAGTTCTAATAAAATAAAAACATTACGAAACTTATTAAAACACTACAACACTTATTAAAAATCTAGGTTGTGGCGTGCCTTGATCGAGTCTTTGATTTCCTGCATTTTTTGTTGTTGTAGTGAGGGCAAAGATGGGTCGATTGGCGTGCAATAGAATATGATGTCTTTATCATATCTCTTTTGTCGCTCAAATGCAAGTTTTTCTTGTTCTAGTGCCAATCTTTTGTCTTCCCTTTCTGATTTCTTTTGCTCCAGCTCCAACTCCTTTTGCCTTTGATCCAGCTCTTTCTTCTTCAAATCATAGTACCCGTCTGCCAGCTCCTTCTTCTGTCCGAAAGCCTTGGACTTAATGCTTTTCCATTTCTCGGCAACACCTTCCATGTAGCTAGCTTTGGAACACTCCGAAGATTTATTTTTATTCTTCTTAGCGGTATCACGACCAATTGGTCGCTCACGCACAGGCACAGGCACATCCGAGTTCACATCTGAGTCGGTTGAAGTCCTTGCTTTTTTCCGACTCTCATCTTGGCTTAAAAAAGCCGGCATCTCATTATCCTTCCAAACCGAATGGTCCCTCAAAATTTTCCAACAATGCCCCAAAACAAACGCATGATTACATACTATTTGGTATTCATCACACGCTCGTCTATAAACAGTGAGGTCATTCTCACCACTTTCGTAATTCTTGTAAGCATTGTTGTAAATGGCACAAAATTGACCAACTCTAGGACGAATCCTATTTTTCCACTTGGTAATGATAGAGTTGTACGTTCTTTCTGCACCAACCTCCTTCTCAAAGTAAGCAATGACTTTTGACCAAAGCGATGAATCATTCTTGCCTTCTTTCTCAACATCCTTCTTCTTCGCCTTTGTAGCTCGTTTCTTCGGTTTGACCGGTGACGTCTCTTCGGAAATAGTCTTCTCGTCATCAATGTTAACCAAATTGTGATACGATCCATGAGCCGAACCTTGACCCAAACCGTGATACTCTTGAGCCGGATAACCCGAACTGGTTCCAACATAAAAATCAGGATTGGTGTATAATTGTTCTTAAAAATCAAAAGCATCAAGATTGATACGGTTAACCGGAGAATATTGTTGATAATTTGAATATGAAGACGTTGATGAATCCATTGTTGGACGATACACAGATTCGGGTGAGCCATACATAGATTGTTGGCTTCGACGGAAGTGGCCTTGTTGTTTTTGTTGGTTGTTTTGATACGGTGGAACAAATAGACGATTCATATGATGGTTTATAAAAAATGGATTGTTAGTTTGTTGTTGTGGAGCTTGTTGGGATTGATAATCGAAAGAAGCGGGTAGGAAATTGAAGCTTGGTGAGACACTGGTTAACCGGAAATTCGGATCCGGTGTTAAAATACGCGGGACGTTTTGTGCCAATCGGGATTTTCGGCCTTTTTGTTGTGGTGTTTTCTTAGACATTTTGATAGAGATGATTATGAGATTTTTGATAGAGAGGATTTGTGAGATTTGTGAATTTAGTATGTAAATATGTTGTGTATTTAAAGGGTAGTTTTTTTTTTTGAACCTTGCAACGGTTGGATAATTAATCCCCACCCACATTTTTGTCCAATGTATATCGATCGCAGTAAGGACCAAGTTGGTATTCATTTTGGATGATCGAATAGGGCCACAAAAGGGCGATCGATACACGATCGATCGTGTATATCGATCCCCTTTGCTTACTGCGTCCAGCCTAAATAACTTCTTAAGAGATAAAATATATTGAAAAACAAGATTCTTCATTGATGCTCTCAATTACCATTAGTTTCTAATATTTACTGTTATAAAATATCGGTAAAAAAAGTAAAATATTTACGTCAAAAGATTTACGATGGCTATTACGAAGTACCAAATAGAATTGATTGGCACACTTTTAATTTTGATTAGAACACATCAATTACTGCATTAAACAATTGTACTATATCTATATAATGCTTTGAATACATTTATATTAATGTGTGCAAATAAAAAAGAATACAAATCACCCTCCGTTATAAAAAGTTTTTTAATAATTTTAAAAATTTATTATCCGATAAACCTCAAGTTATAAGTCTTGTTTGATACCATCTATTTCATCTTAATTTAATCCACTCTCTAGTTTTGTAACTTTAATACAATAACTTTTTTGTATTAGAGGAAAAACTTTTTCAGACACATACTCTTAGAAGTTTAGAAAAAGTTATCGGTGGAAGCCTTTATTTAACTTTGCATATCTAAAGCAAAAAATAGTGTACCAAAGACAAGCTTCTGACGTATTAAATTTATTATTGACGTTACTTCAAGCAAGGGGTGGTTGGTCATGAATGTAAGCCGTGGGTAGTTTGGAATACGCGTATTCAGAGATAAACTCATAAAGGTGTTTGTGAGTATGTGATGGACGAAGCCTCAAACATTTATATCAAAACTAGAAAATTTTACGCTGGGTGAGATTGTTTTGCAATCAAGTTTTTGGGTAGCTTGGCAACTAACATATATATTATCGCAACTAAGAGAAACGTGATAACCATATTAGATTTAACGTTACAATTCTTACATTGCTAACTTATAATAAATTTTAGCACACGGTCACGTGTCACGTTTTACATGACCCGTATAATAAAACTAAATGAACACTAAAGACCAAACCAAATTGACCACTTGTTAGTTGTTACCTACCATCATTGGTCTATTTGAAATAATGAATCTAAAGCCTATACTCTAATATATACAGTGTTCAACACACTTTATGTGAGACCAAAGGTATCAAACTAAATGACTAACTAGCATCGTAACTTTTCAAACTACCAAACCCACCCTTTGCTAGTGTAGTAACATCACTCATAAAGATTTTGCTGAAGGGTTATTTGTATAATACATCACTCACATGGGGTAGGCTACAGGAACCCCCTATAGGGGTTGCTATAGTTCATACGCATCGAGAGATTATACTGTGTGCTTTATGGTTTGTAGGGTTGACTATAAGGGGTTCCTATAGTATATCCTCACTCACAAACCTACATTACACTTACTTTCTTCTTCTGCTTATAACTTTGTTCTAAAGGAATATACTATTGGAACCCCCTATAGTCAATCGTACAAATCGCGAAGCACACAATACAACACTGCGATGCACACAATACAACCCCCGACGCGTGTTCTAAATCACACACACATCACACCCTATTTATAAAGGTAAGATATGTGCCTACAGTAGTCCACCAATGAGAGCAACACTTATCAAACACTCAATTCACCATCTAACACTATTGATCATCCGGTTTGCACATATATCGCAAATTTGTACCTTCAGTAATCGTTTCTAATAGACGAATGCAATGTTAACGGCTGAAGTGAAAGGAGTAGCTAGGCAATGATTTGGTTTTGTTTTTTAAACAAATAAATAAAAAAAGTTGTATATCTATTTTTGTGATGACTAATACAAGAGAATTTTTAGCATTTCTCTTTATACAGTTTTTCCATATTTAACTTGCGTTCTCAGCTTAACAAATGTTTTGTAAAATCTTTTTAAAATCGACATCAACTGACATTGGCTACATTAATTCGATAAGATTGTAATCTCGGCAACCTTCACATACATACATCGTTTATAAAAATATTAAAAGTACATTTTAGGCAATTCATTTAGAATATTGAAACTCATGTGTGCCATAATGACATCTCGAAAATCGTTACTATTAATTCAAAAAAACATTGAAAGGGTTTTGTTACGACTATGAGTGTTTTATAAGATTTTCACTTTCAAGTATAAACTTACTTGATATCAATATAAACCTTTCTCAAACTAAGGGTTCGTTTCGTATACGTTAATGGGAATCAAACAATGACTTTCATTGTGATTTCAATTGTTAGGTAAAACATCTAGCAATCAAACAATGATAAGATACCCATAAAACCATACCAATGTGGAGAGGTGACTTTTTGATGCTCATTCCAATAGACTCCACTTATTTATATCTCCACTACATTTTTTTTCCCTTATATGAGCATTTAAATGAACCATAATAAATGTGATACCGATACCTAAAATTTTATACCAAACAACAATAATGAAACTCATATCCCCAATCTCATACACCCCTCTAATCAAAACCATACATTTAGTGATTCCGGATAGCGTACCAAACGCACCCTTATTATATGTGTTTAAATCTTGTATTTATAGAAATGATTAGTTGATATTTGAAAACGTTTTTAATTAAAGAAAGCTTAAACAACGCACATAGGATGGTTGTTAGCAAAACCCAAATTGAAATCTTTTTTGAAGTGACTATTTCAACCAATTTACTTTTGAATAGGTTGAGTTAGGTTAGGTTTTATTTTTCATATAACCATTAAGGCTAAATGTGTTTACAGTAAACACATTTAGCCTTAATGGTTATATAACCTTAATTTACTATTTAACCTACACCAATTTACTATTTCAAGGCCATTCGCAACAACCTTAATGGTTAGTGACACATTTAACCTACACCAATTTACTATTTCAAGGCCATTCGCAACAACCTAAAACACATTTAGCCTTAATGTTTAACAAAATTAGCAGCCTCCAGGCTAGTCTCACACCAGCCTCCACGTCATCGATCTGTGTGACTGCCAACAAAAACAACCCATCATCCACGTCAACGATCCTTGTGATACTTTTCACAAACAACCCAAACCGTTAGATCAAATTGCTCACATTAAATCTCAACAGTTGATTCATTCATCCTTCACAATAAATGAGCTCCAGAAGTTTGGCTGATTCACACACATACTTTCTGAGTGTTCTCCCTTCTTCTTCATATCAACATTCACTAGTTTTCTTTAATTATTTTGGTTGGTGGCGATGAACATTGTTGGCTCTACCCAAGATCATCTGTTATTTGTGCTTTTACTTTTTAATGCGCTAACAAAAAAACGTTATCACTCGTTATTAAAATAGGTGGTCTCGGAATATTAAGGTACATTTCATTTTTATTTTAGTTTATCATTTACAATACTTGTATTTTTTTGGCTTATTATTAGACCAGATTAACAAAATAAATATTTTAAGAAATGGTTGATTTGTATAATGTTAGATTATGAATTTCTAAGATCACTGTTTACAAAATTTTGTTATGTGTAGCTAATTTTTGGGTTTTTAGTTTTGTAAAAATTAAGGTTAGCACATAGGATGGTTGTTCACTGTAAACACATTTAGCCTTAATGGTTATATAACCATTAAGGTTAGCAAAACATTAAGGCTAAACGGGTAAAACTGAAAAATAGCTTGATATGAAAGAGGTTGGAGTAGGTTGAAAATTACCCAAAAGTAAAGTATTATCGCATAAGAGTGTAAAACTTATTTAACTACTACAATTACTAGTCACTGACTACATATTTCCCTCCATTCTCTTAACAACTGAGACTTTATATATTACAACTTGTAACAAGGGGTGTTAATCGGATCGGTTAGTTGGGTTTGAGTCAATTCGGGTGAGGTCAAAGTCGGGCGAAAGCTAAAAATAATATAGCCGAACGCAACCCTATTTGAATTCAGGTTAGTCGGGTTCGGGTCAATTCGGGTCTGGTCTACTCAGGTCGGGTCCATTAGGGTTCGGGTCAACCCGAATATGAGTAAAATGGTAAAAAAAAATTTTTTTGCCTACTTGCACTTGTTTTGATAGATATTTTACAAAAATATATTAAAAACTAAAAATCCTTATTCGGGTTAATCCGGTTGACCCGAATGTGATTTAGCCAAATATTTTCAACCCGATACCCGACTCTATTTAGTATTCGAGTCACTCGGGTTAACTCGAATTAAATTATTGACCTATGTAACTCGACCCGAATAGACTTAATCGGGTTCGAGCCCAGATCTTGTTTTTTTTACACCTCTACTTGTAACAATTTGGTATTACAAGGTAAAATTTAGATGATAAAGATTTAACTTCAATGAATGTGTCAAAAGTTTATTTGATACTTGTTGGGCTTTCTCAAAAAGTTTCCTAATTTCTACTGTAATTTTCTATGGGATGAGTTATTAATACCCCCCCATTTGGTTATTAAGACTATTTTTTTTTATTTTTATAATTTTGTTTATATCAAAAAGCTGTAAACCTGAAAATGCGGAACTGTAAATATAAAGTTTAATAAGCCAAACGTTTAAAACTGTCAGAAATACGGAACAGAAACTGACAAAAAACTGTGTTGTACTGGAAAAAGCGGGGGGACAAGGGGGGACAAGGTGGTAGGGCTAGGGTAGGGAGGGTTGCAATAGAGGGTCCCTTTTCTATGAGTAGGCGAGTAGCTATAGGGCCTCGGTTTTAGAAAAAACATTTTTACTTCAAACTTTCACTTGCAATTACTCTTAATACTCTCCCATTGTAATTGAGAAGGTGGTTGAAGACTTCCCAAAACATTGAATGAACATTAAACTCCAACACTTGAACTCAAATCTTCCCTCTATTACATACACATGGGATATCTGCTTTTGGAGGTGTGTTGAACATTAAACCATGAAATCTTGATTGTCTATTAGTTTCACTTCACACGGATCCATCAATGTATGGTCACGATCACATCCTCAAACAAACACAAAAATCCATCGGGTAAAAGCCTCTGTTTACACCTATATATCACACACATTAAAACACACCAAACACACATTTTTCAAATACAAGTTTATTTTCATCATAATATAGATCTGCTCCTGCTGCTAGCATGTTGATCAAAGTTTGGAATATTTGGTTTTATGGTTCATTTAGTCGATGTTTTCTTAGAGATGACGACGTTACATGTTTTTCGACCATGGTTTCCTGTTTAAAATATAGTGAGGTATAACTTCTATAATCTCCTTTTTTTTTTAAATGCCATAGAATGTTTTGCACTTTGTAGTTTATTTTTTTCGACAATGTTTTTTGCACTTGATAGTTTATTTTTTTGTATTTTTTTGTAAATGTGGTTTTGAAGATGAGTGAGCTCAAATGTGTGCGCATTGTGAATTTTTGTGTATTTGGGTTGTATGACGTTTTGGTTAGATGATAATAAAGACCTAATAATACTAGGTACTGTAGTACGGAGTCGACGGTAAATACGTTCCATGTTGTATTTAAATGACTAGGATATAAAATGAGATGCGGCTTGCAGAATGTGGGTGTAATGAGAGGTTTGTTGTGCTAGTAGATGAACAGAAAGTAAACTTTGAAAAAGTTATCTGTTTGTTGGGTGCATGGCAAATGTTAGGAACATTTTTGTTGTAATTGGAAGCCATGCCTATTGGAAACATGATTTTGGCTTTTCGCCTATTTGTTTCTGCTGTATTAGATATTTATACATCAAAATTGTCATCTTTCCATGTTTTGCATATCACACGATCTTGTTTTTAGTCTACTAATGTTCTGCTTTATTTATAACGATATTTACCATGCATCATCAGAATGGTGGTTCAAACGAGGTCAAGACCCAATTTTGTTGACCCAGAAAAACGTGAGAAAGTCTCTCTTTGCCACCATGACCGTCATTATCCTTTGAAGAATTCAGGGGGTCTTCGTTGCTCTGAATGCACCATATTCTATTGTACACCCCACCTGGAAAAAAAATATGACGTGAACACCTTCAATGGCCCGCCATCTCTATGGGTCTGCTACTTCTTTCGTAGGTGTTGCAGAACACAACATCACCAAGAAGAAACCCGAAGCCAAAGTAGAAGACGAGAGAAAGCCGGGCTGAAAGACAACTGAAAAAAAAACTCGAACTTAAAGAAGCTTATGTGTTGCAGCTGAGAACAACAATAGAAGAGGGTTAACATATAGATAGATTCACAAAGGCAAAACACAAGTTAATATAGCTATTCATTTACATAGGCTACAACACAAGTAATCGTTTATGCTATATAGATAGATACACAAAGGCAAAACACTTGAATGTTGAAAAAACTTGCTATGTTTGATCATAACTTGTAAAAGTGTAAAGTAGCAACTTTTCTAATCTTGCTTTTGAGGATGTGATCGTGGCCGTACATTAATGGATCTGTGTGAAACTAATAGACGGTCCAAGTTTGAAGTTGAGATGTTGATCGAAACAATTTAATGATATGGTCAAAAGTAA
The DNA here is from genome assembly GCA_019973895.1 of Chrysanthemum seticuspe. Classification (NCBI taxonomy): domain Eukaryota; kingdom Viridiplantae; phylum Streptophyta; class Magnoliopsida; order Asterales; family Asteraceae; genus Chrysanthemum; species Chrysanthemum seticuspe. The sequence goes on along the minus strand of BPTQ01000004.1, from coordinate 64,609,765 downwards.
TGAGATGTTGGTGGAGGAGTATGTAAAGTTACAATAAGCTCCTGAACCACCACGTGTTTATACTAGTAAATTTTTACTGTTATGAAAAAGCGAAATTGATATTGAAGTGATCATAAAAAATGGTCTGTGAGTACATTAAGAGTTTGCAAAAAGCAAACAAATTGAAAATGAAAGAGTACTTGCTTTCATTTAAACTTCCTAGTTAAGAATACTTGTGCTTTTATAATGCTAGGTTCATGGGTAATGAGATATACTTGTTGACTTGGACAATCATCTTATTTGATAATGCACTGCCGCTGTGATTTCATAGAAAAAAAAAAGCCCTGAAAGGCTATCCAAAGAACATCATATAAATCATTTATTTTAATTAACAAAATTATTTTCAACATGAGCTCGATCGCCTGAAAAAAATCAAAAGCCACGAGCTCGATTGCATGAAAGAAAATATTTGCTTGCAAGCAAGATCAATGGGTGGCCGAGTGGTATGTTTTAGGGTTTTTTAGCTTTCAAATAATATAAGGTGTTGAAAAAGCAGATGAAGAACTTTAGGGTGCGTTTGGTAGAGAGAAATTCAGAGAAAAGAAATGAAGTAGAGAATAGAATCTCAGATAATAGAAATCAGTAGAGAATTTTGTTCAATTCTAATGTTTGGTAACAACAGAGACTTGACCCGATAAATGAAATTTTTTTTATTTAAATAATATTTTGTCTAAATAAAAATTCTTAAAAAATATTTAAAAAAAATTATTTTAAAAATAATATATATATATTTTTTTAAATTTATGTACTTTCTTTAAAAAAAAAATTATTAAAAAAAACTTATTTTTTAAAAATGTATTTACTTAAAAAAAAAACTTGTTTTTTTATAAAAATATTTTTTAAAATGTATTTATTTAAAAAAAAAAAAAACTTATTTTTTTTAAATAATTTTAAACTTATTTTTTTTTTAAATATTTTTTTTTTAAATATTTTTTTTTTTTAAATATTTTTTAAATTTTTTTAAAACGTAAAAAAAAAAAAATAAAAAAAAAAAAAAAAAAATCCATTTCTCCGATTTCTCCACAAAATTAATAGAAATGGGGCTACTTAAATTACACTACTCAACTCTCTCTATTTCCCCACCAATTTCTCCTCTTTTCCATTTCTCTGACTTACCAAACACGAGAATTAAAGCATTTCCATTTCTCCATCTTCAATTCTCTTAACCAAACACACCCTTAAAGTAATGGGGAAGTTGGTAAGGGAGTACAACTAAAGTAAATGCTAACAATAATTTTATGTAAAGTTACAAACTTACAACAAACCAAGTGCAACCAAGTTTAATGCAAAATTTTAAAAAGAAATTTTACTATTTAAATAAGTTATTTGTTATTTGAATGAGTTGAAGAAATGTGGCAAAAACTTTACTAATGACTTTTAGAAAAATAGCTACCAAGCATTTGACAACAAATGACGCAAGTCATCATTCTTATTAAATGAAGACTTGTTAAGAGGTTGTAAAGATTTTGAAAAGCTTTTGTATATTGGTTGTATAGATAACTTCTTAAAAGATAAAATATATTGAAAAACTAGATGCATCATTGATGCTTTCAGTTACCATTAGTTTCTAATATTTATTGAAATAAAATGTCGGTAAAAAAAAGTAAAATATTTATGTCAAAAGATTTACGATGGCTATCACGAAGTACCAAATAGAATTGATTTGCACACTTTTAGTTTTGATTATAACACATCAATCAGTGTATTAAACAATTGTACTATATATATATATATATATATATATATATATATATATATATATATATATATATATCATGCTTTGAATACTTTTATATTAATGTGTGCAAATTAAAAAAAATATGCAAATCACCTTCCGTTATAAAAAGTTTTTTAATAATTTTAAAATCCGATAAACCTCAAGTTATAAGTCTTGTTTTACCATCTATTTCATTCCTAATTTAATCCACTCTATAGTTTTGTAACTTTAATACTAACTTTTTTGCATTAGAGCAAAAACTTTTTCAAACACATACTTTTAGAAGTCTTTAAGAAAAAGTTACTGGTGGAAGCCTTTATTTAACTTTGCATATCTAAAGCAAAAAATAGTGTACCTAAGACAAGCTTCTGACCTATTCAATTTAATATTGATGTTACAACAAGCAAAGGGTTGTTGGTCATGAATGTGAGCAGTGGGTAGTTTGGAATACGCGTATTCAGCCATAAACTCATAAATGTGTTTGTGAGTGTGTGATGGACGAAGCCTCAAACATTTATATCAAGTTTCTGGGTAGCTTGGCAACTAACATATATAGTATAACAACTAACAGAAACGTGATAACCATATTAGATGTAACGTTACAATTCTTACATCGCTAACTTATAAAAAAATCAACACACGGTCACGTGTTACGTCTTACATGACCCGTATAATAAAACTAAATGAACACTAAAGACCAAACCAAATCGACCACTTGTTAGTTGTTACCTACCATCATTGGTCATCAGCTGTGAAAAAACTTGGTTTGTTCTTGTTCCCGAAAGCGAACCATCAACATTACTTGGCCCAACACCAGCTACAATTTTTTATGCACCCTCTTGCTAGTTTCATTTGCTATTTGTGCTCTCCAATTTCCACAATCATCACCAGATGTCGGCCTATCAACACCATAATCCGCCTAACATTTCTCAGCAGTGTCCTCATACTCATTCAAAGACTCCAGTTTTATCTGGTCATAATACATGTGTTGATGCATAATCTGGCGCGGACTAGATTCAACGACTCTCCTTGGCCGTTAGTCGTCTTCTCGAGCCCTAGTAGACCTGTCAACAAAGAGAACCCGTTAGGAGTGGACCCGAGGCCGTAGCCCCGGGGTCCACCTCCGACGGTCAAGTTAGTATGCGCTGTGGCATAGCAAAAGATGTTATATGATGAGTTAGAGATAACCTGGCATCCATGTATATATAGGCATGGATTAGGGTTTAGGCGTAGAGTGGGCCGCTGATGCCGGGCCTGACCCATTCCTGGCCCAGTCCGGACCATACGTCAACAAGCCCCCCAAGTCTAGTATGAGATAGCACATGGCTATGTTATGCTAGACTTAAGTTCTGATGGCCGCGTAGGTGAAAGTGGAACCCGCATGCTGCATCCTGGGTAAGGGCGTACCTTTTGTACCAGTAGCGACACAACATGGTGCGACAGAAGACGTGCTTCTGTAGCAGAAGTGCGCGCTGTGCGCGACAAAGAGGTGCGACAGAAGACGTGCTTCTGCGCATAAGTGTGCGCTGTGCGCAACAAAGAGGTGCGACAGAAGACGTGCTTCTGCGCATAAGGGCGACAAACACTGATCAGTGCGCGACAAAGTGTGCGCTGTGCGCAAGTCTTTACAACCAACAGAGGACGTCTCCCCTGCGGCATGTTGGTGCGAATACTCAAATTCGTCTTCGATCTGCTTCCAAATATACCTGCGTACGGAAACAATGGTAGGATGTACCCTGGTAGCCCCCCAAGTTTGATGGTGCTACTCGTGTAGGAGCATTAAACTTATATATGCCTGCGTAAAACACTGAATGCAAACATTAAAAGCATATGCCGCGAATCGCAGCATATAAAACTTAATAAATTAAAACAATAGACAGCGCATAGCATGAATAAGAGAGTGCGCATAGCATAAAAAAAATAAACAATTGTTTGTATAAAATAAAACCTATCGTGAGATTTTTTTTTTTTTTTTGAATGTATATATAAAAAACTCGGATGGATGTACCGTGACCGCGACTGACAGACACAGAAGGATTTATCTTAACCGCATAGACTCGAACGTTTCTGGATGATCGCAGATGTTTATACCACGGCCTTTGGTCCAGTGCGCATCATGGCGATTGACTAGCATCGTGGTATTCGCGCGTACGCGTTCTCTGCGAAGATGTCTGAACGCACGGTCTTACGCGGGTAGATTTATCGCGACTGCGCTATTTAAGCACGAACAGGCGTACCAACCGTAAAAACAGTATCTGCACGAATTTATCGCGGCTAAAAGAGAAAATAGCTCCGATCGTGCGGGCTTTTCTTAGATCCAATCGTGCGGATCAAAAGATAAAATAGATCCGATCATGCGGATTAAAAGATAAAATAGATCCGATCGTGCAGATATTTTAAAATAGGTCCGATCATGCGGATTAAAAAATAAAATAGACCCGATCATGCGGATATTTTTAAATTGTATCTTATGTAAAGAAAATCATGAATCATGAGAATATAATATAATGAATATATGCATCTGAGTTATTAATTGCCAATAATACTGTGGCAATCGATTATACCAAGCGAATATTTTAACGCAATATGTGAGTGATATGCATGTGCGAATATTATATCAAGCGAATATTCTGTATCCAATTATATAGAATAGTTTAACGCAATCGATTATAATAATATATGGCAATCGATTATTGTTGACTGCGAATGATATATGGCAATCAATTATGATAAAGCAAGTTCTACACATGATAGAATGCAAAGTTTTAGGGTTACCGACTTTAGGAATTTATCTCTGCTTATCGGTAATATGAGAACACGAAACTTATTTATTCGTGGTCCCACGGATGGCGCCAACTTGTTGATGCATAATCTGGCGCGGACTAGATTCAACGACTCTCCTTGGCCGTTAGTCGTCTTCTCGAGCCCTAGTAGACCTGTCAACAAAGAGAACCCGTTAGGAGTGGACCCGAGGCCGTAGCCCCGGGGTCCACCTCCGACGGTCAAGTTAGTATGCGCTGTGGCATAGCAAAAGATGTTATATGATGAGTTAGAGATAACCTGGCATCCATGTATATATAGGCATGGATTAGGGTTTAGGCGTAGAGTGGGCCGCTGATGCCGGGCCTGACCCATTCCTGGCCCAGTCCGGACCATACGTCAACAACATGTAACTAAGACGCCAAGTTTGTTGCGAGTAAACAGAGTACCCGAACATCTTAAGTAGAAGTGGTAGCCACAAATACGTATAATTACATGTTTTAACCTCGATGTACCGCATAGTCGAAACAACTGAGAAGGCTCTCTGGGTTGCAAATGGATTTTCAAAAGGAAAATGAAGGTAGATGGAACTATTGAAAAGTTCAAGGCTAGACTAGTCATTCAAGGCTTTAAACAAAAGTCAGGAATTGACTATTTTGATACTTATGCCCCTGTGGCTCGTATCAGTACCATTAGATTGATGATTGCTTTGGCATCAATTCACAATCTGATTATTCATTAGATGGATGTGAAGACAGCTTTCTTGAATGGTGAATTAGATGAGGAGGTTTACATGAACCAACCTCAGGGCTTCATCATGTCAGGCAATGAAAACAATGTGTGTAAACTGATTAAGTCTCTTTATTGACTAAAGCAGGAACCTAAGCAATGGCATCAAAAATTTGATGAAGTGGTTATGTTCTTAACCAAGCTGACAAATGTGTATATAGCAAATTTGATGAATCTGGTAAAGGAGTCATCATTTGTCTATATGTTGATGACATGTTGATCTTTGGCACTGACCAAAATCAGGTTGACCTGACAAAGGAATTTTTGTCATCAAGGTTCTCCATGAAGGACATGGGGGAGGCATATGTTATTCTTGGTATAAGGATTTGATAAGGTTTTAAAAGGTACCATTTTGAGGGGTCGTTTTAGCCCTTATTTGATCACTTTTGTATCCGTTATTGCTTAATATCGTTCCTTCTCACTTTTAGGTCTCTTGAAGGCAAAATGCTGGAATGACACTTATTTGGACGAAAAGGCGCGAATATACGAAGAAATTGGCCAAAGTCAGAATCGAGACACTCAAGGCTGCTGAAAATAGAAGGCGACGGCGTCACTGCTTAACTGCGACGCCGTCGTAGGATTTTTGTGACGGGTCAGAAGACAAAACTCGTATTTTCAAGAGACGGCGTCGGGCTTTAAAGGAGTAGACCGTCGCAACTCAGACGGCCTAGATGCGACCCAGACGGCGTCAGAAGCTGAAGAGGACGGCGTCACAGGCATAAGGTGACGCCGTCGCAAGGTTAACGTGGCCAAGACGAAACCCTAATGACGGCGACACGACGGCGTCACGAAACATAAGGTGACGTCGTCGCATATGTAATCTTATATATAGAATCCGAATTTTTCAGTTTTACAGAGAGTCTTTTGGAGTAAAAAACCTAAAACCGAACCAAGGGTATCTTATACAGTATTTTAGGGTTCTAAACCCTATTTTACATCAAGATAAGTATTTACTTCATCAATTCAATTATGTCTTTGATTATTTGTGTGTATGCTCGCATGTTCTCCATGTCCGGCTAATTTACTTGTGTGTTTGCTTAGGAATATGAAACTTAATTATTGAATATTGATTGGTTGTTTCTTATCTTAGTTGACTAATGATCTAGTAATGCGATAGGTCATTCGTTGTGTACTTAATGCTTGATTCATCTTTGTGAACCTTAGAATATGATTACCTGAGTAGTTGTAGGCTAAACCATCCAAAGAGTGCCTTAGAGTAAGAGTTTATCATCCCTAGTGGGTTTTGTAGACGAGACCCTTTGGTAAGTTCGAAGAGTTAGGGAGAAACGCATACCCTACAACTTTAGACGCACAACGCAACTAAGAATAAGGACGTGACAACTCAACCATCAATAGGAGATAATTAAGGAGTAGTAAAACCTAAGTAAACACATCTTTAAACTATCATACGAGCACACATTAATTAGACATAGACTCCCACAACCTTAGTTTAGATAATTAGATAATAGTAGAGTAATCGTAGAAATACCAAACCCCCAAATCCAATACCCGAGATTCGTACCTTTCAATTTCATAAAATATAAAAATACAAAATAATCTTCTTCAACCTCAACCTTAGCGTAGTAACTCCTTACTAGCCTTCCTATTCCCCTAGAGAACGATATCAATACCCGTGGCTTACCCTAATTACTACACTACAACGATTAGGTTCACTGCCTAGGGTGTTATAAAACTTGCTCGAAGAAAAGGAAGTTTCCTTGACCCCGAACGACGCGTGTAGCGTTATCAGGATTAAACATGGAAGTAAAAGAATTTCTATCTCTCAGTCTCATTATATTGAGAAGGTGTTGAGGAAATTCAATTACTTTTATTGTACTCCAGTGAGTACACCTACGGATACTTGTGAGAAGCTAATGCCTAATAATGGCAAGGTTGTATCTCAACTTGAGTATTCTAGGGTAATTGGCTGCCTGATGTATGCCATGAATTGTACAAGACCTGATATTGCTTTTGCACTGGGTAAACTGAGCAGGTATATTAGTAATCGTAGTGCTCATCACTGGCAAGCAGTTCAGAGGGTACTGAAGTAATTGAAGAGAACTATGGATTATAATCTCTCATATACTGGTTACCCATCAGTGTTGGAAGGATACACTGATGCAAGTTGGATCAGTAACACTAAAGACAATTCGTCTACCAGTGGTTTGGTATTCCTACTTGGTGGAGGTGCAATTTCTTGGGCATCCAAGAAGCAAACTTGCATCACCAGTTCAACAATGAAATCTGAATTTGTAGCCTTAGCAGCTGCTGGTAAAGAAGCTGAATGGTTGAAAAACTTGCTTCTTGAGATTCCATTGTGGCCTAAACCTATAACACCTATTTCTATCCGTTGTGATAGTGCAGCTACATTGGCAAAGGCTTATAGCCAGATGTACAATGGGAAGTCTAGACACTTGGGTGTCAGACATAGCATGATTCATGAGCTTATCATGAATGGGGAGGTATCTATAGAGTTTGTAAGATCTCAACAAAATTTAGTTGATCACTTGACGAAGGGTCTGGCTAGAGACTTGGTTATAAAGTATGCTAAAGGGATGGGTTTAAGTCCAATTTAGTCACTGAATGCTAGGACACCCAACTCCCTCCTAAGGAAACTTGGGAGATGAGTTCAATGTGGAAAGCTGAACGTTCAGTGGACTGGAGCACATGTATTATATTACATCCCAAGGTTGTGCTCAGAACCTGCTGAAAGGAGGATGAAGTCTTTACTTCTTAATGGTTAATTTTCTTTGAAAAAGTGCTTGGCAGGAGCATGAATAAAGAGGAACCACCTATGTGAATGTTGAAGTTTTGCCGCTTCAGAGAGTTTTGGACTTTTGGCTCTTGAAACATTTATGAATTTGGATATGGACACATAGCTTGTATAGTGTCAGGAGCTGTTAAGTGTTTGAAAACTAGTGTGTATTTTATCTTCAGGTATTCAAATGGGTTGAAGGGTTCAATTCTCAGAACACCCTGATTCTCGAATATTTGAACGTGTAATTTACTAAGATGGAAATTCAATCCTCATGATATTTTCGTTTATGCACATGTTTTGTTTGATGTTTGTTTTTCTTGGAAAGGAAGTGAACTAAATTTGGGGAGGATTGTTGGAAAATTTAGTGCACTTGTGGGATTAGTTCACACCCGGTTTTGGGTTAAGAGGTACGGAGTGTACATCCATGAGGTCCCTGAACACCCTGACTCTACTCAATAGTGGTTAGTACTGATAGTGTATTAGTAGTATGTATTAGTTACTACTGATAATGTAGTAACTGATGGTTTCTACTGGTAGTGTTATGGTTCCTGCTGCTAGTGTAATGGTTCCTGCTGGTAGTGTATGGTTCCTGCTGCTAGTGTAATGGTTCCTACTAGTAGTGCTGCAGTAATTATTTTGTAACAGCTTTGACTCATTCAATTGGCTGTTATTACTACTTTATGACCACGTTTAATTGGTCATGTAACCACTATTTCTATGATTATGGAGGTTTATTATGGGTGATTAATTGGCCGTTAATCACACATAATGTCTTCCAAGTAATATCCGGTAACCACCTAATGATATTTGCAGTTGCTACTGATTGTTTTAACCCTGTTCTGGGATCTACCACCAACACTATTTTCAGTTTCAAGGCTTCCTTTTTCTCTTTTCCGAATATATTCCCTCATAATCATGTCAATATTTAATAGTATAACACAGAAGTAGATGTCTAAAGAGACTTAGAGTGGACGGTGTGGGGGACGCCGTGGCTCGCCGTGGCCGACGTGGCGTCTCGCCGTGGCTCGCCGCCACACCGCCATGGCTTGTTGTGGCTCGCCGTCGGTGACCAAATCGTGGGGACGACGAGATGCAAACTCTGACACAAAGCAAAGTTTACGTTATAACGTAAACATTTTTCAAACGTAAACTTTTTTTTTTTTTTTTTTTTTTTTAAATTAACTTTTTTTTTTTTTAAACCCACCACTCCTATATAAACTATCATCATCTTCTTCATTTTACACATCTTCAAACCCAAAATACATAACAAATCTTTCTTAACCAACAATATCATTTTACACAATGTCTCAAAACCCACATGACGGAGGATACTTCACAAATCTACTTAACTCAAACGCACAACAATACGGGGGTTCTTCAAACCCGTCTACCCCTTCTTCGACCAATTCCAACCCGTCTCCACAAGAAATAATGCTTAACCAACAATATCAGTTTCAACAAGGTTTCGTAAGTTACCCCAACCGATTTCCATCACCGCAGTTCTTTAACCCGTTACAATCTCCACAGTTTTTTAACCCGTCCCAGTCTCCACAATTGCCCCAAATGGAATCACAACCGACCGGTTCACAATTCAAAGTTCCAAAAGCACGTGAACCGGCAAAAGGCAGGGGCAAAAAATCGAAGGCAAAAAAAACTGCAGTAGATTTGGACAGGGACGATGACGAAGATGTTGAAGCCATAGCACAAGTGAACAGGAGGAAGTGGACCAAGCCTGAAGAAATGTTACTTGCGCAGTGTTGGATAGAAATTTCCCAAGATAAAGATATGGGCAATGACCGTCCGGAGGAGCACTTTTGGAACGACATTCTCGAAATGTTCAATTCTCAGACAACCGATAACCAGCGTGGCAAGAACATGATAAGCGGTAAATGGACAAGGATTAACAGTGATTGCCAGAAGTTCAACGCTATTTACAAACATCTTCAGCGTCGAAGTGGTGAAAATGACCAAGATCATGTCGATAATGCCAAAGTTAGCTTTACGCAGCGTTTTGGTGGGAGGGAATTTTTGTATGAAAAATGTTGGGATGTTTTGAAAAATTATCCCAAGTGGGATGCCGAAGATCCTATTGACATTACATGTCTCGAGGATATATTCGGGCCGGACAAACGACCTCGGCCTGAAAGAGATGTATGCAAACGAGCCGGCAAGAAACAGAAGTCGACTTCAACGTCAAGCGCTGCAAGCTCCGGTGGAAGTCAAACGAGTAGTTTTTTGGGACATATATCCGAAATATATGCTCAAAAAGCCGATGCTCAAAGGGCTTGTTACGAGGCGAGGCGGGAGAAGGAAAAAACGTGGCAAGAGAAGATCGAGATGGATTTTCTCATGATAGATCCGAGTACCAATCCTGACCCGGTTAAAGCAGAAATCATCCGCAAGAGGCAGGAACGTCTAGTCAACAAATATCATCAAATCATGGACGACTAGTATTTTTTACTCGTGTGTTGTATTTTTTTTTACCCGTATCGTTTTTTTTTTACCCGTGTGTTGTTTTTTTTTTACCCGTGTCGTTTTTTTTTTCGTATCGTTTTTATTAGTAAGTGTTTTTTTTTTATGTATTGTATTTTTAATTTGAATGAAATGAATTTATTTAGTTTATTTGAAAATGAAAATTGAATAAAAAAAATAAAGTGATAATGGTGGGGCCCAAATGAAGAGGTTAAGGTTTGTTATGAGTGAGGAGGGGGTTTGTTGTGGTTAGTTGTGGGAAAATGAGATGCTGATGTGGCGCTGAGGTGGCGCGACGATGAGGTTGAGGCTTGTTATGATACCTAGCCCTCTTACTATGCATTAAATTAAGATGGGACAATGCATTGACCCCTCTCTATACAACCTTTTACAGGCTATATCAATCAATTTGTATAACACACAACCAACCTATCAGGCTACCCACAGTCGTGACCTGGGTCACCGCCTGTCACATCAGCTTTCTTTCTCCAGTGACCAGACGCGACCAACTTGCCACAGTCGATGACCAACATTTTTTTTTCTTTTTTTTACAACAAAATTAAACTTCATTAATAATAAAAATATTACATAAATCATACAATACGATATAAACCATACAATACGATACGGTTAAAAAACATACGATGATTCGAACCCCGTGGATTAGTTGGTCAAAAGGTTGAAAATCATGGTTACCAAAAAATAAAATTATATATTTAGATATAAGGGTCCGTTTGGTTTATAGATGAGTTTATGATTAGAATTAAGATTAGGATTTGAATTTGGTTTTGGATTTGGATTTTGATTTTGATTTGAAAATAATGTAGGAGAGATAATATGTATTATTAAATATATTAATAATCATTTGAGGTAAAATATAATATTTTTAATGTTAAAATAGAATATTAAAACTATTTTTAAACTATAAAAGGAAGAAAGACAAAAGTTAAAATGCAATATGGCTCACAATAAATTCAAAACCTGCCCACTCACCCTAGATTTGACACAGTGCTTGTACAGAGGCATGAGACCCGATTTTTTAGTTTAGGATTTGAACCAAACACCTTTTAAGTGTCACTTCAAATCAAAACCCAAGCTAAAGTAGTGTACCAAACGGACCCTAAGTATATACTTGTGTGTTTCTTTTTGGTAAGGTTAGATGCATGATATTTGGATACAATTGTTACGTGTGTTAGATGCATTTGTATTAATATTGTGTGTATCTTTTTTGTAATGAAAAGAACATATGGTTAAATGCATATGAATTAGTTAAATTATACAATATTACATCGGTCGTATTTTGGACTGATACCTTTTTTTTGTCCTTCTTTGACCGACCTTTGACCCATACTCCACAAAGGGCATGACCGACTTCAAAGTCGGTCGCAAGGGTCGACCGACCGATTTATTCCGTTCGAGTGCTAGCAGCCTCATCATTTTGTAACAATGCGTAATGGTGAAGGATTTGAGGAGAGCAAAATTAAGAACGATTTTACAGGTACAAAATTTAAGTAAAGTGATAGGTTTCCAATTAAAAAGAGATTCATTGAGATTTTACAGATACAAAATCTAAGTGAAGTGATGCGTTTCTAATTCAAAAGAGATTCATTGATGAAAGCCAATTTAGGGGAAAAAATTTTGTGCAAGTAGTAAATTTAAGTTGTGTAAAATCTTTTCTTCAAATGGGACTTAGTGGTTGAGCAACTGTCTTTAAAATGCACACTCAAGTTAACTAGCTCCACACTTCAAAAACACGCACACACAAATCGAATGGGGCCTCAAACAATAATAACCTTATTAGGGTAACTCAAAATAAATCGGGTCGGGTTTGATTAAAAGCACCATAAAAAGTGTTCTATCTCGATAAAATTAACACTTGTTATAGATTATAAGTAGTTAACAAAAAGCTACACATAACGAACGTGTACGTATAAATTGTATTAAAGTGTTTACCATCATGTTAAGCAACTTAATTTTTTAAGAAATGTGATTATGTCATAGAAGCCATAAGTTTTTATAAATATGAAGAAAAAATGATGCTAAAACCTATTATGTTAAAAAAGATCGACCACACAAACTTCTTTAGATATATGACTTTACCTGGGATATAAATTACGTAAGCTCAATAAATTAGTAGAAAAACAGAATTGAAATAGAACAAAAATCATGCAAAATTTCCACTATACATAAATTATATACAAAAGTTGAAGATTCTATAAACAATTTAATATAATTTAACACCAACATCCATATATTAAGAAAAGTGATTTGCACATTTTATAAACTGATTAGGACACTCACTATACAACTATGCTATGCACAAAATAAATTGAGAGCACTCGTCATCTTTGGATCTGAGAGTAATTTCGTTTTTTTTTATCACATGTTATGTTTCCTTCTTCACAAGAATGAAGTTGCGTTCTTTAAATGAAAGCACGTGGAAGTTTCCTATCACATACAACTGTGTCACTTCACTTTTGATGTTTATAGCAGGGACACAAAACAAGCACTTTAAGCTTAGAAACTCTCTATTGGTTTTAGGTTGGTCATTTCTCGTGGCGGTTATTTTTTCTTTCATCATGCCCCGTGTGCAAGGAAGTAACGAGCTACTCATTTTGTTCGTTTCTTGCGTGATGGTTGTGATGGTGCAAGGTGTGGTGCAACTATTCCATTTATGGTCGTTGTGAAACTTCCCCGCTGATGATCGAATGGTCAACGTGCATATGAGAGAGAGGACCGCGCCCAATGATATAACCACCGAGGGTGACGTTGCTGATTCAAATAATAAGAAATGTTAGATCAACTTAAAACCCCTTTTGAAAACCACATAAAACTGATTAAATTCTTCACCGAGCAAATTCATGTTATCAAAATAAACAAAACTCTACATAATTGACACATATTTTCCAATCAAAATTTAGGCAATCCGTTGTAAACAACAACAATCAGCTATACACGTATTTTCAAACACCCTTAACAATTAGCAATGATTGAGTAGGGGTTAATAAGATCAAAATCCAGCTGATCTTGACTCTAGTATGACCCAAATTCCTTGAAAACAGACCCTTAACTATTATAAAACAGTAAGCTAAGCTAAAAATAAAGTTTTGACTTTTGTTGACTTTAAGCAAAAGAGATGAAAAGTTGGATTTGAGCTAAGGATAAGCTTTCAAAAGCTTATCCAAGCTTACGAAAACCTTAAAACAACTCTATTTAGCTATACAAACTGAAATCAACTATTATTATAAGTGTTTTATTGCAAAAGATAAATACAGAATTTAAACTAAATGAATACTTTTATTAAACTGAAAATTGAATTACAAGTTGAGTAGAAAGACAAAAAACTGAAATTAGGTAACAACTATATAACCTGAGCAAAGAGATCTCCATCAGAAGCGGTGGCAAACACATAGTGCTTCGGATTGTAATGTCCGAACAGACTCTTAAGGCAATCCCTGTAGATGCGTGGCCTACCTTTGTGCATGCAAACATAGACTTCTGCATCCATTGGATAGTTGAAGCATCTATAGTAAGTAAAAACAGAAAAAAAAGTTAATCGAATGGCCATTACAAATCATGAGATGGGCATTACAAATCAGGGCCGTATGCTGGATGCTGCAACGAAAAACAGAAATGAAAAAAATGATGAACAGCAAACATTAAACAAAACAAACAAAAATATATAAATATATCTGCCATATCCAGATAAGCAGTTAAGGTCTTAAGGTCACAAAGAGAGAGATATATGCTACACAACAAGTGTAGTTCCGAGTGAACTGTTTTTAATCACACAACATATCAACAAATCAGAACACGATAAAATAGTACAAAAGTTTATGACAGACTGCAGCAGAGTTTGCTTCGCCATATAACGAAAAACTTAAACACATCGCCACTACTCAGCCTACGGATTAGATCTATTAAACACACAACCTATCAATTAGTGCCAACTAATAAAACGTACAATCTCTTTTGATTAATAATAGTGACCATACAGTATAGTAATAACTTACTAAATGTTAATCAAATCATAACTTAAACACCAACTATACCAAATCAATGCATCAATAAAGCCTAATCCTAAATAGAGAGTTCATTCCCATTCAGACATAAAGGCACACAAAGCAACGTGCATAACAATCTAATAATAACAAATGTAAATCAATCATGTCAAAACATAAACCATGTAATTCAAAACAAAACACAATTTAAAGATTTAATTAAATAGAATAACAAAACATAATAGTCTAGAAAGTATTACCCAATTTTCAGCTAACTCGTATATTTCCTAATCATCAAAAGCTAAGCTAAGCCCCAACCACCATTAAAGAGTGACAGGCTGCAACATGTACACACAAACTAACAAGTTTATTCCGATTACTACACCACTGTTTTGAAGATAGACGGATTATATTACTTTAGGGAGTTCATGGATGATTCACAGACAATAGACTATCCAGTCGCAATGCAAAGATTCGACTAAGGCACAAATACATTCTTGTTATGGGAGAAAAAGTCACGCAGCTGAAAAAGTAATTTTGCAATGACGGTTTAAGGGTATGTTTGGTGAAAATAGATTGTGCTTACGCTGGTGCTGTTGCTGTTGCTGATGCTGGTGCTGTTGCTTAAAAAGATTATAAAAAACAGATTATTTTTATAAGCTACATGAAGTAACCTTTTATTTTCAGAGATTATGGAAGATTATTTTTTTTATAATCTCTTATAAGTTATGTCTGCCAAACAAAGATTATTTTTTAAGTAGCTTATTTTTTGAAAAAATAAGCATAATCTCTCCATAATCTTGTGTGCCAAACATAGCCTAAGTACTTCCCTCATGTGAATTATGTGACAATGTAAATGTATCGGTATCCGAAAAAAATCTAATCTATCTCCTATAAAGAAGCAATGACGATTTAAGTACTTCCCCCATAAAAATCACATCAGAAAGAAACAAGCCAAGCATATATAAAATAAACCTCAACTAATGCAAAAAAAAACTAGGCAATCAATCCATTACTATTTAATCACTACACCTAATATCTACGCATGGTTTTATACACCTTTCCTCATAATAAGCAGACAAACAAAATTTACAGCAAAAACAAGCCCAACACACTCATTTTCTGGGACATTATCCCGATGTAAGCATGTTAATTTATACTGAGATGCCCCCCATTCAGACCCTTCTCAATATAAGAAAAAGAAGACAAAATAATACAGTAGCATTTAATCCTAAACTATAAACTATATCTTCCAAACACCCCATTACCTCCACAGACCGCATAACCACATATTTTTGTGGTAACTGCTACATTTACGACCACATCATTGAGAAAATAATCTAACATTCAGTCCCATGAAATGTTAATACAAGTAATGCAGTAAAACTGATTTACCCTAAACAAAATTTTCCATTCAAACGTATAGTTTTTGTTAAAATGATTTACCCGAAACAAAATTTTCCATTCAAACGTTTAGTTTTTGTAAAACTGATTTCCCCCACACAAATTTACATAAGCTACACAACACAAATTTTTGTAAAACGGGTTAAAATCTTTTAACTAATAGTTTATGCTATATAGATAGATACACAAAGGCAAAACACTTAAATATTGGAAAAACTTGCTATGTTTGATGATAACTTGTAAAAGTGTAAAGTAGCAGATTTTCAAACCTTGCTTTGTTTACTCATATATAAACATAAAATAATACGAGTATTCACAAACAAAACAAAAGTCTAACCTGTTATGAAAGCAGTCTAGACCACAGACAAGACAAAAAGAGTCGATCGCCTGGAAGAAATCAAAAGCCATGAGCTCAATCGGCAATAGTGTTGAGCCTAAAAGAAAGTATTTGCTTGAAAGGGAGATAGCTAGTGTGTTTTTACTCAAGGAAGATGGATAAGGTGTGTGGTATATATGGGTGAAATGCGAAAGAGATGAAGTCTTTTAAACAATGGATATTTGTATATGTTTGAGAGAGAAGTCTTTTACACAGGGGATACTTGTGTTTGTTTGAGAATGTGATCATCACCGTACATTAATGGATCCATGTGAGTGTGAAACTAATAGACGGTCCAAGTTTGAAGTTGAGATGTTGATCGAAACAATTTAATGATATAGTCAAAAGTAATGAGATGTTGGTGGAGGAGTATGTAAAGTTACAATAAGCTCCTGAACCACCACGTGTTTATACTAGTAAATATTCACTGTTATGAAAAAGTGTTAAGCATGTAACCACGCGACATTTTTTATTTTATTTATTATTTTCTTTTTTTCATAAGTGAAATTGATATTGAAGTGATCATAAAAAATGGTATGTGAGTACATTAAGAGTTTGCAAAAAGCAAACAAATTGAAAATGAAAGAGTACTTGCTTTCATTTAAGAGTACTTCCTAGTTAAGAATACTTGTGCTTTTATAATGTTAGGTTCATGGGTAATGAGATATGCTTGTTGGCTTGGACAATCATCTAATTTGATAGTGTATTGCCGCTGTGATTTCATAGAAAAAAAAGCCCTCAAAGCCTATGCAAAGAACATCATATAAATCATTTATTTTAATTAACAAAATTATTTTCAACAACATGAGCTCGATCGCCTGAAAGAAATCAAAAGTCATGAGCTCGATCGCATGAAAAAAAATATTTGCTTGCAAGCAAGATCAATGGGTGGCCGAGTGGTATGTTTTAGGGTTTTTTAGCTTTCAAATAATATAAGGTGTTGAAAAAGCAGATGAAGAATTTTAAAGTAATGGGGAAGTTGGTAAGGGAGTACATCTAAAGTAAATGCGAACAATAATTCTATGTAAAGTTACAAACTTACAGTAGACCAATTGCAACCAAGTTTAATGCAAAATTTTAAAAAGAAATTTTACTATTTAAATAAGTTATTTGTTATTTGAATGAGTTGAAGAAATGTGGCAAAAACTTTACTAATGACTTTTAGAAAAATAACTACCACAACAAATGACACAAGTCATTCTTATTAAATACTCCCTCCGTCTCAATATAATTGTCCACATTTTCTTTTTTGGATGTCTCAAAATTATTGTCCACTTTCCTTTTATAGTAAAAGAAAGAGAATTTAGTGGAGGAATATTCCTTTTGAATGGTTGAAAATTAAAGAGGCCCCACTTTTATTAAATTGTGAGAATCTTGTCTAGTGACAATAATTTTGAGACGGAGGGAGTAAAGACTTGTTAGGAGGTTGTAAAGATTTTGAAAAGCTTTTGTACATTGGGGAAAGTTTGTATAAGGCTGCCCCCAGTAAGGGGCTTCAATCCCTTTCATTTTCATTGTCACGTTAATTTTCTCTCTCCAGCGACCTTCATGCGATTAGGTGCCCAAAAAAGGGCGACCATGATCATTTTTTTTTCTTTTTTTTTAAATATTTTTAACACAAAATAAAATTTCATTAATAATTAAAATGTTACATACTAGTTCTAATAAAATAAAAACATTACGAAACTTATTAAAACACTACAACACTTATTAAAAATCTAGGTTGTGGCGTGCCTTGATCGAGTCTTTGATTTCCTGCATTTTTTGTTGTTGTAGTGAGGGCAAAGATGGGTCGATTGGCGTGCAATAGAATATGATGTCTTTATCATATCTCTTTTGTCGCTCAAATGCAAGTTTTTCTTGTTCTAGTGCCAATCTTTTGTCTTCCCTTTCTGATTTCTTTTGCTCCAGCTCCAACTCCTTTTGCCTTTGATCCAGCTCTTTCTTCTTCAAATCATAGTACCCGTCTGCCAGCTCCTTCTTCTGTCCGAAAGCCTTGGACTTAATGCTTTTCCATTTCTCGGCAACACCTTCCATGTAGCTAGCTTTGGAACACTCCGAAGATTTATTTTTATTCTTCTTAGCGGTATCACGACCAATTGGTCGCTCACGCACAGGCACAGGCACATCCGAGTTCACATCTGAGTCGGTTGAAGTCCTTGCTTTTTTCCGACTCTCATCTTGGCTTAAAAAAGCCGGCATCTCATTATCCTTCCAAACCGAATGGTCCCTCAAAATTTTCCAACAATGCCCCAAAACAAACGCATGATTACATACTATTTGGTATTCATCACACGCTCGTCTATAAACAGTGAGGTCATTCTCACCACTTTCGTAATTCTTGTAAGCATTGTTGTAAATGGCACAAAATTGACCAACTCTAGGACGAATCCTATTTTTCCACTTGGTAATGATAGAGTTGTACGTTCTTTCTGCACCAACCTCCTTCTCAAAGTAAGCAATGACTTTTGACCAAAGCGATGAATCATTCTTGCCTTCTTTCTCAACATCCTTCTTCTTCGCCTTTGTAGCTCGTTTCTTCGGTTTGACCGGTGACGTCTCTTCGGAAATAGTCTTCTCGTCATCAATGTTAACCAAATTGTGATACGATCCATGAGCCGAACCTTGACCCAAACCGTGATACTCTTGAGCCGGATAACCCGAACTGGTTCCAACATAAAAATCAGGATTGGTGTATAATTGTTCTTAAAAATCAAAAGCATCAAGATTGATACGGTTAACCGGAGAATATTGTTGATAATTTGAATATGAAGACGTTGATGAATCCATTGTTGGACGATACACAGATTCGGGTGAGCCATACATAGATTGTTGGCTTCGACGGAAGTGGCCTTGTTGTTTTTGTTGGTTGTTTTGATACGGTGGAACAAATAGACGATTCATATGATGGTTTATAAAAAATGGATTGTTAGTTTGTTGTTGTGGAGCTTGTTGGGATTGATAATCGAAAGAAGCGGGTAGGAAATTGAAGCTTGGTGAGACACTGGTTAACCGGAAATTCGGATCCGGTGTTAAAATACGCGGGACGTTTTGTGCCAATCGGGATTTTCGGCCTTTTTGTTGTGGTGTTTTCTTAGACATTTTGATAGAGATGATTATGAGATTTTTGATAGAGAGGATTTGTGAGATTTGTGAATTTAGTATGTAAATATGTTGTGTATTTAAAGGGTAGTTTTTTTTTTTGAACCTTGCAACGGTTGGATAATTAATCCCCACCCACATTTTTGTCCAATGTATATCGATCGCAGTAAGGACCAAGTTGGTATTCATTTTGGATGATCGAATAGGGCCACAAAAGGGCGATCGATACACGATCGATCGTGTATATCGATCCCCTTTGCTTACTGCGTCCAGCCTAAATAACTTCTTAAGAGATAAAATATATTGAAAAACAAGATTCTTCATTGATGCTCTCAATTACCATTAGTTTCTAATATTTACTGTTATAAAATATCGGTAAAAAAAGTAAAATATTTACGTCAAAAGATTTACGATGGCTATTACGAAGTACCAAATAGAATTGATTGGCACACTTTTAATTTTGATTAGAACACATCAATTACTGCATTAAACAATTGTACTATATCTATATAATGCTTTGAATACATTTATATTAATGTGTGCAAATAAAAAAGAATACAAATCACCCTCCGTTATAAAAAGTTTTTTAATAATTTTAAAAATTTATTATCCGATAAACCTCAAGTTATAAGTCTTGTTTGATACCATCTATTTCATCTTAATTTAATCCACTCTCTAGTTTTGTAACTTTAATACAATAACTTTTTTGTATTAGAGGAAAAACTTTTTCAGACACATACTCTTAGAAGTTTAGAAAAAGTTATCGGTGGAAGCCTTTATTTAACTTTGCATATCTAAAGCAAAAAATAGTGTACCAAAGACAAGCTTCTGACGTATTAAATTTATTATTGACGTTACTTCAAGCAAGGGGTGGTTGGTCATGAATGTAAGCCGTGGGTAGTTTGGAATACGCGTATTCAGAGATAAACTCATAAAGGTGTTTGTGAGTATGTGATGGACGAAGCCTCAAACATTTATATCAAAACTAGAAAATTTTACGCTGGGTGAGATTGTTTTGCAATCAAGTTTTTGGGTAGCTTGGCAACTAACATATATATTATCGCAACTAAGAGAAACGTGATAACCATATTAGATTTAACGTTACAATTCTTACATTGCTAACTTATAATAAATTTTAGCACACGGTCACGTGTCACGTTTTACATGACCCGTATAATAAAACTAAATGAACACTAAAGACCAAACCAAATTGACCACTTGTTAGTTGTTACCTACCATCATTGGTCTATTTGAAATAATGAATCTAAAGCCTATACTCTAATATATACAGTGTTCAACACACTTTATGTGAGACCAAAGGTATCAAACTAAATGACTAACTAGCATCGTAACTTTTCAAACTACCAAACCCACCCTTTGCTAGTGTAGTAACATCACTCATAAAGATTTTGCTGAAGGGTTATTTGTATAATACATCACTCACATGGGGTAGGCTACAGGAACCCCCTATAGGGGTTGCTATAGTTCATACGCATCGAGAGATTATACTGTGTGCTTTATGGTTTGTAGGGTTGACTATAAGGGGTTCCTATAGTATATCCTCACTCACAAACCTACATTACACTTACTTTCTTCTTCTGCTTATAACTTTGTTC
Source organism: Chrysanthemum seticuspe (assembly GCA_019973895.1). Lineage (NCBI taxonomy): Eukaryota > Viridiplantae > Streptophyta > Magnoliopsida > Asterales > Asteraceae > Chrysanthemum > Chrysanthemum seticuspe. The sequence goes on along the minus strand of BPTQ01000004.1, from coordinate 64,588,731 downwards.
TAAAGGAATATACTATTGGAACCCCCTATAGTCAATCGTACAAATCGCGAAGCACACAATACAACACTGCGATGCACACAATACAACCCCCGACGCGTGTTCTAAATCACACACACATCACACCCTATTTATAAAGGTAAGATATGTGCCTACAGTAGTCCACCAATGAGAGCAACACTTATCAAACACTCAATTCACCATCTAACACTATTGATCATCCGGTTTGCACATATATCGCAAATTTGTACCTTCAGTAATCGTTTCTAATAGACGAATGCAATGTTAACGGCTGAAGTGAAAGGAGTAGCTAGGCAATGATTTGGTTTTGTTTTTTAAACAAATAAATAAAAAAAGTTGTATATCTATTTTTGTGATGACTAATACAAGAGAATTTTTAGCATTTCTCTTTATACAGTTTTTCCATATTTAACTTGCGTTCTCAGCTTAACAAATGTTTTGTAAAATCTTTTTAAAATCGACATCAACTGACATTGGCTACATTAATTCGATAAGATTGTAATCTCGGCAACCTTCACATACATACATCGTTTATAAAAATATTAAAAGTACATTTTAGGCAATTCATTTAGAATATTGAAACTCATGTGTGCCATAATGACATCTCGAAAATCGTTACTATTAATTCAAAAAAACATTGAAAGGGTTTTGTTACGACTATGAGTGTTTTATAAGATTTTCACTTTCAAGTATAAACTTACTTGATATCAATATAAACCTTTCTCAAACTAAGGGTTCGTTTCGTATACGTTAATGGGAATCAAACAATGACTTTCATTGTGATTTCAATTGTTAGGTAAAACATCTAGCAATCAAACAATGATAAGATACCCATAAAACCATACCAATGTGGAGAGGTGACTTTTTGATGCTCATTCCAATAGACTCCACTTATTTATATCTCCACTACATTTTTTTTCCCTTATATGAGCATTTAAATGAACCATAATAAATGTGATACCGATACCTAAAATTTTATACCAAACAACAATAATGAAACTCATATCCCCAATCTCATACACCCCTCTAATCAAAACCATACATTTAGTGATTCCGGATAGCGTACCAAACGCACCCTTATTATATGTGTTTAAATCTTGTATTTATAGAAATGATTAGTTGATATTTGAAAACGTTTTTAATTAAAGAAAGCTTAAACAACGCACATAGGATGGTTGTTAGCAAAACCCAAATTGAAATCTTTTTTGAAGTGACTATTTCAACCAATTTACTTTTGAATAGGTTGAGTTAGGTTAGGTTTTATTTTTCATATAACCATTAAGGCTAAATGTGTTTACAGTAAACACATTTAGCCTTAATGGTTATATAACCTTAATTTACTATTTAACCTACACCAATTTACTATTTCAAGGCCATTCGCAACAACCTTAATGGTTAGTGACACATTTAACCTACACCAATTTACTATTTCAAGGCCATTCGCAACAACCTAAAACACATTTAGCCTTAATGTTTAACAAAATTAGCAGCCTCCAGGCTAGTCTCACACCAGCCTCCACGTCATCGATCTGTGTGACTGCCAACAAAAACAACCCATCATCCACGTCAACGATCCTTGTGATACTTTTCACAAACAACCCAAACCGTTAGATCAAATTGCTCACATTAAATCTCAACAGTTGATTCATTCATCCTTCACAATAAATGAGCTCCAGAAGTTTGGCTGATTCACACACATACTTTCTGAGTGTTCTCCCTTCTTCTTCATATCAACATTCACTAGTTTTCTTTAATTATTTTGGTTGGTGGCGATGAACATTGTTGGCTCTACCCAAGATCATCTGTTATTTGTGCTTTTACTTTTTAATGCGCTAACAAAAAAACGTTATCACTCGTTATTAAAATAGGTGGTCTCGGAATATTAAGGTACATTTCATTTTTATTTTAGTTTATCATTTACAATACTTGTATTTTTTTGGCTTATTATTAGACCAGATTAACAAAATAAATATTTTAAGAAATGGTTGATTTGTATAATGTTAGATTATGAATTTCTAAGATCACTGTTTACAAAATTTTGTTATGTGTAGCTAATTTTTGGGTTTTTAGTTTTGTAAAAATTAAGGTTAGCACATAGGATGGTTGTTCACTGTAAACACATTTAGCCTTAATGGTTATATAACCATTAAGGTTAGCAAAACATTAAGGCTAAACGGGTAAAACTGAAAAATAGCTTGATATGAAAGAGGTTGGAGTAGGTTGAAAATTACCCAAAAGTAAAGTATTATCGCATAAGAGTGTAAAACTTATTTAACTACTACAATTACTAGTCACTGACCACATATTTCCCTCCATTCTCTTAACAACTGAGACTTTATATATTACAACTTGTAACAAGGGGTGTTAATCGGATCGGTTAGTTGGGTTTGAGTCAATTCGGGTGAGGTCAAAGTCGGGCGAAAGCTAAAAATAATATAGCCGAACGCAACCCTATTTGAATTCAGGTTAGTCGGGTTCGGGTCAATTCGGGTCTGGTCTACTCAGGTCGGGTCCATTAGGGTTCGGGTCAACCCGAATATGAGTAAAATGGTAAAAAAAAATTTTTTTGCCTACTTGCACTTGTTTTGATAGATATTTTACAAAAATATATTAAAAACTAAAAATCCTTATTCGGGTTAATCCGGTTGACCCGAATGTGATTTATCCAAATATTTTCAACCCGATACCCGACTCTATTTAGTATTCGAGTCACTCGGGTTAACTCGAATTAAATTATTGACCTATGTAACTCGACCCGAATAGACTTAATCGGGTTCGAGCCCAGATCTTGTTTTTTTTACACCTCTACTTGTAACAATTTGGTATTACAAGGTAAAATTTAGATGATAAAGATTTAACTTCAATGAATGTGTCAAAAGTTTATTTGATAGATGTTGGGCTTTCTCAAAAAGTTTCCTAATTTCTACTGTAATTTTCTATGAGTAGGCAAGTAGCTATAGGGCCTCGGTTTTAAAAAAACATTTTTACTTCAAACTTTCACTTGCAATTACTCTTAATACTCTCCCATTGTAATTGAGAAGGTGGTTGAAGATTTCCCAAAACATTGAATGAACATTAAACTCCCAACACTTGAACTCAAATCTTCCCTCTATTACATACACATGGGATATCTGCTTTTTGGAGATGTGTTGAACATTAAACCATGAAATCTTGACCGTCTATTAGTTTCACTTCACACGGATCCATCAATGTATGGTCACGATCACATCCTCAAACAAACACAAAAATCCATCGGGTAAAAGCCTTTGTTTACACCTATATATCACACACATTAAAACACACCAAACACACATTTTTCAAATACAAGTTTATTTTCATCATAATATAGATCTGCTCCTGCTGCTAGCATGTTGATCAAAGTTTGGAATATTTGGTTTTATGGTTCATTTAGTCGATGTTTTCTTAGAGATGACGACGTTACATGTTTTTCGACCATGGTTTCCCTGTTTAAAATATAGTGAGGTATAACTTCTATAATCTCCTTTTTTTTT